>JANPWX010000449.1:3494722-3688161 GCA_024734555.1 Trochalopteron elliotii | reverse complement strand
GGCAGGGCCGCGGCCGTGCCGGGGGACACGTCCCGGTGCAGGTGCGGGGTTCGCCGTGCCGGCCGCAGCGGCAGCGTGGTCATGCCTCGGGGAGAAGCGCCACGGAACGGCTCCCATTCCCGGCTGGCTTTGCCTTTGGCTGTGCCTCTAGGGCCAGTTCTGGCATTTGTCCCCATATTTGTTCTGTCTCCCTCGGGTAGGCGGTCCTCCTCACTTTAAGGTTGCCAGTACTCAGCGTATTTGTGCTAAATCGTCGTTTCCTCCTCTTTTTTTTCTTTCCTTTTTTCTCTTTTTTCCTTTTTTTTTGCCTTTTTTTTTTTTCAGTGAATTGGAAGGATTGGTCAGCACACTGGAAAACAAGAGCAGGAAAGGTTTCTCTAATAAATACACGAGTCTGAAGCATCTTTTTCATTAAGTACTGCAAAAAGACCACTTTATGCCGTGATACCCAAAAGTTGCTGTTAGAATGATAAGCCATTAGTATGGTGCAGCAGGGGTTTACAATGTGGCTTCCCCGAAGTTACTGCCTGCTTCATCTGTTAGACCTTTTAAAGTATGGCAGTAAAGCAGTAGTTACTAGTAACGTCCTGAGGACATGAGGATACAAAGAACTTGCGAAATCAACACTACGGGAATGGCTATTGCAAAAAATTGTGGTGTATAGCCTTTCTTGTAGGCTGGCCGAGCTTGAGTTTAGAAGTACCCAGGCTCTTGTTTAGTTATGACTGTTCATTTTGGGTAGCTATTCCAGAGCTCGCTTTCTGTGGTCATTGATGACCTTTTAGTTTCAGTCAGTTTGTTCATTGCCTATAAATAACTGTTCTTGTGCCAGCATTATCCTCTATACCACTCTACTCCCTCATGGTTTTGCCTCAAAGTATATTTGGAGGGAACACTTCTGTTTTCTCTTACTTTATTTTGTACATTTAAAAAAGCTTAATTATTCTGGTTTGTAATACCAACTTTCAGTTTCCTTGCTCATCTTAGCTCTTGTTTGCATGTGTTCAGTTTCAGTTTGTCTTTCTGGAATACTGTTAACTGAAATTTTATGATCTTAATTTCTTTTACTTAAAGTGTTTTCATAGTACAAAATAAAAAAAACAAAACCAGATTCTACAGGGAGCTAGTTGTTGGGCAAAAACTGTAACGTAAGTGAGAGTTCATGCTAGGTGATCAGAAAATGTTAGATACGCAAGCATTTTTGGCATTATGTTCTTACACAACAATTTATTGGTAATATTCTTTAGTAAAATCAGTGATTACAACTAGATCTGTGTTAATCTGGATAAAGCCAATGAGCAATAGCAGAACGTATGACTCTGGCCTCGTTCTGGTAACTTCTGTTCCTAATGCCAGTTGGATGGATGGATGAATGTTTGTAGGACACCTTTAATTCTAGCTTTCAGCACAGAAGGCTTCTTCTTAGAGTGCTGCGTTCCTTTCCCCTGGAGCTAAAAACAATACTTGGGGAGTTAAAGTTGTTCACCCCTCTCAGAATTGAACTATTCTTCTCCACTTTGACGTTTTAATTTTAAAATTGCAATGTGGGAGCTGCATAATTTTAAATCCTCTCATATGATTAGTTCTCACCTCATTGTTAGAAATAACCTTAGCTTGTTCTAAAAGTCTGTAATTTGTGCTTGAAAGGATGCGTTGAAAAGGTGTTGCAGCTCCTTACTGACTGAAGATGCCTTTGTGTAGTTGGTGTTTTTACTGGAAGAAATTGTGTGCATTCTTTTAATGAATGATGAATTAAAGAATTCACTTCCTAGGCAAATTGGGTTGTGTGTTACATAATGAGGACAATGATGGGGGGAAGCTGTGTGTGCTGAGCAGCTTCAGTGTTGCCACAGATTGCACACTACTATTCTGGTACACGTTCCAAATATCTATAAAATTTGCAGATTCTTAATTATGTGTATAATGTAAACAAATTGACCAAGTCTTTTTCCTAATTTGGATGGTTAACTATAAATAGCCTGACTTTTAAATATGTCAAACTCTGCAGCTTCTGTTGACCTTAATGGGATCTGTGCATGTTCAGCACTCTTGAAGATCATGCTGCTTATTAGAGACCTAACATTAAATGCCTGTATGTATAATTATAAGTAGATAGTAAGGCATCTGAATTACTGAGGAGTGATATTTTTGCCATCTGTATGGGATTTTTTTTTGTTTAGTATCTACAAAATAACAGTACTTCTGCATTTCAGAAAAAGTAGTAGCTGCAATAAATTGGGCTATGAGAGAGTTGTAATCTAAAGGTAGTTTTCTGTTCTAGCAGGAGTTGAGGATGGTAGACAATGCTTTTTATGAAATTCACTGTAACTGTAGATGTATATTGACCTCGTGAAACAATTTAAATAGATTAATAATAAACTTTGTGTAATTAATTTTTCCTGTTTTTCACATCTCATTAAAATAACACTTTTCATCCCCGTGTTTCTTTTTGCTACTGTAGATCACAAGCATCTGGTAAAGTAATAAGTGGAGAGGAACACTTTTCAAGCAAGAAGTGCCTGGCTTGGTTTTATGAATATGCAGGTAATATGCAATGCATTCATGTTTAAAACTAAACAGTTTTGTTTTAAATAAAACAGTACATCAAACACTACTTTGCATTTTGCTTTTTTATGCTGATGTAGACATAAAAATATGTCTGTATTTGCTTCCTTATAAGATGCATTTGAATTACTATAGCTTTTATTATTACCTTCTTGGTAGTTGTTCTTTTTGACTTATTTTTCTTTACTCTATGCTTTATAACTTTAAAATGAAATAACAGATGTTGAGCAGTACAGTGTTGAACCAGGATATACTGGGTGATTCTACTTCTTGCTTTGAAATTGTCAAGTAGAAGTCAGGACAGTGAGAGATCATCCGGATTGATGCCTACATATCTAGTTATATCTTCTTTGTGATCATATTGGAAGGCTGGTGACATGGATCATGATTTAAGTTCCTTGGATTTATGTTTTACAAAACAAAATAATAGAGGTTTACACTGTTTTTTCATCTGAGTATTTGTACTAACATTTTTGATATTCTTAATAACAAATGTCTCATTCCAAAAGTATTTGAAGTAGCCTCTTTCAAATACCTCCCAAATGCCATGAATAGCCGCTTTCAGTGAATATGCAGTGTATTTTGCAGAATTTATTACACTATTTTTACTGCTATTTATTTGCTAGTTATATGATTTCTGAACTCAGGATTTCTAAATTGTCATTAATTTCTAGTCACTACTTAAAGTCCATCATAACTGGTTGGTGATTAAAACCCATTAATTGCCAGATCTTAGCATGGAGTGGGTTGATAATTTATCTGCCAGCAAGTGGTTTGCGTATATTTATTGGGTCTGATATTTTCTTTGTAGTCTTTTCACACCAATGAACTACTCTTATTTATAGTAATCTGCTTTCTACTTTAGGTTTGTGGCATACTCTTCTGGAGTAGAGTCTTTCCTAGGGAAATAATAATTCAAAGTTAATTTTCTTGTGATAAATGTTTGCACATTGTTCAGAATTAATGTCTGTGAATTTTGTCCTTGTTGTTGAGTCAAGAATTGAGTGTAGCAGGTTATAGTTTTAGTTAACCAGTAATCAAAAAATGCCACATTTCCAGCATGAGAGAGAATTCCAGTTAAATTATATACAATAGGAGATAAAATCTTTCCATTGAAAGATAAAACTATGCATATACACACACATACATACATATATATATATCTCTATGTGTATGATTTCTGGACCAGAAACACTGATTCAAGCTTTTACTTGTCGTTACCAATGAACCATTCTATGTGTTTCTCTTCATAATTTGTTTGGGTTTTTTTTCCATAGCATTTTCTATCTAACACTGTTTGGCATTGCTTACCTAGGCAAAATGTCCTTTGCAATATTTTTCAGGAGGTAGGGGCTCATGATCTCAAGTGTCAGTTGCATTTTATTTTCCTGTAAAAGTAGTCATTCTCAATAGTTTTTATTGACAATATTCTTATCTCGCAGTGAGTAGTTATTCAAAGTACATTGTTCAGACTCTTAAGGAGGCTTCTGCTTATTCTGGCAACAGATAAAGTGGGGACAGGTGTCATCGAGGACTCTGCTTATTATAAGTAGCAAAATTTGCTAAAAAGTATAAAATGCTATGTGGTTTTGGAAGCTAAAGCCTTTGCCTTTTACATGAGTTCATGCTCACTAAATGTTAATGTAATGATCCAAGACACATCAAAATACTGTGTTGACAGGCCTTTTAATATTTGGCTGCCCAGTAGGAGTCATTTTTGGATCAGGCTTAGTCAAAATAACTGAAACCAGAGAGTGATTAGAGGAGCAAAACGCTCTAGTGTTCATATACACTCTTTAAATGCACTATTTTGCTGCATTTTAGAGACTTGTGTTAAAATGTAGAAATGAGAGCATAACACCGTGTGATCCTAATCAATCTGTTTTCATTGCCGCCCTAAACCTTTTTTCTGTTTTGTATATAGCTAACATGCTCATATTATCAGTTTGTTATCGCTTTGATTATATTACTCAGCATCATAAAACTCATCTTACGTTATTTGCAGATTCACCCTCTTCTGAGTTAGTGTAAACCCATAATGTTAGCACCATCAAAAGAATATCTGTAATAGTCGCTCAGACAGAATAAGATTTTTTTATTGCTGATAAAATAATTTTTCTAAGAACATTATTCGTAAAGTAACTTCAGCAGAGAGTAGCGGTACCCAAATTGTCTTAAAACAATTCCCTGCCATGATTATTGGAGTTGAACTGCATCAATAAAAAGCTCAGTGGAGTCTTTTGAAAACTCAGATACAAAACTAAAATGGCTCATCTGCTATCATAGGGAGGCAGTGCACAGCACAAACATTCTCATGTAGCACATAACATACATGTCTGCACAGTTGCACTTGGTAGAATAGTCCTAGCTCTAAAAGCTACTCAATAGTGTAATTCAATGTTTTTAGAAATACTTCAGGTGCAATTAGCCTAATTATTTTGTGCAACCCTTGTGAGCAGTGAATGTTACTTAGACTTCACTCTGGTGTGCTTTTTGCTTTGAAGGTCCTGATGAAGTTGTAGGCCCTGAAGGAATGGAAAAATTCTGTGAAGACATCGGTGTTGAACCTGAAAATGTAAGTTTCTTTCACAGTGCTAGTAATACCTAAGAGAATATTAGATAAAGTTTTAGTTCTGTGTAAAACTCTTTAACTCCACGAAGCAGAGAGTTTTTCATCTTCCTGCTTGTAGGAGCTGCTCTAAGTAAGCTATTTCAGCTGAATATATCAATTATACTTTGGGGGGGGTTATTATACTAATACTTAATTTTCAGAAATTGAAATGAAGGGAAAAATTGCGTGTAGCTGAGTTTTTAAATGGCAGCAAATATGAGGACCAAGCATGTACCACAATTGCTAGAATGTTTGAATGCTTTAGTTTTATTTCTTGGACTTTAGTAAATCAGCCTTTTCTCACGTACTGACTCTTTTTGTCCCCTTATTTTTGTTTCCCCTAGATTATTATGTTAGTTTTAGCCTGGAAACTAGAGGCTGAAAGCATGGGATTTTTTACCAAGGAAGAATGGTTAAAAGGAATGACCTCATTACAGTAAGAGTGTTTTTACATATCTAATAGAATGTTCTAATTTTATGATTGTACTTATAACTTAACTATTCTTGTTCTGTTTAATGTGTGTTGGAAATAAGACACAAAAAAAGCTGGCTTTTAGGTCTTGTTTTGGTCCACAACTGCAAAATTAATCTGATGAGTTCACTCAGAGGATTAAGTTATTGTCTAAACCCAGTTAAGTCAGGTTTTGGTGGCTTCCTTTTCTTACAAAAATATGTTAAAATATCGTTCCAGTTAGCAGACATAGATAGGTAGACCTAGAGATGCATATAAGCATATCTCAGCACTGATATTCTGGAAAGATTTTACTGATTTCTGAGCTTTAGAGATGAAGACTGCATGGATAACAATTTTGGCTATTAGTATTATTAGATGCATGTTAGAAGCCATGCTTAATGCTTAGGTTAAATAACACCTTTTAAGTTTATAAATAACTTCTTGCTCTTTTTGTTTGCATTTGAATTTTTGGTGAGATAATGCCTTGTGTAAAGAGATTATTTCTTATATTAAAGTAATCAGGGTTTTGTGAGGCTTAGTTCAGTTGTTACTTTTTGTTTGTTCTTTGTGTAACTACTTTTGGTGCCCTTGTGTTTGAAGGGTGACTTGTTATGACACTGCATTCAATATTACAAGTAGGGAGTCACTATTGCAGCTAGAGCATAGTGAGAAAAAGGGGTTGATTTTACCCTTGCCCTGGATTGTTTTGGGAAATTGTATCAGGCAGATACCCTCTGGTTACTCAGAACTATGGAGTAAGTGACTCTGGACTGACTCTCTTAACTCTTAATTGATTTGGGATCAGGCTTCTGATAGATGCCTTGATTATTTTGTGACTCTTGGCAGACATTTAATAGATTAAGAGCTGGAAGGATTAAATCGCTTGAAATTCAGGATGATAGATTAAATTCTGGCTGCATGATTTTTCAGATGCAATGAATGGGTATTGATCACTTACCTGAAGTACTTAATTTTTATGCCCAAATAGAAGCTTTCAAGAGTTAGCCAATATCACAGAATGCAAGCACAAAGATGTGTGAAATCAGGCACCTATTCAGAGCTGACATTTTAGACTTTGTTTCTAATAATTTGCTGTGACTGGAAATCTTCTGGTTCATTTCAGAGCAGAGTTGGTCATGCTATAGTCTAAATGTGTTTAAGACTGAAAATAGGGTGCTGCTGTGTGTTTTCATAGAAACAGACTTCTGGTGAGAGCACTTGCCTAAGCCTAAAGCAGTTAATGTGTATGTTTTGCTTCTCCTGTTCTCTAATAAGCTAGCTGAGCAGCTGAGTGAAGCAGAGGGGCTCACATAACACAGCTCAAGATCCATTGGCTAAAAAATTGGTGTGGGTTTTGGCTGGGAGTGAGCAAGCGGCTCTGTGGCACTTGGTTTTAACCCCAGCTGGCAACTATGATGAAAGAAAATACAAACCTGTAGACTTGTGCTGCTGTTGCTTACTAGGAAGGAGGGATCATACTATGGGATTGATCCATCTGGAATGGGGGTTGTCTATTTTCTCTTGAAAGGTTTGAGAGAAGTTTGAAGGGAAAGGATTGTACACGTAAAACAGTAAAGTATTACTACATACTTGCACAGCTTATTTCTTTTCTTTTAATTTTTGAATGAAGAAATGAAATTGAAAGGCATTAAAACCCCAGAGTGCATTCTAGCCAGAGTTCTGTTATAGAATCCTTATTTCAAAAGATGTGAAATGTCACACAGGGTAATTGCATGAACAGTGTGGGGTAGAATTCAGCTCAGTAGTAATATACCTAAATGTTTGCTTTATATGCAAGAGCTGGATTTCTTAAACTCTTATTGCAATCATTTGAGATCCAGTCAGTGTAATGGAGCCTAGGGGGTATCCAGCTTGCCCTAAGACCTAATGACTGGTCACCTGAATTGCTCTTAGAAGTTGCTTGGCTAGTCCTCTATTGAATGGCACCACCTGAAGCTTAGGACATCTCTCTCTAATCTACAGTTAGATGGCAGCATCTGGGTGCCTGAAGTGACATTCTCTCTGCTTGTTGTTTTGTAATATACTGGTGGAGTTTGCGGTTCAGAGATGAGAAAAATAAAAGTGTGGTAAGGTAGATACTGTCAAAATGAAGGTGTATTGAGCCCTAAATAGCATCTTATAAGTACTAAGCAACTTAGACTGGAGGGTTTCCAATATATTTTGGAGGTAGGATGAGTTCTGCCACATATATGTGTGTGCATATACATATATATATATGTATGTACATATGCAAGCTCTCTTCATAGCAGAGAGAATCAAGTACCTCTGCTAGGCAGTTTATTTCAGCTGCTTTAAATACCTCCTTAGGATGAAATATATATACTAACATTAAATGCTTTTGGTTTAATGTTTGTATGCATCTTGGGGATTTTTCTTTTTAGTAAAAGACAAGCATATGAATAGCTATGAAGTATGAAACATTGGAATATCTGAGTAGGAGTTAATGAATCATCACTTTGCCCGTGTTAGCTGGGCCTCAGATGATCTCTCTGCCTCAACAGAAAATAACTTCCACTTTGTGATGCTAATTTGAGTTTTGTTAAAAATGTGACATAGGGATGAGACGAGAATGTAGTAAGCTAATGTCTAATTTTGTTGATCTTGAGGTAACACTATTTAATGCTATCTTTCAGTAAAGACAGTTTCGGAAATTGCATCTTTTTCTAGTGTCTCTACAGGAGTTTAGTGTAAATTCGCTTGTGCTATGTAGAAGGTTGTTCTGATTATCAGGAAGATTATTCTAAGTATGGGTGACCTCAGTCATCTATTTTATGGTGCAGCAACACAAGCAGCTGTATCTCCTTAAAAGAGGAGTTTGACAACTCCTTGCCAGTTTTCTTGGGAGGAAAGTCAGTGGCTCGGTAGAGAAATGGCCTAAGCAGCTTTAACAGAGACATGTCTGTGTGTCAGGATCCAGATGGTGGTGCTGGTCTGAGCATGATCCATTTGACTGTTTGGCTATAAATGCACTGATAATAAATTGCTTAGGAGTCTTGACACTTAGTAATTGCTCATTTTCATACCAACTTTTTCAGAAGAATCAATTGTGTATTAAAATACTCATAGCCAATAGTATAGTAGGCTGGCATTTTACTTTGCACTAAGATTTATGATTATTTGAAAAATTTTAACAAAGTAGTTTGTAAGAAATCTAAACATACTGAAACTTGTGTTTACCCATGACATAGTAAATAATCTCAGTCAAATTATGTTTTACAGAATGTTTAGTAAACCCATTATATGTCACTAGTACACTAAAAGTTTGAGCATTTATGTAGATTAAATAGATTTTTTCCTCAAATGCGTAGAACAATCTGTTGGAAGTATGAAGCTTTGAACATAGAAGAGATATGAACAAAAAGTACGATGCCTTTCTAGCATAGCATAATGCTGGTTTAAGAGTTAAATAATAGAATACAGACCAATTAGATGGCTGAAGACAAAAAAAAAATTATCTTTAGTTGACTTTACCAAAGCTCATTTAACAAGAGCTCTCTTCAATTTGTTATATGGTTTGTCACAGAATATACTAGTTGTCATCTGAATATGTAACCTAATTAGCTAATATTATTTATTAAGTACCAGTGTTGGCTAAGATTCAGTGCTGCTTTAGGTAGATGCTGCTAAAGACAAAAAAAAATAAAAAATAATAATAAAGAAAGGTTGCATCAGTTGGAATTGCTACGTTTCTCTTGTCGCAGTCTGGAAGAGACAGACTGACAGACAGCTGTGCACACACAGGCTGGCAGATCTGAGGATCAGGAAGTATCAGCTGTGGGCAAAGTGCAGCATCAAAGCACAGCATCTCAGCAACCTGCAGTACCCCTGAAGGGCCCTTGCTGGGGCCCTGTGTGACAAGTCCATGTGGAGGTGTTAGAGGTGCAAATGTATTCCCTGAGAGGCAGGCTGCCAAAAGGGGGACATGTGACCAAAGGAAGTATTTATGTACTGCTGCATTTCTGAAAGTATGCTTCTTCACGAAGGATACAAGGCAAGGTAGATTTTCTTTTTAATTTATTCTTTTTTAGTTGTGGCAGCTTTTCTATAAGAATAAAATCTCCTCTTAAAACTGTTCTTTTGAGTGAGTATTTTCTGGAGGATTAGCAAGGTTAAATTGCATTCTCTTTTGCCATTGTTGGTGAATCTGACCCATTTTCTATTTAGAAACAAAATTTCTTGCGGAGTAAAGTACAAGGAGATCTTTCTGCCAAAGACTTACTTTTGCCAAAGCTTTATCCTTTTGGCTAGTGGACCTGTACGTTCTCATACAGCCTGTGATTTTTCAGTTGAATAGCTACTGACTAATTCAGGTGATTAAGGTTTTATCAGAGCTTGCATTTATCAGTCATAAAACATGAGCAGACTAGTATGTTTTGCAGAGTGCCTGCTCAATCCTGCCATTTGTAAACACACTCTTCAAAACTGCATTTTTAGGATTTGCATTTTCCCATTATTTACAGCTGAATTTTACCCCTTAATGCATGCTGAATGATGTTTTCTTCAAACATTCATAGTGACTGGAAGATAAGATACTGATCTATATGAATATAGATTGCAGAGTTTGGAATTAAAAGACTATGATTTTTGTGAGATGTGAGGCATGCACTTCGTATTATGTTGTTAATATATTTAAAACAAAAAACTTGGTTACAGAAGTCAGCATTCATCATTTCAGTAAGCTGCAAATGTTGAGCATGTTCATTATTCTTTAAGTCAGTTTCACAATATTACTCCTGTATATGTAGTGATTGCGATTTGGTGATTTTAATTTTTGGTTTGCTGACTTTTTTTCATTGCCTAAATGTTATTTTTGAACTCCTAATGTTTTGGGTTTTGTTTATGTTTTGTTTTTTTTAAGGTGTGACTGTACAGAAAAATTACAGAGTAAATTTGACTTCTTACGGTCACAGTTGAATGACATTTCATCCTTTAAGAATATCTACAGATACGCCTTTGATTTTGCAAGGGTAAGACTGCTGTAATGTTAGGAAAGTTCTGACTTTTATTTATTCCACAAGCTTGTGCTTGATTGGTTTCTGTGCTTTCTTTATTCAACCTTAGGAAAAAGACCAGCGAAGTCTTGATATTGATACTGCAAAGTCCATGTTAGCTCTTCTGCTTGGAAGAACTTGGCCACTGTTTTCAGTATTTTATCAATACCTGGAGGTACAATTTTCCTTCACTTTGTAGATGTTGGCATAGTAGTTGGACTGTTCTGTGATAATACTGTGTTTATTTTACTCAAGGATGTATCCATATTGCTCCCTTTCCTTTGCTCAATATGCTTATGAAAAAGTGATGTTTTTGTGTGCATCACAGATCCTTATCTTCCTTCCTGTGCCGCAACCCCTTTTCTTACCAAAGGCAACTAAAATTCCATCTTGGTTATACTGTAAATACAAATTTAAAAGTAAGTAGTAGAGCCCCACTTGTCTCTTCAGCTGCATCTGCACCGCATTTCAAGTTTGCTTTATGCAGATACAGTGTGTAGATACCTTGATCTCTGGCTCTCTCTGGAAGATTTTGGTCAGCTCAGCTACAAGTGACTGATTAAAATGAATGGGTGTAGGTTGTGGAACACATTAGGCTCAAGACTATTCCCTGGCTTCAAAACAGAACTAACACTGCAAAGTAGATGTCCTTACGATCATAATATATTGTACCCTGGAGAATTTTTTTTTTTTTTAAATAGTTCATTCTGGAAATATATCTGAGCTAGATATGCCCCACTTCAGGGCAAGGCAAAAATATACCAGTTTTTGAAGCTTAGAGTGGTGACTTACTGATTTCCAGGTTTTGGGAAATTTGATTCTGCTCTGATCTTCCAAGACATCATTTTATGTAGTTTCATAACTATGAAATGTGTTCATGTGTAGTATTTTTTAAAATGGAAATTGAATTAAGTAATAGCCGTTGTTACCCATTAAATTGTTTGTTAAGGTCTCATTGAAGATAAAATGACATAAATGACATCCAGGAGTACCAAATGCCACTTGACATTTTAATATTTTGAAATTACTTTTCCTAGCAATCGAAGTATAGAGTTATGAACAAGGATCAGTGGTACAATGTACTAGAGTTCAGCAGGACTGTCCATGCAGATCTTAGCAACTATGATGAAGATGGTGCATGTAAGTATTCTTAATGTTTTGCTTACTCAAGTATTACCAGAGAATTTTAAAATTACATAAAACAAATTTCTGTAACAGAAACAATAAACTATTGTAAGGTACAATTTTTTTTCCTCCAACAATGTATAGAAAAACAACCCTGATAACCATCCATCTTCAAGCTGCAGATATTAATTGTTCTTAATTGTATGTCAGGGGTACAGTATGTTAATAGTATGATGGTTTACTTGAGCCGGCTTGTATTCAGTGACGATCTAGTGAAGATGCTTGCTGCATGCAACTGTAGACTTGCAAATAGAATTATGAACAGCAAACTCTCATTTTGTACTAGTATATAATAAACTCTAGCTTAATGATTTTTGCCTACCTGCTGGTACTTGGGGCTGTACTCTTCACCTGGCTGGTAGTCAGTCATGCTATGACTGAATTGCTGAAGCCCCCTTTTGTTCCATGTTCTAATTATTCACGATTTTGAAAACTTTAGGAAGAAGGAATTAGTTGTTCTGATATACAAGATTTATAAGATTATTTTTATGCTTTCTATTCAGTTCATTCCACCTGTCAGATATCAGGAACACTTTTTACCATAATTCCATATAGTGTTTTTTGTGTACTTTTTATCATCCTTGGGTTGGAGTGATTGTACTAATCCATGAGTATTTTACCATAGGATTGACATGGATGTTTCCTAGACCAGTAGTTTTAACTCTCATATTTCAAAAGAAAGTGTTCGAAAGACATTGCCAATTATAACTGCAAGTTTTGTCCATCTTCAGGGCCTGTACTTCTGGATGAGTTTGTTGAATGGCAGAAAGTTCGTCAAGCGTCATAGCAAGAATTCAAAAGAAAATGCAAAAGTTTTTTCTGGTGCCCGCCTGTACACAAAGTAATGAGAAAAACAAAGGATTGCATTTTCATTCATAAGTGACTTTACAGTAATTTTTTTTTTCCTTTTTTAAGGAGACTTTCTTGTTACATGTGATATGGGCATTGAACCACACCTCTTCTGAGACTGAAAGTTGGAGTTCTTGTTTTGAGTCTTATGTTTATAGCATTTATTTCAGAACAATAAAGATTCAGATTTGTGACAAAGGCCTAAAAGTGAAGGATGTCCCTTGAATGTGAGTGTGGTGTCTATTTTTAAAACCAAATCTATAAGATATCTTTCTCAGAAGTGCCCTTTGCTATGAACTTTTGAAGACCTTAAAAATGCTTAATTGGCGCTGTTGCTTGCTGTTGGTATGATTGTCTTGTGTGGCAAATGTTAGAAAGAATGACTGACTGATTTTGGAAGCCCTGGGTGGGAGTGTGGTATTTTGCAGAGTAAGTATTGGTCATGGGTTGTGCCACAGTTTTCAGCTCCTCGTGGAGATAAAGGCCTTAAACTCCTACTATTGTTTTTTTTCTTTGTTTATTCCCCACCCAGTGGCATGGCATTTAATGGCAGGCCCTTTCAAAGCAGAAAGGTATAGAGCTCTGTATGCAGAATGGCTGGAAACTAGTTGCCTGTACTTCAGATGCCGAACACAGATACTCTGGTACAGCAAGGCAGCTTCAGATTTTTACTGCTATTTAGGCTTTTTGGATTGCTTTGTATAAAAGTGCAATTTATATTTTAAAAGGGAAAACTTGGTTTCAAGCTTTGCTTCTTATGTGTTTTAGACTGGAGGCACTCATAACTTTTTTTTTCCTCCCTGAATGGTTTTCATAATGTAAATCAAGAAGCAACTATTTATTCACCTACTTTTGACCAAGTAACTGGCTGTAAGTAACAGGATATTCATTGTCACCCTGTTACTCTGTGTTTTGAGTCCAATAACTACTGTGATTGTCCTTTTAGGAGTTCAGTATTCATGACAACCTTTAAATACAGTAGAAATTTCTCACTCTACCTCCCTGCCCAGGAGACCCAATGCTACCCTTGAGAAGGAAAGGGATTTTAATCAGTAAATGTGAAAAACCAAACCAGAATGAGAGAATGAAGCATTTGCAACTTCTACTTTATTATATAAATGTATAATACAAACTGTGATAATATCAGGAGACTCAGTCGGTGATCAAGGCCTCAGTGTGCCAAATATTTCAACAAGTGAAATAAGACAATGTAAACTAGGCATGACTTGAAGATCTTTGCCTCAGGGAAATTTCTTCTGTTTTGCACATCCCTTAGTCCAACTAACAAGCATGAGTTTTCTTGTCCTTAAGGAAATCTGTGTTCCCAAGATGGTTTTGTTGGTTTTTTGTTTTGTTTTGTTTTTTTTTGAGAAGGAGGGTGGAAAAAAATAGAAAAGGTATGAGGAGAAATAAGGGGTACCAACTAGTGGTTTGTGCCTGTGTTCTTGTTCTACTACCGAGGACTACACTTGCAACTTCTGTCCAGATCTGCTTCCTGAGGGCTGCATGACAGCAGTCATGGGCTGTGGGCTGTTCTGCGAGTCACTTTGAACTGCAGAAGCCTGGTTTCACCCAAGTGAAAAAAGCACCGGAGGGGAAAACCAAACAACTGTTGAGATAAGTGGAAGATCTCTGCTTGTACAATGGCTAGTGTCTGTGTGCATGTAAACAGGTGCACTACAGCTGCTCTAAATATTTTTTCACCTCTTTTACAAAAAGTACCTAATTTTAGACCTTGTGTAAGCTGCAGCATTTCCCTTCAATATGTTAGAAGTTGTCCATTTGCATTGCTGATAATTCTGATTTCACTCACAACAGAGTGCCTTTCATTTGGGAATTGCCCTACCCCACAAAAGGCTTGTGCCAGAATGAGATTAATTTCAACAGTCCTAAGACCTGCTGGTACAATAAGGTCCTAAGATGCACAGATAAACATGCACCACGTAACTGATGTCAAGGGATGTACTGCTGTATGCTAAATCTCTTCAGGGATGCGGATTCTGAAAGGACTTGTTCACTGTAATGACTCTCCTTGCTTACTGTGTTTAGTCCCTACTAGGATGTTCTTTCCAAAAGTTTTGAAATACTGGTCAGAAGAGAGTCTTTTATAGCTTGATTTTAAAAAATCATTGCTTTTAGCTAACTGCAAACTGTTGTGAATTCAATTTAAACCGTTTGGTCCTAGAGGTTGGTATTAGAGTGTAAAAGTAGGAGTGATGCGCCTACCAATCTAAGGTGGTCAAGTACTTGCCGTTAAGGTGTAAGACACTATGTGATGTATCATTTGTATCTGTTAAGGTTTTATCAGTATTCCTATAATAAATCCGTGTTTCAGGGATTTATGATGTGGTTGTGTGAGTGATTGAAAGTCAGCAGTTACTGTAAAACTTTGGGGATTAATGTATTTATACTAGTTGAAAAAGTTTTTCAAATTCAAATAAAATAGAATTTTAAGTTATGTTTTTTTGTTCAAAACTGCAGTCAGGTGTATTGTTTCAATGTGAATTAATGGCTTGTACAGTTTCATTGTGAATCGATAATGTTTATTAGCTGTGCTTGATTACATCACCTTACAGCTTATTATGGATTAGTGCCAATAGCTGTTAACTTGGTTGTGTTTTGTTTTTTTTTAATTTTGTGCATGTCCACAAGCCAAAACTTGACTTCTGCTAAATACTTTCTTTAGTCTTTGAAATTCAATTTTTGTTTTTCTCAGGTGCATTTCAGTCTATTAATTTTTTTTTAGTTATACCTTATCTTTCAGTGTTCTAAGATGAATGTTCACAGGTGAAATGTGCTGCCACAGTATGACAAATAGTTGAATTGAAGGTAAAACATCTTCCAAAATTAAATCATAGTGGTGTCTATCTTAATGCTATAAATTTCACATTAATCTTACTTTTATTTCTTGACATTAATTCTTTCTAACATAATTAATCACTTACAGTTTTCTTAGAAAACTGTTTCCAGTTTCAAGTCTTAAAACATCCACCTATTCATGGAAAGAGCCATACTGGTAGATCAGAATATAGTATTTCTCCTGTGTAAAAATGTGATCTCGAATTAAACAGTTGTGTATGTTTTCCTATGTCTTTAACTGTATATATAGATTTGATCCAATTTATCTTTTAAATCCAATTTGATCCAATTTACTGTTTAAATTAGATTCTGAAATTCTTTACTAATGGCTATAATTTCACTTTTCTATATAGTAGACTTTGAATTTGGCTTTTGAGATGACCATGGACATCATCCTGATACCTGTCTTGGATAGCCGGAATGAGGGCCCTGTGGTCTCTGCAGCCTTTGTTCAAGGGGGTTTTTTGTATCTGTCAAAAGCTTTGTGCTGATACATTGATACTGACTGCACAGAAATTTGCAAAAGGGACCATAAATTTAATGTTTCTGATATTTTCATTTTTAGAGCTAGTAAACAGTTCTTTCAATGCAATATGTACAAACCTTGTGCAGATTTAGCTTTGTTAATTATTATTAATAAAATGTTATGTAATAGGGCAGAAAACTTTTTTGTCATGCTGCTGCTTAGTTTTTCCTTATGTGTTTTTGTGTATGCGTAATTGTTTGTAAATCGCTGGGGTAATGTAATTCCAGCAAGGTGGATCAGTCTCAATGTTAACCTTATTGAAGGATTTCTTTGCTTCTGTGTGTAGATGTAGGAAATAGAACTTTATCCCAACTGCAAGTAACAGCAAACACTATTCTTGATTATATCCCATGTTCTTGGGTGCTGATAGAACATCATGATCTTGGAAATTAACTGTCATTAATTATTCATTGAATGAACACAATTCCAACAACCTGTTGCAGTGCCTATGGATGAAGAGGGAATGAGCTTTTCTGTCTTCCCCAGCTGCCTCCCTTCACTCTCCCCCAGTGTATCTCTTGGGTCACATGTCTGTTTCTGGGAAAGGACTTGGTGTTTCCTAATGTACTTTTCATGGGGTCTTTCAGAGCCCATTACAGAAAGGATCAAAGACAAGATCCTGTCCTGTGTTTGAGTTAATAATACTGCTTTCCTTGCAGATGCAGCTTGTTCCACTCTTGGCACTTCCAAACTGTTGAGTTCTGATGCCATACCTGCCTCAGGACCATCTTCTCTCAGTCCCTCAGACCTAAGGCAATGCCTGTTTGTTGCCTCCATGGTTCTGCTTTATGTTGTTTTTGACAATGAAGTTCTGATGCCTTCCTGAGACAGTAGAAGTTTAGTGGTGTATATACACATAGCAGGCATCTCATATCTGCAAGTGATGACAAGCGTTTTGTTACTTCTTTACCCATCTGTGTTATCATTCTTCCTGTATTTCTTGCTGTCTCTCTGAAAAAGGGCACTGAATTGATAGGTGCATTAAGGCTTGAACATGTACTGCAAGGTTATGTAGCCTGTGTTACCTTTTGATTTTAATTTCAAACCAATGCCAGGTGCATGACCAAAAGGAAACCAGTGTATCACATCATCTGGATTCTAAACTTTATTCTTGTTCCTGTTTTTGTCCTATTTAATCAAGAGTATGACATTCTCTACATAGTTGAATCTCCTTAGCTTTTTCCCCTGAATAGTGACCATAATAACAATGACAGAAAATATAAGATACTGATTTGTTTTTTAGGCCTTAGAGTGGACAGATGTTCATCTTGATGAGCCAAATACTATTTTTTTAATCCAGGTTGGTTGCCGTGTGTTTCTGTTGAATGACTTACTACTTTATAAGTTGTGAAAGTGTAGTGGTTGTGTCTTGTTACTCTAGAAACTGCATATTGATAAAGTTGCATTCAACACATGAAATTCTTTAGCTTCTTAAACTTCTTCCCTAATTATGATAGTTAAAAAAAGAATCACTCTATGTTTCAGGTGTCTGTTCATGTATGTATTTGTCAGCTCAGTCGTGAATTAGTGCTGATTATAAAATAAAGGTATTTTTGGTTGATTTCAATTCTAGCTAATACACAACTTAATTTTTTTCCTTAGTGTTTTCAGAATTACTTTTACATTCACTGTTCATTTTATGGTAGTAAATTAAAGGGCTGGAGCACAGAACTGCTAAATTTTTTTCTGGTAATAACACTGAGGTGAGTCTCTTTTATTCTTTTAAATATTAAGATATTTCAGAAAGGTTTATCGTGCCTATTATAATAGTTAAGTATCATAAAGTGAAATGGTAGATGCATTCTACCTGCTAACTGTCAAAGGCTTAATGTGGAATTACTTTAGCATTCAAAATCAGTTAACTATAAATCAGTTTTTGTAATGAAAACAAGTATCCTACGATGTAATGTGTCTCAATAATTAAGACTTACAAAGAAATATTATTAGCAGCTATATATTTCATCCTCATCTAACTGCTCAACATATGTCAATTTGAGCATAGACAAAATATTAGGACACATCTGAAAAAAATTGTTATTAATCCATAAGAAATGTAATGGCTTTTAATTTTTTTCAGATTACAACAGTAGGAAGAGGAACATTTTTTAATACGAAAAATAGGTTCTATGCATCCCTGTCACTTGCATTGGGATGATGCTTTGTGTAGTAGTTGCAGATCCTGGTTCTATCTGACAAAACAGAGGAAATGGTTTCTTCCCTCTTGCCCGCTAGGGATTCTTTGCATTGGGACTGAATAGTAATACAAAGCAAAGGCCACTGCTGGGGCTCTGAGGACTGGGCTTGGGTCATGATACGGTGCTTCTGCCAAGATGGAAATGGAAGTGGAAATACGAATGGCAAGTCGGAGAAGGAATAGGAAGTATATTTCAAAATATAATCTACTCTCATCCTGCCATTTTCCCCTGTATTTCCATGGTTCTTGGTGTAATCAGGGGAATGCTCTCTCCCTGTTTCAGACTTGTAGCCTCTATACAGGTGCACATATTTTTATAGATAAAAATAAATACATAAATGTTTCCCATCTAGTGTTCAATGTGGTGGAAACTGCCCAGAAAAATTTTGAAACTGTAAGGAGAATTAGAAAGGACATTCTGTTCTGCTCATCTTTCCTATCTAATCTTAATCTTAAATTTTATGTACTTCTTTGGGGCTGTGGGAGTGGCTGGTGACCTTTCTGTCCTATGTAAATCTACCCTTGGTATTTTTTCTACTTTTGAGTGGTTCTGTCCTAGGGGGGAGCCTGTTTAAAGTTCTGATTGTGAAATGCTGTTTCCTTCCTGAATCTTCAGTAAGCTGATTCCAAACCCAGTGACTGACTTTTTGTGGTTTTGGATTGGTTCATTGGAGTGTTTTTCCTTGGTATGGTGATTACTGGCTTAGAAAATGAATATTCTAATGTGAAAAAATGTGTCTTTGTAGAATTAAGGATGCCAGTGTTCATGAGAAGACAGTAATTATTACTGACACTTGAGTGAACCACTGTGAGATTTATGTGCCAAGGCCCACCCTTTGCCAATGTTTCTGACTTTCCTTTATTTGTAATTTGTTCATGGGGCTGTGATTTTAGGTCGTGTATTAAATCACACAAGGATATTGCTGTGCCTGTGCTGTACAGCTGAGTTTATGCTGTACTGAAGTTCATTAGGATGTGTACATCTTAAATGCATAGCTTACGGCTTTAGTGATGTAGTGTGTTATAGTTTGTGGGCTTCTTCACATAATTTTGCAACACAGTGAGTATGCTTCTTCGCTCAGTGGAAAAACACTGGTTTCAGAAGTCGTTGGGAAGCATCTGAAATGTTAGGAGCTTTTGAATCAGGGAACAAGCTTCAAAACAGAGTTTAATTTGCTGTTTTATTCTTTGGTGCTCATTTTATTTTCCTAAAGAGTCACTGTTCTTCAGGGATCACGTTCATAGTCCTTGCTTAATAACAGAATATTATCTTTCTATCAATTTGAGAGTTTATTGGACGGCTAGTGCACTAGCATATAAGGCTTCAACTGCATTATACTAGGTACTGTGATGTTAATAAAACTTTCATTCCAACCTAATGATACTACTGTCCTACTAACACTGTGCTTCTGCTTTGCATAGTGCCCTTTAAATATATATATATTGATGTCATTATGTCCTGTGGAACATCAGGTGGTGGATGGAGGCAGGTTTGCCGAGTGTTCTGGTGATGCAAGAGCAATGCAGTTTCCCCTGAGCTGGACCCTGAAGCTCTCTGTGCATCTGTAAATAAAGCTTCTCTTTTCTTCCAATACTCATTGGTGTGCAAGGTGTGCAGGTGAGGTCCTGAGAATGCCATTCCCTCAACAGACACTTCCATCTCCAGCAAGGTTCAGAGCCAGCATCCAGATTGTCCTAAGGTTTCAGGCAGACCTTGGGCACCTATGTGATACCTCACCACAGAGATGACTGTAGCTCTAATGGCCCCAGGTTCTTTCTACTGCTTCCACAGGTGCCCAAGTACCTGCTGATGGGGGTCTCCAGAACTGCTGCATTTGGCATGTCAGAGTCAATGGATGCCTGAATCATGTCCTATCCTAATTCAAGGGCTTGGCAGCTATTTTCCTTCTGGGCAAAAGTGATGAGGCATCCCAGACTACACCTAATTGTTTGAGCCAGGAACAGTGGTCACAAACAGAGAGAACAGTCTTCCTTTTGTCCAGTAGCCTACTAAGCTTTCATGGCTTTCAGGAAAATTCAGGTAAATGTTACAAACTTGAATGTTCATTTTAGTAGGGCTTGGATTTCTAATAAGTGCACTCTCTACTGAAGGGAGTTTAGGCCCAGTGTAAATTTGCTCTCCAAATTCTCTTAATTTCACTTTTTGTTCTGACTCGTAAGTCCAGTTCAACAGAAGAAATAAGGTTTATAACTGAACATATTCAGCATAATCTGTCAGCTGATTAAACAGTGAATCAGAGCCAGTTCCCATGGGAGACAGCATCACTAGCTGTCTGCAACCAAATGAGGCAGAGGATACTGGATCAGCTCTGTACAGCAGAAAGATCTTCTAAAAATACTTTGTTCAGGACTTAGAATTTCCTTGGAGATCTCATCCAGTCCATCTCAGTTTAATGGTTTTTATTAAACAAGTGCCCAAGGCCTGCAGAAATTTAACAGGTGTAATAAAAATGGAATTAGCAGATTTAAGGCACTGACACAGGTACAAGAATGAACTGAGAGGCTAGACCATCCGGGAGAAAGACATGATGCTTTTAACAGCAGTAAAAAGAGTGTGCTCAAACACATTTCTGTTCATCATTTTTGTTTTGTCTCTTGGAATTTTGTTCTATTTTAAAAGACATACAGACCTAGACAAACCTTTAAGAATTTGTACCTTTTTTTTACCTCCATGGTTTGTAGAAAACTAGAAAGAACAAACAAAAGCAGGTGCAATCACTTGACATGAAGAATCACATTTACACAGCCCACTTCTGCTATTTAGATTAGCCTGTTCTGTCTAGGTTGAGTTTCTTAACACTGCTGCACAATGAATTTTGCTGAAGTGTGAATTTTACTTGCTAGCCATGTAGGACAAAGTCTTAATTTCTCCTATGGCTTGACCTGATATCTATAAAAAGAGCTGATTTCAAAGAAATTTTTTTCTTTGTTTGTTCATATATAATTTGAAAAATCTAAGGACCATTTCAATTGTGAACCTTCTCAATGAATGGAAACTTCAAATAACTTCTCCTGCACAAGAACAGTAGTGCCTTTATCTCATGCAGATTTTTCTTTCTGAAGTAACATTATCAGGAAGCTCCTTATTTTCCTGTTGATAGGGTGAGGTTTTTTTATTGTTAAAGGGACCATACTGGGCACAGACCAGGTAGATCAGCATTTTTGCATAGACTGTTTAGGCCAGCATTATTGTTCCAGCTATAGGATAATATAATCCTATAATATAGGATTGTTCCAGTGAAAGTGTTAGTTCTTGAGGTCTTCTACATGTTCTGAAGGAATTTTTCCTCCTCTTTTTGGAAGAAGTCATATTCATAACCTCATCTGAAATGGACTTGATGACAGGTCATAAAGGTATCAGTTGTTATATTTTAAGTAAGCAATGCAGTCCCTTTTAAAATTCATGCCTCATATGGAGATTCTTGCTGACAAATACTTCATGTTTTTCCCAGCCTTGACATGTCACTGATGTAACGCATCAGTTTTTGTTTTAAGTAAGTATTATGTAGTGCGAAGTGTTGTTTTTAATGCATCAGCCCTGTGATGGGCAATCCCAAAAAACTCAGAAGGCTCTGGTTCCTTGGGAGATTTTGGAAGAAGGCTCCTACAGCAAATGCTATAAAATGCATATAATTTAATTATGTACTCTATTGATTTTCTAATCTATATTCATTATTACCTCATAGGCATGTCTTCTGTAAGAATGACACTTTTCTATTACTTGTTTTGTAAACTGACCACTGATTCAGAAGTCACTGGATAATACCTTGTGGTCCAAGAAATTTAGAAATCAATTGGAATCACATTAGTCCCACCCTGGTTTGGAAAACCATGCATCTGTGAATGCAGTAGTACTGTGGGCTTGACCTACTTGGGTACTGTACAATTTTATTAAGTATAGTTGGAGTAGCTGCCAATGTTTTTAATTCCGAAGTGGGTGATGTCCGTATACAACTTGGCTACAGTAATGTTATTTTAAGAAAGCACAGTTACACATGTCAATTTGCTATTAGTACCACGCTGTTATTTGTTATTCAGCATTATTCTGTACTGGATTATAAATCAGGGGTTTCTTGTTGTTGATGTTGTTTTGAAAACTACTATGGTTGCAAGTCTAAACAAATATAGAAATATTTTCTATCCATTTGACAGTTTTATTCCAACGTTGATTCATATCCTGTACCACCAAAATCTTGTCCTTACCGGTTCCGTTCTTTTTGACCAAGTGTATACGCCTCTTTCCTGTCCCAACTTTTGTCTGATATTCCATCCCTCTTTTAATCAATTCAGCTAAGAGCCAGGTAAATTAATCTATCCATGGTACATGCCCATTTTCTGTGCTAAAACTTCATATGAATCATAGAGTTGTGGAATATGCTGAGATGGAAGGAACCCATAAGGATTATCACAGAGTCTGATTCCTGGCCTGGAGCAGGACCCCCAAGAATCACATTGTGTGCCTGAGAATGTTTTCCAAACTGAAACTTTCATTTCTCCCGGAGAATCCAGATGGCAGTGATGAGTTAGTGAACTTGTACAAGTCCAGAATTTTAACCATAAAAATAGCCATACTTTGTCTATACTACTGGGAAACACTGAAACTATAAGGACTTTTGCTAAATATTTTCTGCTGGAACACCATGACCTTCATACCTTTCTTCTTTTATTCATGATTTCTTCATTTGTGCATGTCATTTGCTTCTGTGAGCGGATAGATTCATTTTAGGACAGAAACAACCAGGATTAATTTACCTGGTTTTAACCTCTGGATAAGACTGCGATAGACCTTTGCCTCGCAATTCCAGCTCTGGAGGAGGACGATTTTTCAGCTGGCTCCCCATGAGCAGGATCTGGTGCTGCACAGCGCTGAGGTACTGCGGGCGTTCTCAAGCCACTCGTGTTTTATTGCAGAAGCCGCACGATGGCAGCGGAGCGCCGCGAGGTGGGGCCGTGTCCCCAGCTATGTCGATGCCCGCTGCCATCGATATTCCCGCTGCCATCGGTGTCCGGGACAACGGGAGCGGAGCCGGCCTTTGCCCGATGCTCCGTGCGAGACAGGCACCGCTGCCACCCTGGGATGGGACACTGCGTTGTCTCATTTTGGAGCACAGGAATCATCGGCTTGTGAAAGCATCCGATGCTGATAAAGCTCCTCAGATAAGCCAGTTCTCTGGTTTTTTCGAGTTACTCAAGGATAGGGACAAGGTGAATCTCGGGATCATTTTTGCTCTTTCAAGTGTAAAGGCTTGACTGAAAGCCCACAGCGTGTCTCCTGTGACATGGAGTATTTAGTATGACAGGGCGGAGGAGTGGGGGTTTCTCAAAGCACTGTGATACCTAACTTCTTAAACACTTACAGATCTGTCCCTAAAAAAAAAAAAAAAAAAAAAAAAACAAAAAAAAAAACACCACAGCAACACAAACCACACACGCACAAAAAAACCCCAACCCAAATCAACAACAACAACAGCAATGCTACAAGCTGAAAATAAGATTTCGAATGGAAACCAATATTCCTTTTTAACCTATAACTGCATGGTGACCGCATAAGAAGGAACAAAATTATGCTCTCTTATCTGGACATAAAGAGTAGGATCTTGTCCCAAAGAAGTAGGATTTGCTACACACCAATACTTATTTAAAAAAAAAAATCTTTCTTATTTTTTAACATTTTTTTATGTGGAATATTGATATAGACTAGACTTTTATAAAATTTCTCCCACTCAGTGATGCAAAATGTCTAATGTGGAACTCTGCTCCAATTGCTACAATAAAATAAGAATTTTAAGCAATCTGGAAATTTGAACACTTCCATACTCCCTGTATGGAGACACAGAGTAGGCTAAATGTGCCGCTGCCACTCTAGGGACTGAAATAAACTATTATCCCAGTTTGACCTGCCAGTTAAATGACTATTCTGTTCCTGTCCATACTGCCACATCTTCCTGTTGACTTTCATTCTGCACTTTTTCATATGGCATGTCTGTTGCAAGAATATCAAAATATAGTCAACAATCATCTGGCTACTTTAAAATTCTAATGCTTTTGCAAACTTCCTAGTGGAGTAGCGATGATGTAAGAATTTTATTGTTTTAGAAAACAGTCCATTATATACTGACTTGTAAATGGATTTAGGTGGTCAAACTATGCTACAGTAGACAATCTCAAAAGAAATGGAATACAGTTCTTTCCCCTGTTGATTCAACTGCTGAGCTATGCATCTTGTGATGAATATGCGAGTGATTCCTAGTGGAAATGAGAAACAGATAGGAAAACCTCATAGTTTTTATGTTTCAGGGAAGTTTCCAAACAATAAGCAGAGCTACAGCCTTATGTCTGGATGGCAGAGTGAGGTGGAGCTCAGCATTAGGGCGCAGACAAGTGAATGTGGTGCCTCAGCCCCAGGAAGCCACTGAAGCATTTAACACACAGACCTGGTGCCACTTGGGCTGTCTCACAGCCCAGTGTCCTATGGAGATGCCCATGGGCACGCAGGAAACGTGACCTGGGGAAAAGGCACTGGGCCTTTGTTTTAATTTCAGTTGTGATACCTCCAGGTCTGCTGTCTGTGTGCATGGACAGTGAGCTCACCCCTGGCTGCCCTGAGCAGGGTTCAGGAGTCTGGAAACAGGCTCTCCAGATAATTAATTCTGAAGTTGTCTTTCTTGACCATAATTCCCCTTCCCTAACTTTTGTATATCAACACTTCATATGTATGTATATGTTTATAAGGTGTTTGTTTGTATACATACATAGAGAGTATAATAAAGCAAATAGATTTGGTGCACTAAAGATTTTAGCTTGGGAATACCTTTGCATACATATAGCCTTTGTACAGGCTCAAGGCTTAAGAAAAAATAGAATGCATTTACAAGATTTAAGGTGATTGAAAAACCTTGGTATAGAGAATAAGTATTACAGAAATAACTTGAAGAACAAAAATAGATATAATGAAGCATTCTAGATCATTATTAACAGCCACCAATTAGAATTGAATTATTTTAAGACATATTAGCCAAAATATTGCAAATGTAGGATTTGTTTGACTGAGAAACAGTCTCACAAGAGGAGTCATAGAAGCAATTTTGCAACACTTAAAAGTAGACTAAATAAATTATAACAAAAAAAATCACACTAAGAAATCCTAATGACCTGGTAGTAAAAGGCACCAGGAATTTAATAATGTGTTTTTAAGTCTGATTTCTATGATTACAGTTCTTGGTATATTCTGTCTTCATAGGTAGCTAGCTACTAATTCAGACAACTGTCATATCTATTTACTGATTTGTGTTCCTGCCACTATAACATTTATTTTATTAAGAACAAATATCTAAAAGAATATATTTTTCTATTTTATTAGCCATATTTTCTCTGTTATTGTCAAAACAATATGACAATATTGTCTGGGACATTTATTCTTCCAAAAATAGGCAACTAAGTATAAAGACTATGAAAAGTTAAAAGTTAGTATACAAGGGCTCTCTGAAACTAACAGGGCATTCAGGCAGTGAGGTGGGCATAATGAAGAGCTGCTTCCTACTGAAGGCATTAGCAGTTTGGATATTCTTTTTTCCTAAGATGTACAAAATATTAATATTTTCAAAGCCTTTCAAAGCTATTGTAATTCCATATAGACATTCCAGCTACAGACACCAGTCTCTCCTGGAAGTTTTATTCAGTATTTCACTTAACTTAGTGGGCCTGACTGGTCTTGAAGACATGCCAATGTTTTCCTTGCAACTAGGTGTTAAATGCACAGAGAACCTTAGTACCTAGGTCGCATTGCTTCCTCCACATTTTTAAAAATCCAGATACCTTTGACAACGTGACTCATTATCCTGTATCAGAAAAAAAAATATCAGTAGGAAATAGGTCTGTGTCCATGACATTTCATGATTCCAGAAAACCAAGGAGCTTAGCTCATAGGTTACTGCTCAGTTGTTCTTATCATCTTTGTATCTTGGGGCATGGAACATAAAACCACAAGTACAACTTTTGGTCAAAGCTAGATAATCAGCTTATTTTCATACCATTGGGAAGAGTGAAGATACTTGGACATTTTTTAAGTGATTGGCATAGTCGTAATTGACAGCGGCATTACACAGTTGGAAATCTAATCTCAAAAGGAAAATAAATATAGTATTTTTCCAGAGAAAATCCTAAGAAGCCCAGGTTTCCTAAAAATTACTTGGCACAAAACTCTAATTTGGGCATAGTAGGTAATAATCCTATGTTGGCAAGGAGAATGATCAGATGACTCACCACAGTATTCCTCCCCATCTCTTATTTTTATGATTAACATTATATGATTCAAGCAGAGGGCAACCTCTTAGTTGGCTCAACTGCAGAATATCAGATCCAAGTTTCTGTATCTCCAGGTACTCTTTATGAAGAGTAGACACTGGCAAAAGCAAAGTGAAGTAAAGCCACCTGCTCCCTATTGGTGGGCAGCTAGGCTGGCGACTGATTTGTAGCCAGGGAGTTTCTGTCCAGCCCCTTTTTTACTACTCAGTCATTCAACAATGAGCTCTCCTAAACTGCAACCACGCAGTTCATTTTTCCTTTTTGCATTTAGAGCCAGGAGTAATCTGGGGCACAAACCAAAGCAATGAACAGACAAAATTAGTTCTATATTGTGAAGAGACTACTGTTATATTTTACTGTGACATTTATGCATTAAATAATAGGCACTAATCAATGCTCCTTTGATTGCTTTGTATTTTCCACCTCAATGCAAAGGCATGTTACAGCCCCCCAGCTTCAATGTAAGTTGCTGCTTGGCAGCCCATTACAGAGTGTTTATAGCTGTGTTTAATGACTGGTTTGATTGTCTGTCTCTAATTGGAAGAATCCTTTTCTTCTGAATGCCAGAGCGCAGTGAAGTCACAGCTGTTCTGGTATAGACAGTCAGAAATCAAGATTTACTACTCATTTTGCTACTCATTTCTTGTTTTTGTTTTTGTTTTTGTTTTTGTTTTGTGAGATGTACCATCATTTTTCTTATTACCTCAATGGAATACATAAAGTATCTACTTCTGTTGCCATTTTACTAGTCTGTATTATATGAGTCTCCTCATTCTTCATTTCTTTGTCCTTTTAGGACCTGGGAATACAAATGATATCGATGATATCACAGTACACCAAGTACTGTGAAGGACAGGGTTAGATTAAATTTGTGAAGCTCAGAGAGAGGGATCTTTCTCCCTTGCATGACTATGTAACTGTGATCACATTCAAAGTTCTCCTAGAAACACATTAAAAATATTTTTTTTTAGATGTGTCAAGAACTACCAACCTTATCCCTAGCAAGATAATTCCAGGAACAGCTGAGTACAAAACAGTATTCTTTTCTTCCATCTAGAAGTACTTATGGCCAAAGAAGTGGATCCTGCCAATAGAACACATTAGATCCTTCTGAGATCCCATTGATGGTTTCCCAAAGCAGAAAAGATTTAGTTAATAGCACAAATATGGGGAAGCTCTAAAGGCATCAATAGACACATAATATAGGATTTTTTGCAGTTATTCTTATATCAAAATTTAGCGAATTTTTTTTTAAATACAACTGCTGAATTTACTTCAAAAGTATGTGATGAGAACGAGTTCCAGGGAAAGAGCAGAACAACAGAAGCTTTCAGCCCAGATAAACTAAAATTAAGGTAAAATCTATTTGCAATACCCACTGATAAGAAATTAAGTGTTCAGCATGACTCTCATTTATTGAATAATTTTATAGATTGATAACTGAGGAGAAAACATTCCCTCTTGTACTTCTGTTTGTTGTATTAATTACATTGAATTCTAGTGCATTGAAGGAGATGAATTAAGGATTGACCATAGGACTCACGTTAAATCCAATATGCAATATTCATCATAAAATACACCAAAAGAATAAAAGACAAAGCTATAACCCAAAACTGAGTGCCTTAGCAATCCTTCCTCTCAGCAGCGTGGCTGTCAGCTTCATTATCTCACAATACTGAATCAGCATCTATATATTGTGATGAGCAAATGAAATCCTGAAATCTGAAATCCTAAGACCAAAGACTTACTATTTTCAATACTGGTATATTTTTTACTCAAAACCAGTGACAAAATCATATCGTTAGTGTTACTACTTTGATTTGTATAAATATGTGGATTTTCTCTGCCACCTGGCCAAAGATATTTATCCCTAAATGAAGTGCTAGTATTTCTTGATGGTATATTAGCCATACTGTAGGATCCATATAATTAAAAAAAGAAAACAAGGCACTGGCAGCTTCCATAGAACACTGAGAGACTGCTGAAGTAATTGTTAAATAGAACTGACTTGCAAGTACTACTCGGCATGCCAGAAAATAGAAGCCAGTAGCTGTTTTTATAAATACAAAGGTCCTGGATCTAAAAGGGCTTCATTTCACTATGACTTGGAGTTTCTGAGAGGAACCATATCATGTAGTCATTAGTTTATTCTGGCACAACAAGTAACCACATGTTCCTGAGTGAAGTGTGGGCTTACCATCTTAGAGATGCCATACAGCAATCATGGCTGGTAAAGATGTAAGAAATCCAATACATCAAAGTCCATCTGTACATTATTTCATAAGACATGCTTCAAAATGCCTTTGGGAATATTCATAAGTTGCAAAATAAGGGAATTTTCATCATCTGTAATTGACAGAAGGACAGGAAGAAGCAGCTGCTCACAAGTTAAACGAAAGTCCTAGTAAGAGGATGCAGAAAAGGTTTCTTCTTTGCCTATGACTCCAACTTTACCTTCAGATGTCTGATCCAGCAGCTTGTGGTCACTCTTCCAGTATTGCCACTAACTCGGGTCACCTAAAACAGGCCTGTTTCAGTTGAATATCTCTATACTCTGAATCTAGATCATTCTGTCTCATCTGAATGCACGTATTTTATGGAACTGACTGGAAATAACTGGTATTTGAAGCATATGGTCACGGGTAAAATTAGAACTGGCATGATGATTGCTTTTTAGGTTAGTTATGTGATGCCATTTATTGGTATAGCTGGTGAAGGGTCTAGACATCAAGTCCTACGAGGAGCAGCTGAGGGAGCCATGGTTTAGTTGACAAGGTGCTGTTCAGTGAAAAGTTGGGCTTGATGGTCTTGGAGGTCTTTTCCAACCTTAATGATTCTGTAATTTCCCAGAGATCATATACTGCCCTGTTAATGTTTTATGTTGTATCACCTAGCAAAGCAAAGACAGCATGTTCCAGGAGCAGCTGGAACAACATTGCTGCTGCTATAGCCTGCTAATCAGTGCATAGTTATGTGCAAGCATAGACAAAAAGGTGCTCATGATTTTGCCTAATCCTGCAGCACCTCAATTATTTACTATACATTGCCCCTGAACCATCGACAGCAAAGAACCACATCCAAAAAGTTAAGTAAAAAAACAGAACAAAATAAGCAAATAAAAAGCCACAAACAAATAAAACCCCCAAATAAAATGAGCAAATAAACAAATGACCAAAAAACTAAACCAAACCAAAACAAAAAAAACCCAAACAAAATATTAACAAAAAACAACCAACCAAACAAACAAACAAAAAAACCACCTTGACTCTCAGAAAAAGGTCAAGTTCCTTGTGAAAAAAGTTGCCCAGGACAGGATATGTATAAAAACATATGGTAACATATGCAGTCATAATCCCCATTCTCCCATTCATCTTTTGGTGCAAATGTTAAATAAAAATACATGGAATTCCTAGTCTCACTGGCAGCCCCTTGTTCTCCCACATGCTGGTGTACATATACGCTGATGATTCACTTCCCCACATGGCTCTTTCACCTGCTAAGCACCAGAATGAACTTTGATTTGTCTTTCTTTTATTTCTAATTAAACTGTATGATCTACACTTGTTTCTGCATGTGACCCCCAACAAAATTTAATGCCTTAGTCTTTTAATCTTTTTCATTTTATGCCCATATGCTACAGCTGCTTCTCTATATTCATGCTTAATAGTGTTCCTGCTTTTATTCAATTCCTTCTTATTCTCAGCTATCTTCAAGTATAATGGTACCTTTTCTCACCTTTGTCTTACTTCAGAAGAGTTTGCCTTTGCACAATTTATATTGTTTTTCTTGCTTCTTTTAGAGGTTACTCTGTCCTACACTCTTAGATTATTTTCTTAGACTTGGACTATTTTCTCAAAAGATTGCATCTACCACTTCCCTGATTTTCTTGCGGTCTCCTTTTCTGAAACCAATTGTTCTTATTCCCTCCTTCATTCTTTCCAAAACCAAATTTATAATCTATGCAGCAGAGAAAAGAAAGCTGTGACAAACAATATAGAGTAGCTACAGCTGCTAGCTAATGGCCTAGATGGTCAGAGAGATCTGAGAGTAATTTTTTAGTTTTATTTAAATCTAAAGCACTTGTTTCATATTCATTTTCACTTATGCATAAGTGGATGAAACATAATATCACTATTAATTTCTCTTGACAATTATAATTATGTTTCTTTTCACTTCTAAAGGTCTCTAAAACATATAAAGATATACAGAAGAACCTTGAAGAAGAAACTTATTAGGAAGAAACCATGAGAGTTCAATAGAAGAATACTTTTGAGAAGTAGATAAATAATTATTTACTTAAATTTGTATAAAAAACACCACAGAAAGATAATTTCTACATCATTTGATAAACAACTTGTGATTTATATTAAATAACTGAATGCCTTTAATAGAATGCTAGTGCTATTCTAGCACTAAATAGAATAAATGCATGAAAGGGATGAAATCTAAATGCTATTGGAATTTACTGGAACTTAGTAGTCTTAGCAGAACTTTTTGGAATTTAGCAGTCAGGTTCATTATCTGAGTGATAAACATTAGAAGAAAGGAAGGAATACTTTAGGCAAGAAATCCAGAAGTAAAGTGTGTTCTCATTAAGGTTTTCACAGGACTTTTAAAGATCAGAGGCAACTTCAGTTATGAAAATCTCAACTACACAAAGAAAAAGAAACTACAAAGGTTCCAACTTACATGTCATGAGATGCTGAAGGGCTAGAATGTGCTTTGTGGAATAAGGAATATAAGGGTGCTGGATATAGAATATAAATGTGCCAGATCCTTTGGCTTTAATACAATGGATGAAGAATTATGATTGACTTGAAATTAGACTCTCTAGAACAGTCAGAAAGTTATTCCTAGCATTCCAGGACTCAGCTCTGAAGTGAAGAACACTCTGTTCCTTCTCCTAGCATCTGCAGGAGGTCTGATGCCCCTCTGAAAGCCCTGCTGTTGGATACCGTGGCAGGATGGAATCCACAATGTACTTGTTTGTATTTGTTCAAACCTGCTTTCTCCACAGCAGTATTGTGGAATTTAAACAGGAAAGCAAATGACACAAATCTGAAGAACTACTTAGAAGCACACAGTTTCGTCTTGCCCTCTAATTCTTTGTGTGTTGGCATGTTTTTCTTCTTTTCCACAAATTTGATTTCTTTGCTATTAGTTCAGATTACTGTCAGCAACTACTGTCAGTCCTCCTGTTTATAGTCACTAGGATTCTCAAACTAGGCAAAGTTTATTTGGAGGAGGAAGGTGTATTTCTCATTTAAATCTTAATGCACAACAACAAAAGCAGGCAAAGAAATGCTCTGTTCTGTGGCACTCTGTGGTCCTTACTGGCAGCAGGAAAACCAGTGTTACTTGTTGTGTTCCTTGTGGTGGACTCTTCCCACGCTAACTCAAACCTCCCCACTAAGGTAACCCTGAACCTCAAACTTCTTCTCTTCTCTATCTTGACAAGAGGGAGACTTGCTGTCTGTGCCTCTGAATTCCTGATGTAAACAGCAATTTTTGTGGTTACCATTCTTGGCAAAAGTCATGTTTCTAGGAAAAAAACCCTTTGTTTGGAAAACAGGAAAAAGCAGCAAGGGGCACTCAGAAATCTGTATTACAGCACCCATACTAAATGAACAAGAAACCAATGCTGTTGCCCAAAAATCTGCTGAGTTACACAATGCTTAGGAGTAAGACTTACAGGACTTGATGTCAGGTCTCTGCTCCATGCCCCTCTGCCAGCTCAGAGTGCAAAGTGAGTTTTCAACTGCCCTATACAGATTATGTCTTTATCTTGCAGCAAGATAATGGGACAAGATTTTGAGATGTCAGCTGGCAGTGAGAAAAGGAAGAATATGGGAAGGGATTCTAGTAGGTTATTCCTTTGAGAAGTATATCACAGCCTCAGGGTTGCCAAGTAAGTTGCAACAGGATCCACAGCTCTGCTGTACATCATACTCTTCAGTATGCTCAGAGAACATGACTCCATTCCATACCTGTTGTTGTTGGCTGTGCAGCCTCATATATCAGACTGCTCCCAAAGGGCACAGAAAATGCAGGAGAGCCACACTGCTCCATTAAACAGCCAGGAATGGCATGTCTGGGACTCTGCCCTGACCAGCACACAGCACAGATATGCCCACACCGCCAGCCTCACACCTCACAGCCCAGCATCTCCAGCTCCACATGGTGATGTTTAAGCATTTGCTAAGAGTTAATCCACATTCTGCTGAGCTTAACTGTAGCTGTAATTTTGGGGCTGTGAGGCAATTGCTTCAAGACGATTTTTACAACTAATTCATTCAAGTTAATTTTCTGGTAAGATTCATAATCAGAAATCCAGTTGGAAGTCCAAACACTGCTAATGAGAAACAAACCATGCTCAGAAGCCATAAACAGGAGTTGCCATCTCAGCAAAAAATATTATACTCTCAGAGGAAGTTGGAGCAACCCTCATAAGAGGTTGGACAGCCCTCAGAGGGGATTAGAGAAAGCAACCCATGTTCAACAGTAGATTAAAACTAAGAAAAATAACATCCTAGAGATAAAATAGAAAAGAACATACAAAGACTCCATGGGAAATTAGTTTTACTTGTTTAGTTCATTTGCCATGGTTCTTTACAAGAAAAATTGGTGTTCTTGGGTTTATTTTTTATTATGCATGTCTTTCTCTGCTCTCAGAATCACAGAATACTCTGAGTTGGAAGGCACCCATAAGAATTTTAAGTCCAACTCTTAGCTGAATGGCCCAGGCAGGGATCAAACCCACAAGCCTGGTGTACAGAAACCTGTATTTGCTGATTTCCTTCTAGTACAACATCTTAATAATAAAATGAGGGCAAGCTTCTTTTCTGCTCTCCTTGTTGAGCTTTCCCTCAGGAGCATCCTGCCCTGTGACCATGGCCTGTCAGAACACAGGAATTTGCTGTAGTGTCTGGAATTTGCTGGCACTGTTCCCCTCTTTCCAGGTTTATCTCTCTCCATCTCAGGCTTTTCAGGCTGTGTCTGGCTCCTCTGAGTATGACAAGGAGAACACTGAGGCCTTCCATAAAGAAAGCCTTCCAGACTCTACTGCAGGAAGCTAGGGAGTTTAAAAAAGGCTTTTGCTCTCCAAGTGAAAAGTACCTTGGAGAGAAGTGTATGAATATCTCAGTGCATTTGGATGAATGATAGGCATATATTCCCCTCACTCTTAATTATGAGAAAACTGAAAAACAGGGCTGGGGAGAGGCCACAATAGGCTGGTGCCCTCAGGCCAGGCAGCAGGAGAAGGGACAGAAAAGGGGAAATCAAGATAAAAGTATCAAGAAATTATTCCTGGAAATTACCCTAGAGCTCAGGTAAGGAGGTATGTTTGTGCACTGCTGTGTTGCAAGAGGTAGGTCACAGACTTCCACACAGGCTGTCTGGAAGCCATTCGAGCCATTCCCATAGCTGTGGTTTGGCTCAGGCTGCAGACTCCCTGTGACATGCCCAGCAAAAGCAGCACCTTCTGGAAACTTCTGCCAGCCCACGCTGGGCTCAAAGGGGGCTGAGCTGCTCTGAACCTCTTCTTCTGGGGATGAGTTTACTACAACAGGCCATAACTTTAGCCTTATTTTCTGCTTAAGATTACATAGCTACCCAATTGTCTTCCTACAGTCAAAAGATGGATTGTTTTTATTTAACTGGCTGAATTATTTCAAGGCAAACATTTTATTTACAACTGACATGGTAATATTTCAGTAATATCTATTTCATGAGGGCAGCACAGGGGAATGGCAGGGATGTTCAGTGATGATGGCTTTCTCAATCATTTCAATTCACCCTGCATAGTTTTGCCAATACCAGTGTATCAATTCAGGGGAAAAAACAGAGCTAGAATAAAGCAAGAATTTACCAAAGTGCCTCATAACATTCTCTTCCTTCTTAGGTCCCAATGAAAACAAGATAAAGTTTGCTGATTCCTTACTTCCCAAAATGAGGACTGAATTAATGGGAAAGCCACAAATAGCTTCTCTTTCCCGTCACATTCCACAACGGCACATAACCAAATCATCCACAGGCAGGAGGAAACCAGCAGTGGTGCTGTTTTGCAGCAGCTGCTGGAATGACATTGGGAGGTAACTTCCCCTAAAAATCACAAAATCTCGTTTTTCAGAATGTACTCTCACTGTCTTTCCTTTTGTTCCAGAAAAATAAGTCGTCGCTATATGATGAGGAAGACGCTATCCTGGTGGGATTCCAAAGAAGTTATTACAAATAAATTTGTGGAAATAATTAAAAAAAAGAAGATTGGTGAAATAATTGTCTTTTATTTTAGCAGACAAAAAAGTTTGTAAATCATCTGTTCTTTTTCTAATATCTTTTTCCAAGACACAGATCTGAAATCGTAGTTCTCAATCTCACTTCAAATACTGTAATTGGGAGACTAAAGATGAAAAGACAATGTTACAAAAAATATATAAATCTTATAATTCTTTGTTTGTTCCTTACAGCAGAGAGACGTGATATTACAGAAATATAGGATCATATATGTACAAATAATATTTTTACTGAAGTCCACCAAGCAAATTACTGATCTGAAGAGAAATTATGTAATAATCAATAAATTTTCTCTTGTGCAGCTGTTGAGACTAGTTCTCTGTAGAATTTTGTCACTCTGAGAAATCTCCCTCCTATTTCAGACTATCACCATTTTTCACTTTGAAGCTTTCATATGATACACATTGAAGTCATCCAAGACCTTGTCCTGTAACTCACATGGACAGAGGCACCAGTGTTAAGGCCAGTTGTCTTAAATTCTCTGTGGGCTTCTGTTCATGACTGATTTAGAACAACATAAGTATTGGTAGTAGCATGTGCAAGTTTTATCTAGGACAATTAAATGTCCTCCACACCCATCATTAATCAAGCCCAGAAACTCAAAATATAACCTATATTTTTTAAATTGTCTGGTAATTGAATAGAGAATGAAAATATTTGAAATCTCTATTATTCCTAGTAACATTAGTTCTAAAGGATTGACAATGTTATTAATATTTAACGCATTTTTTAAACTCCACCACATTTCAGCTTCTGTATTACCAAGCAGATGTTTGAGACATTGTTCCATTGACTTGGTAAAATGTCCATGAGGATCTGTCCTGGAATATTTGCAACCTCTGAGAAGAACTTCAGACTTAGCTAAAGTGTCCAATTCTATTAGCCAAAACAACTATGGGATAATTAACCTGTACTTGTGTCACAGATACCACAGGCTGAGCACAGCATTCCGCCTCAGTAGTTTTATATTCCCCTGGGCCACAAAAAGCTCATCCTTGATGTCAGTATTTACATGACTCAAATCCCTTTATTTATAAGTAATGTTTTTCAATGGGCATCCAATTTCATGCACATGGATTTAAACTATGGGCCCTACATGCTGAACTTGAATCTGCATTTCTGAAGTCTTCAACCTTCTTCATGAGCTACAGACCCCAAGAGAGAGAGAGAATCTCATACATTTACAACCCCTCATAACTCATACTCCAGTAAGTACACCTCTGGTTTTACAATGTAGGAACTGCCAACTAGTGTTTAACAGGGGCTCTGATGCTGTAAATGTGACTGTTATACTTCCTTACTTTATCGTTAATTTGTGATGACTAGTGCTGCGTGTAAGATGCAGAGTTTTCCACATTATTCCATAAATATCTTGGTTTGTAATAGGCAATAAACTTTTCTTCACTGGAATGCAAAAAGTCATTCCAGCTGAGGACAAAACAAAACAAGTTCAAGGTACATTGACAATCAGGATCTGCTGCTTCATTAATTTTTTTTTTTCTTATTCTATTTATGTCTAGCTGTTTGAGTTCAGTACCAAGATGTGAATCATGTGTTATGTTTACTGGACCTTGTATTTCAAATTCATTTCCTTATATAAAATCTATATCAGGAAATGAATACATCAGCTCCAGGACACCTAGGATTACAGATATTAAGGCAAATTTTGGGTCATAGTTTCCTTCCACCCTCACTTTGTTCTCTCTTCAATTTTAATAATTTCACACTAATAAGCTTATTAATTGTTATCTACAGGGTCTTCAGACAAGGAACACAATTACACTGCCTTTTGCTTTTATTAGATTTATGTTTATTTAGGAAGGGGTTTCTACCAAGAAATGGTTAATTATGAAGTTACCTCCAGCAATCTAATGAAGCAAAATTTCTTGAGCCATATCTTTCTCAAAAAGTCTGATTTTTAACATGCTCATCTGCCATGAATTACAGCTTACAACTTGTTTGTACATCATTTCATATAAAAAGAGCTAGTCCTTCAAGAGAAATGAAGAGGGGAAATCAGGAATATGTGAGGAAAATATTTAAATGCAGAAATCAATTTTTCTTCTGTATGTCCCTTTTCTGGGAAAAAATAAGTACATTGACTAACAAGACTGCTGCTTGATTAACACTGCTTGAGCCTGGGTCTGCTGTAGTTGGGACAACATGCAGAATCTTTCACAGTAGGAAGAGGAAGTAATTCCATCAAATCTTTCTCCCTTGGTGCCATGACAATCATCCAAATAAATCACCCAAATAAATTAGACTAAATAGTTTTGGAATCTATGCCCCTTTATGATCAGTGTGCACAGTTGCCTTCTTTTATTCTCTGTTTAATCTGAATGCCCTGTATTCTCAATTCCTAAATCATAAGGTGTTTTCTAGTTTGCAAACATGATCTTTCTTATTGCACCTCTGTATATTTTTTTGGATCCCAGGCCTGTCTAAAATCCAAGTTTATGTAAAATGAGATAATCTTGAGAACTTTCATTCTGCATTAGTGAATTACATATGTTCATAAATATGATGTGGAGATGAATACATTTTAGGAAAATCCCCTCAACCAACCGTTTAAGCAGGTGTTACAGTATAAAGACTGTAATCACTGTTTTATTCATAACTGTTGTGTTATTGGCTTTGATTCAGAGGAATGCATGACTGACCTCTCTTTCCAATATTGCTGTCAAAAATTTCATTAACTCAGGTTGAGTAGGAGTAAATAATTACGGTGAATGTTATTCATTCTCCTCTATGCCATGCCCATTCTAATAGTATGTGTATCACTTCTACCATCTCGGGTTTGGGGTTTAGCCTTGAACTGCACAGGCTCAACATTTTACCACTGGAAGTCTGCCCCTTGTTGATCAAGACAGGGGTCATTGCATCGGAATTTAACCACTTACTCTATAAAGAGGAGTGACAGTAATGTTACCCCTTGTGATGGTTTGTTTTGGTTTGGTTTCAGTCTGAGTCAGACAATACTCAAACATCGAACAAAAAGCCCCTGGTATTTAACAGCTCCTCAGAGAAATCAACATCTCTGTATGCCCTTATTAAAATATTTTGCAGCTTTTGTTATCAATAACGTCTTGGCTGAATCACCAGAATCTGTTAAGATAAACAGATGATGATTACTCTAAACAGAATGTTCCCAGATAAAAGGCATTTGGGCCAAACCGACACGTATTCAGCATCTGCATAGACAAGTCAAAGGATATGGACAGACATCCAGAGTTTTTCAGAAAATAGTTCTGAATAAATATATAAGTAATTGAGTATCTAAATATCTGAATAAATATCATGTTGTTCATACTGTCTGCATAGTACTGTGTTAGAAAACACATCTTTTAATTAAACATAAAAATTTTCAATTTACCAGAGCCCTAGAACTATGGAACAACTCTGATAAAGTGAGAAAGTTGGTTCCATTTTACCATACACATCCAATATAGGTTGTCTGAAAATACAGTGTGAATAAATTAACTATATCTTTCAGACATTTTAACACCATTTTTTGACTCTTTGCAAAAAATTCAGAAGTTGTTCAAAGCAGTGTCTACAACCATAGACTTCAAAAAAAAAGAACACTAATAATAACTTCATGTCAAATGGATCATTCAGCTAAAGTATTTGAGAAAATGACAACACACTGTTGTGCTTGTACAGAATTTAAGTCTGTATTGCTTTAAAGAGAAAGAATTAATGTTTAGAAGAGGTTTATTTGAGCCTTCTTTAACTTGCATTTGGCAATTGAGCTGCTTGTTGTTATGCTTCTAGTTATTGTTAAACAGTAATTGTGGAAAATCCACTAGTGACTCACAGAACAGACCTCTGCTTTCAAGTGTCTGTGAAAAACACCTTATTCTTCATTCCTTAGGTAAACAAGACAAAGGAGTTCCTTGCCTCAATTGTCTCCCCATTTTTTAATAATCTAAAAATACTGACTGAGTTTCAGGCTTAGACTTGAGTCATAGTTTTAGGCGACTCATAGAACCATGAATCAAGTCTTATCAAATCACAGAAGAACAGTTTCAATTGTCTTAAGTTAAAGTGGGGACAACAGTATGTTGGCTTTGGCAACCTACCTATGCATTTTATGTTCCCAGTCATTTTCTAACACTCATATACATGGTGCCCGCCCACACATGTACATTTCAGACTGAAAGAATTAAGAACAGCCCATTTTGAACACTTGGCCCTCTTACAAAGCATTTGTAGATAACATTTTCAAGATTTTTTAGCCAGTCACTTTGACTTCTTTTTCTTAAATGAATGTGCTAAGCATATGAATCAATAGAGACCTTGGCACAGAATTTAAAGGGAGAAACCTACCAAAGGCATACATATGTTTTGGGTTGTCAAGTTGATGTTTATTTGGAGCTGGAATACCAACATGCTGTAATTACATGGAGATTGGATTGGGAGTCCGTTAGTAGTGGATACCCTTTCGTTGTATTTATTTGTTGAAAAATTAATTTGCAAAATTCATTTGAGCATCATGCACTAGAATTTGCACTCTGACTGTCATTAGTGAGTTTGCCGATGTTATTGATCTGTAAATTAATATTTATTGAAGATTTCACTAATAGCTTTAGGACCCTCTATTATACACCTACCAGTGAATTCATTGACCTGGATCTGAGGACCAAAGTGAGATGTTTAACAAACTGTCAGAAATGAATGGAACTGACAGATAACTTTGAAGTTAGGGACCAATCTTTCTCAATTCTACAATATACCCTGGATAAAAATGCTTAGATAAGTAATAAATATATATGAGGATTAATAATCTAATGTTTGTGAAACATTCAGATGCTGTAAGATTAGTTTTTAGAATTTTATTGTTGACTCACTGCTATGAAATCTGAGAAAACTTAGAGCTTAAAAACATTTTAGACAAATATTTTTTTCACAACAAAATACAATTTCAGTGGACCTGATAATATTCACAAATCTGAACTTTGTGGAAGAAACATGATCCAGCCTAGACAAAAGCCAGCAAACCAAGACCAATGTGCTGAATGTTGTTTCTCAGCAGCTCAGATATAAAATACTCTGTTCCTTCTGAAAAAAATTTCCAATGATGTACTGGATCAGTAACAACCATCATTCAAAGAAATGCAGAAATACAGGTTAATTTCATTTGGAAGGATCCTTGAGAGGTCATGCAGGCTACTACTGCCTCAAATTTAATCAGACCATGTTACTTATGGATTTAGCTATATGACTTTTGAACACCTCCAAGGACAAAGAACCAAAACTCAGCCGTTTCAACCATTTTTCATTTCTCACAACAAAGAAAATTTTCCTAACACCCAGTTGGAATTTCCAGTGTTCAGCTTTGTTTTCATTGCCTCCTGTCCTTTTTCTGTGGACATCCAAGGAAAGTTTGCCACCATCTTCTCTGCATTTTCTTGTCAGGTACCTGAGGATATCAGTAAAGTTTTCCTTTCTCCTTCTGGTCTCCAGCATAAACAAACCCAGCTTTCTCAACCTTCCCTCTTATGCCCTGTGCTCCAGCCCCTGACCATTTTGGTAACATCTTCTGTGCACTAAAGGATCCAGGTCTGGACACACCACTCCGGACGTGGTCTCACATGTGCCAAGAAGAGTGGGTGATCTCTTCCCTGGATCTTATAGCTGTAGTTACTACCCATGGGTTTTAAACTGGGCTTGCTTAAGCCTTAGCTCTCATTAAGGAAACATGAAATATGGGTGGTTTTTTCCTTCTGACAAGAAAGATAAACACAAAATAGTTCACATGAAATCATTGGGGGTTTTAATTTTTCTTATTCTGACTAAACAAAACCATCATCTATTCACACAGTTGTAGAGAAAAACACACATTTGTCTGGTGCACAGCACATCATATATCCTATAATTTAATTTACAGTTTGTTTAGCCGCATGGGGTTTTTTTGGTCATGTCAGCTTTGAATGGGAAATTGATCTTTTTTTCCTGTTATTTATTCTTTTCCTGTAAATGATAATGAAGCAATGCAGCTAAAAATGCACCATAAGGTAAAACAATCCTTATGTTGTGATTAAGTCAGAAGACAGTGTGTACTTCTAGAGCTGTTGTTCTGCCACCAAAAATCTGTAATCATGTCAACCTTGATTCTGTTGTTAGCTCACATTCTTTCTGCCTTCTGGAACGTAAACAGCCTATTGTATGAAAGCAAGAGTGAACTCTACATGACTAAAACTTCACTCAGAAATCAATGGCTCAGGATGCAGAGGCAAGAAAAAGAAGTCAACAATGTACTGGAAGCCATCAGGATAAGTGCTGAGAGAGGGAGTGATGGGAACTATAATTTTTCCTCTATATCAAAACTCCTCATGTCCAGTTCTTGAGAATTTAGTGCAGTTTTGTTCTCGAGATCTCAGAAAGGATATAATGACAGTGAAGAAAGTATCTAGAAGGCAATTTCAATCATTAAATTGAAGGACCAGCTATCAAATTAGAAGTTTGGACAAGAGGAGATCAAAAACTTCATAAAACTAAGATCTGCAAAATCATGGAGGTACATCAGAAGCTGAATGTAAAGCTCCTATAGACCAAACTGTACAGTATTAGAGGCATGGGGCATTGAATCAGGCTTGCAGGATTTAAGATAGAGAAATTAAACCATCTCTTGTAGAATAGTAAGTGAATATCTGGCATTTGTTCTTACAGAAGATCATGAAGACATCCAGCATCAGTCAAAAATTCATCAAAAACATGTTCTTCCTAGATATTGTTTTTAATTATCCTTGCTAAGAGACAGAATACTGAGATGGATGGGTCATTTAGTCATTTGTTAAATAAAGAAACTGAAGCAATTGAGCAAAACTGAATGAAAGTAATAGTATTTAATGGTACAATCAAAGATTTATGCTGTGAGAATTAAGTACTCGGTGAAACAGGATTAAAAACTAGATTGATCCCTTCTTACACAGAGGCAGGAGAAACTGATTCAGCCCTTTACTATGTGGTCAAGAGCATTCATCTGGGATATGGGTGTTCCTACTTTGTTAGGTGCATGGATGTTAACTTTTTTCTCCTAGTCAAATTCCCTAATAACCAAAAGTAAATGTTGTCATGTTGTAACATACTCTTCCATCTGAAGATTTTCAGTTTCTGGAAGCCAACTGGATTAATATTGCATAGAAACAACACTTGTTCTTTTTGTTCAGGTGCAAGTCAGGAGTTGTTACAAGTCGTGTTTCCTAAACGTAAGTGATAAAAACTGGATTCATAATTATTTGAATAGTTTCAAGTAGTTATTTATAGAGAAGCAACCTTCAGAGAAAATCTTAATCTTTCAGTATTTTGTTACATTTTTAGATAAAGCTGAAAAGTGTTTCTTCAGTGTTCCTCTTTCCTCATCCAGGAAAAAAAGAAAAACAAGAATTCATAAACCTTATTTTTAACCATTCTAATAATCTCATTATTTGACAGTAATAGAAGAATTTTTCATAGCCAGAGTTTTCTGTGTCAGCTTTGAACAGGTTTTATAATTTATTTTGCACTGAAAGGACAAAAAGCAATAGCTCAACTTAATGCATAAGCTCTGTGAAACTTTCAGTCAACATTTTTTATGGTTCACTTTCAGGCAGGAATTTCCATTTTATATGCAAGCCACATGTGACACAGATTTTTTTACTAACTTGAAAGATTCTGACACCACTATGCACAGATATCTCCTAATTTGTTTGTATAATAAATTCCACTTCACATCTGGCTAGAGAAAATTGGAATAAACAAACGAAGACGCTGAAAGTTCAGGAGCATGTGGTTGGAAATTTTCCCAAGACCTTGGTCTGACTGTCTCACGGCCTTGCCAATATCATGATAATGAAGGCTGAAGTTGCTCCAACCATTTTAAAATAGTCAGGGGTAGAATCTATTCTGATTTAAGCCCTATGTAATTTAATGAGCTTTTTAATGATTATGAATCTGCAAGTATGAACCGTCATAGAGTAATTCTTAAAAATGAGATTAATATCGTTTGCATTTTGTGTGGTCCTCCTAGCTAAGGTATGTCGAGGATATGGAGGTGGTTTGAGACAGCCAGCACAGCTTCACACAGGGCAAGTCCTGCCTGAACAACCCAGTGGCTTTCTATGGTGGAGTGCCTGCAGCAGTGGACAAGGGAAGGGCTATGGATGTCATTTGCCTGGGCTTCTATGAAGCCTTTGACACAGGCCCCCACAATGCCCTGCTCTCTAAACTGGAGACTGATTTGATGGTGCACTGCGCAGTGGATTCTATTCTTTGCAGGACACATGCTCCATCCCTCTGATCATTTTTAGTTTGGGCAATTGGCTCTAGGTAACCCTATTTGAACCATCATGTCCAGGCATGTTCTGCAACATCAAGGCTATTGAACTTAGTTTTTCAGCATGAATATGAACAAGCATTTCTAGCATCATGGTTTTGCAAATCTTCTTCTCTGAACCAATAGTATTTATAATTTTATTTTTCTGTAATCCTTTAACCCCCACTAACCAGTTTGAATTACTAGCAGTTGGTCTTTATCACTACAGTGAATCAGAGCACTGATGAGGAAAGAGGAATAAGTAAGTGAAAGAAGCCACTTCTTGCTATCTATTAGTACAGAAAAGAAATGCTGAATAGCAAGGCTAGGGGACACATGAATGGAACTTTTCAGCTGACATAAGAACAGAGATAGTGTGATGAAAAATTCATTTCTAATCACTTATCAGAAACACTGTAGAAATTCCTTTATTTTCTTGTCATTCCATCCCATAGCTACCATGTGAAAAAGAGGAATGGAAGCTGTGGTCTTCTTCTGAAAGTAAATACAGAAGAACATTTATATAGCATAGGCCAGAGTGAAAGGGGTAGAATGTCAGTAAACAGCAGAGAAATTAGGAAATTTGGAGTAATGGCTGGAAATACTCTGTTAATATCATTCATACAGAGCAGTGTTAGTGTGCAAGATAGTGTTAAGGCATTAGATAGGCTAATAAGTTCAAAATATTGCAAATACTTATCTCAAGAACTTAGTCTGAATCACATTAATTTGTGTTTGCAAACTGTATTGACTAGTTAAATTTTCTGGATCACTTTCTGAGCAATATTTCCAGTAACTGAAAATTCATTGATATCATGAAGATACTGACTGATAAATTTGAACATGAGAAGTCTCTGAAGATTTCAAGCGACAGTCAATGTTTGGAGCCCCAGTTTATTGGGGTTTTTACTAACTCTCACTCAAAAATATGTAATGTATGGAACTTGAGTATGTCTAAAGTGTCACATAAGCATACTCACTAAAATGTTTTCAAAAATATCTAACTTTGATTTTTGGTTACTGGCATTAAGGAAACTTCACCACAGGCACTGGCAGCTGCAGTTAGGTCCTTCTGAAGCTGTTGCAGCTCCAGGCAGAACAGAACAAGTCCAGTTGTCCAGCCTCCCCTCACAGTGCAAGTGCTCCAGCCCCGCCATCTTGGTGGCCTGCCCTAAATTTTATTCAAATGAGGAAGTGAGATTTTAATGGGGAAATGAGATTTTTCGATTAAATGTAGAACACCCTTTTTATTATATTTCTTTGCAATGGAAAAATTTAGACATTTATTTCTGTGCCACATCACTTTATTGTTGAAAACATGCCCTTTTCTAGGTAGCACCAGTTTTCTAAAATCCACCTTTAGTAATCTCTCACCAGTTGTCCAAAGCTTAATTTTAAGTTTACCACTTGCTTGTTGTACTTTCTATAAAACTGTATGCATCAGTCTTCTAGTTTATGTCCCTCTTACCCTCAAGAGCCTTTTGCAATGGAGTTGAGGAACTGCTTTGTAAAAAGCCCAGCTGTACAAACAACATGAATGTGGTTGGCAAGCAAAACCCATGGCTTTAAACATTACACTTCCTTTCTTAAATGTTTTTAAAATGTATGGTTTTTGTCATAAAAGTCCTTACAAATCAAAAATTTACAGTAAACTTTACTTCCATGCATTTCCGTGAAGGACAAGCACCTGTCCAAAAGATCTGTGATGCTGTCTCTTTCAGATAATGGCAGTGCAATTTTTAAAATTCATTTGATATCATTCTGAATTATTTGTGCGAATATATGAGAGGTTCTGATCTTGAAAGGAAACTTGTAGGCACTCAGGTGGAAATCCCAATAGATATTGGCTTGGAAAAATATAAGGAATCAGGAATAGAGTTCAATTAGGCTGTACCTTTAGTGATTGACGCCTCTGGAAAGAACCAGGTAATACCTCATTCAGTACATATGAACATATCTTATGAACAATGGGCACAACTCTCATTTTTTTCACTGGTGCTGAAGAGAGGCTTTCTCTCCACCTTTGAAATCCACACCAAACCTGCCCTGTTCCTCTGCTGCATTTCTTCTTACAACACCTAGAAAAGCAAAAGGCTTTGTGGGGTTAGGTACTACAGCCAGCACTGGTTTGCCATGTCCAGATCCAGTGAAGACAGTTATGGCTTGTAATTACTTAAGAGGTGTAGAAGATATAGTGCTTTTGAGAGGTGATCAACAGAAATTCAAATCAGAAATTGAGTCTTCATTTTCAATTGTAAATATGTTAACATACATCAGAGAAAAGAGCTTGTGGAGGCAGGAAAAAGACTTGTGTGTTTCTATTGGGCTCCTAGCCCAAATTTTCAAAAATAGCAAGTATTCTGAAACTAAATGTTTCAGAGGACATTACATTAATTTTTATTTCACAGTCCTGAAGGAGCCATTTGCCCCTCTTGAAGGTGTAGAATCCGCAAATTTAAAAAGTTCAAACTCCACTCAGACATTTAACATGCAAAATTTCTGTTTCCTCCGAGTAATTTATTCAAACCCTTGAGTCCCCATAATTTTAGAAAGAAATGTTGAATCACTTTATAGATAAATCATCAAATGCATTTTTCTTCCTAATGCAGATTTTGTAACAGCTACAATTAATATTGTTTCTATGAACAATGGCTATCCATTCGTAGCAAAGATCTTAAGTTTTAAGGCTAAGGTTTCTACAGCAAAGTACTTAAACAGTAAATTGACAAGAGAACATTTTTTACCATGATGGAAGAGCTAAAATAAAAATGCTTTAAGCACATAATATATGTATTTTGGGGCTGACAGAAGAAATAAAATACATCAAAACATACTAAGACATACTAAGACATACTAATGGGTGTCAGAGATCCATGGTGCCACCAAGATAGTCTTTAAATATATTTTTGAGACTGTGTGCAATCTTAAATATTAGAATTTAAAAATAGGTATAAGATGATGGATGTATTAAAAAAATAGAAAATTATGTTTTTACCTTGGATCTATTTTCCTGTGGTTTCATTTTCCCTTAGTTTTTATTTTACTGTTGATCAGCTCCTGCCCCTGAGCAGCAAAATTATGTTGCTAGACACAAACTCATAAACTCATTGTTTGCCTACTGTTTTCTAGCAATAGAGATAATTAGATATTTTGTACTTGATCTGGACAGTCCCTTTGTTTGAATAAAGAAAATTTGGATTCATATACCTCTTTGAGGCATTTTCTCTCTCTCAGTTTGGCTGTGGGCATGAGGCAGGAGTCCCTGTTTGTCCCAGGTCAGATGCAGCTGTGAGCAGGAGCACGGTCCTAGAAGGAATGTGAAGAAAAGAAAAGAAATTTCCATACTTTAGGCCTACATCTGCACTGCTGTGAAAGGTTTCTGCTTTTTCTATTTTCCATAGAATGCATATTGCCCAATTGCCTACCAGCTGCAGAGCTGCCACCTTGCACAGCCAACACAACAAATCCCTGCAACGTGATAGCTCCTGGCTTCTTCAGGCATCAGCAGGAAATGGGTAAGAAGTGCAACTCCAGAAGAGGTCATCTGAAGTATCTCTGTGTGAACCAGCTGGGGCTCCACTAGAGTCAGCAGAGCCCAGCTGTGAGGGACTCAGCACAGCAGCCTAAAGAAAGGCATCTAATGCAGACCAATCAGATGACACAGGACTGATGAGAGCTCTCTGTCCTTCAAACAACATCAGAAATCTGTCTGTGGACAGCTGAAATAATCTCAAGGTGCCTACCTCAGTGTAATAAACTAAACTGCTGTCTAGGATTAGAGAGTGCTTTGACTTCATTGACTATAATGAGACTTCAGACACAGCACCCAGGAGGGTGCCCAAATTTAGTTCTGCAAACAAAAAGGCAGTCCATCTCTGGTGCCCTTCACCTTTGCTTCACAGAGTCTGCAGGTTCATTCAAACAAGGGTCATTGCCTCTTGGGAACATGTTTATATGTTTCTTGCTTCTGACACTGGACCGTATTGAACATCTCTGCACACTCCAATCACACCTTTTTGCCACCAAAAAGAAACAGAGATGCTGCTGTTTAACATAAAAAGGAGTCAGGTTGCTGTAACATCCCCTGTCATCCCAGCTCAGTTGTCTTGGCCCCCTTCTTACAGCAGGTCCCAGAGATGGAGTCCCATCTGGAGAGGCAGAGCCAGAGTATTTCCGTGTGTTTGGACTACTCTGAGACACTCCATTTACCCATCTGCACAATGGGCCTCAGAATAACATCCCCTTTCCCAGAGGAAGTTCATGTAAATGTGATGGCACAATCCCAGGCACTGAAAATGTTTCACTTGAAATACGACTACCTTGTGGTAAGAAACATTAACAAATGGGACCATTGACTTTTGCTTACTTTTCTTAAGTGAAGTGTCTTCTGTTTCAGGGTCACCGATCATTCACCACATTCACTACATACTGTTATTTTGGGCACCAAACACAGACTGTAAATCAAAACAGGACATCTTTCAATTATTTGTGTTAGCAAAATGTATGTTGAAATCACATGGTTGGTACAATTCTTGTTTTCAAATAAATAGTACCTAAATGTTGTTTAGAGCACTTCATTTCTTCTCAACACATCTTCCATCCCCCATTTTCCATTTTTCCTTGGAGGGGAAGACCATCATGATTATTCCAGTCTCTGCTGTGCCTGTGTAAATTACCATCAGTCCAGCTAACTTTACCCACACCCACAAGATGACAGAACTGCAGAAATTTTGCAGTGCTTGTCGAAATCATACTATTCAGCAGTTTTGTGGGTTTCAGAGCTTTTAAAATAAAACTTTCCAGGCTTGCTTGGTTGCACTGGGGTCAGCACAATTCTATGAGCCACTGCTGACTGGTTTTGCCTTAATTTACACCTCTCTTCATAGTTTTAAATTAATTTTCTGACTCAGACAGTGGCATCACCTGATCCATAAATGTTACATTTACAATGCCCAACACTGGGTGGCTTTGACATTATCATTTATCAGTTCCAACTTTAAAAACTTCATTTGTCTGAGGTTTTAAAGAGTCACTATATATAAGATAATACCATCTTCAGAGGTCTCTACTTAGTTCCCAGCTCAGTCAAGACTTTATCTCCCCTTAAAGATACCATCATGCACTACATCTGTGACACTGTTTCAGAAAAAGGGGGAATAAAACTCATTTTCTTTGAGCCTTTTATTTGCTTGTTTGCATGGCCTTTCGCCATTGTTTCTTCACTTTGTCCACAGAAGACAAGAATCTATGCCTCAATATAGGCTTCTGGCCACTGATGTAGCATAAATAGCAATAAAATACATAAGAAAATATATTGGATTCTGTATTTTTACATTGCCAGGACTCCCAAAGGATTTAACTGAAAACACGATTCAGCCATAATACACTCTCACATGGCTCATTGCACACAGTCTTTCAGAAACCAGCTTCGGGTTTAGCATTTTGATTTACTCCCTGTGACAAAACAACTACAGACTCCCTGCCTTTTTTTTTTCTCTTTGTATATTTTTCTACTCACATGCAGAATCTATTCACTACAGTGGACTGTCTCTTTACTTGTTCATTTCATTTCATTTCATTTCATTTCATTTCATTTCATTTCATTTCATTTCATTTTCCTACAATAGCAAAGATCCAGCTTTACTCATCTTTTCTTACACAAAGAGAAGCTGTTTTCAGAAAATCTGCCTGTTCTAGTTTTCTCCTGTAGTTATGTTGCCCAATTTTTAAAATATTCCTTGGAAATGCCTCAGGACAGCTCTCTGAAGGTAAAGTTTTGAAAGAGATTTCATAGTGAACTTCAAAGGACTTCCGAGCACTTGTGAAAAAGAAATCACAGAAAGTGGAAAATCATTGTTCCCTGCCTAATATATCATTCTCTTCATGCAAGACAATTATAATTACTACTGCTTTGTTCACTGCCTAAGCATTTTAAAGAACAGGTCTCCACATTTCCTTGGAGCATTGTTGGATAGGCTAACACTGGTCTTTAATTTTACTCTTGAGCCGAGCTAAATATTTTTTTTCAAGTCCATATTTATATCATTCAAATATTGTCTCTGAATATTTGGTTTCACCTTTAATTGGCAGTTAGCTGACCTATGTTTATTAAGGTAAACCTGAAACCACTGAGAAATAATTTGGGATCATCCTCTCCTCAAGGGTAAAGGACTGGTCACATTTTTGTAGCAACAGTTGATTAAGAAATTAATTTCTTGTGTTCCAGAAGCAAAGATTACAATGTCCAAGCTGAGAAAGAGCAGTAATAGAAGGACTTGACAGAGAATAAAAAGCTTTTAACTAAATCTGGTAAGGGGAAGTGATACATAAATGGCAGTATAAAATTGTGCCTCTTTATGTATAAGAAACCTAATTTCAGAGAATTTGGAATTCATGGGAATGTTACCTGTGGAGTTTTAACCTATTCATTTTGCTCATCGATTTTTGAGCTATGTCTGGTACTGCTGTGAAGAGCATTAACATTTGCAGCTTCATGGTCTCCAGGAGAGCTTTCCTTACAGCCACAAAAGACATGACAAGGTAACACTGCTGCTCCTAAGCTCCACACAAAGCAAGAAAACAGATTGTAAACACTACTTATCTGCTAATTGGGTACCCCAACATTAATAAAAGCAATGCTGCAAATATCAATATGGAAATGTTGGAGGGAAAGAAACGGGATACATACGTAATCTGGCAGTCTGCACTAGCAAGGGGTGCAGTGCAGTGAGAGCATTGGCAGTATGGATTCAGTGCTTGCCCTGAAGCACTTCAGGGGAGAACATTTTCCAAGAAGGTGGAATAACTAATTAAGAGGCTTTATGTCCATTGCTGAGTAAAAGTGTCAGCACGGCTGACACACAATGTAAAGGAGAATATACAAACTGCTTTAACAGATGTTGTCTGTTCCTAAGTGGTGCAACCATATTTATCACTGGCTGAGATGGGCAGAGAGGCAGAAACAGCCTACATAAAAAATTCTTCTCAGCTTTATTTTCTTTTGCTGTTTGGCATCATAAAACACACAGCTATCATTGTTTAAGTAATAGAACTTTTACACATTCAGCTTCCTTGATTTTTGTCCTTTCCCTGTTTTGTCAACAAGGGAACTTCCATGTCAGGGTAGTGTATTCCAGGATGCCTGTACCACTGTCTACCAGAAAGCTCCCTGAGGTTTTCCATGCAGGCAAAAGAAATAACCCATGAACGAGAAAGGCAAATTCAGCAGAAACTACATCTCCCCTTGGTCCCATGCTTGTCAGCTTATGATATGATACAAGTTATGGCAGGAACTGAGATTGTGGTAATCCTGGGAAGATAGAAATAATCCTTATGTTTGAGGTATAGTAATGACCATCTCTGTCGTAACACCAGATTTATCCTATTATCCACCTCATAAGACAAAAATCACTTTTTTTGTCATTCTAGACACAGATCCATTTCCTACATGTAGCTGGTAGATTGTCTCGCTCAAAGTACTAACTCTCTCATTGATCTGTGGTTGTCATCCTCTCATAAAGTAAATTAAATTCAGGTTTCTTGAAGATAAATTGTATTAATTAGTCACTGTACATGACCTGCTTTATTACTAACAAAAAATGCTTTTTAATGTTCATAACTATTTCCTGATATTTACCATTTCTGCTTTTGGAGTTCGTCAGACAGTAAAGTATCATGATAGAAATTCTCTTTAAGGATATCTGAAGTAAATTTTTTGTTAATGTTATGGAGTTATAGTTCTTTGCAGAAACAAAGAAACAATATCATATTGTACATTCTATAATGCTATTTCACTAAAAATTGCTGTTGAACTAGTGTAGCTACTGAAAAGTTGTAGAATTTACTTTAAAAATAATAACCTTTGTTATATATTTTTATGGTTTATCAAATAGTAAAAAACCCAATTTTTCTAACAAAGAAAAGCAAGTCATTGCAGAATTGTTGCCAGTTATTGCCAGTGGAAGTTACTGCAAAAAATCAAGAAGTGTGGTTTGCTTCTGCCCATTTCTTCCCGCAGCCTATGTCAATATTCAGGGACCTCATGTTTATACGAGGATAGAGTTTCAGAGCCCTCAGCTGGGGAACGGATGCCTAAACCACAGTGTTGGGGAGGAGACACAAACCAGCCATCTAAGCATGTTTACTTCCAGCAACAAGGAAGTTCTAGCTTGTCCCTAAGCAGTGACTCACTGGGTTGGGGCTATAAAAGTAAAGGTAGCTGCTCTTTAAAACATCAGGGCTTCAGACTTCAGAAATCCAACATGATGCAATCAGGACTTTCAGCTGTTTTCTTTTTCTTGTTGGGTTTGTCATTTTGCCTGACAATCCCTATTCCCCTTGAAGACAGCCATGAATTCACAGAAAAGGACCTTCAGTTTGCAGAGGTACAGTATAAAATAATTCATTTGCATGTTCCAATAACAGTAAGCTGAGCAGTTTATTAAACTGGGCTTATTACTCCTTTTCCCCTTCTTAGCGCTATCTCAGGACTCACTATGATCTCCGTCCGAATCCTGCTGGCATAATGAGGAAGAGTGGAAACACAGTGGCAGCAAAACTTCGGGAAATGCAAGCTTTTTTTGGTTTGGAGGTGACAGGCAAACTAGATGAAGAAACATATGAGTTGATGCAGAAACCAAGATGTGGTGTCCCAGATGTGGGGGAATATAACTTTTTCCCTAGAAAACTCAAGTGGTCAAAAATGAATTTGACATACAGGTAAATTCCTGGTGTTATTACTGTTGGGTGTTATTACTGTTGAGTGTTATTACTGTTATTACATTCTTTCCAGGTGCATTGTCCAATGGGTTGCTCAGTACGTGAGGCTGATGTGAGAAAGGTGCATTTGAGTTTGACAAAATTAATGTTGCAGTTTAAAACCCTTACAGCCCCACTTTGGGAAGGTTCTCAGCCTACATTGCAGCCCAAGGAAGTAAACATGAATTTTCCCCATTGCAGTTTGTCATGGAAAAGGAAACCTGGTGTGCTATAAGCTAGTATTTCCTCATTTGGCCTTTGTATAGACACTCAGGACACATCTCTGGTGCCTAATGAAAGAGGGGTAGGGGCTCAGATCATGCACTTCTCTGGGTCACTCCTTAGCTCTGTTTGGACCTGGTTTAGTGTTTGCTTCTGTCTCATCCTGGACAGAGCAGTGTAGATGCAAACCAGTCTGTGTAGTGTGACTGTCAGAGCAGACTCTTCCATTTCACATCCCAGATGTAGAACTCTGTGTTTGGTCAGACAAATCCCTGTACCATGACCTCAGAAAAGTTAACCTTAGGAAGTGAAGGGATGACAGTTCACAGAGTAGATCCTTCTTCTTTAATTCTGCAAGGTGGTATATCGGGGATTTTCAACAGCTACAGACTGAGTTTATTTAGCAGACTCCAAATATAAAATCACTAAAATATCTTAGTTCCATAGCTAGTGATAAATTTTACTTTAATATGGACAATTATAGCCTACAAAAATCACTTTGGATAATGTTTTGCTCCTCCAGGAAGTGAGGATCATGAGATATTTTGTATGACATAAAAAATTTTGAAGGTACTGATACGATTTTTCTCAATATATCTGTCACTTCCTAAATCTTCTGGTGCATGGAAAACCAATTACAGAAGCCTGTAGGATCATTTGAGATATCTCTGAATTATTTTAATAATGATAGAAAACTTTATTTTTTTAATACTGTATGAGGTTGCTAAAGTCCTTGTTACATGATAAGATCATATGACAAAAGCAAAAACTTTTAATGAGGTGTACAGTCAGATAAAAGTGGATTGCATATTTCTTCAATTCACACAATTTAACTGGAGGTATTAATCTCTTTGACAGAATTATGAATTACACTTCAGATCTGAGACATAATGAAGTAGACAGAGCTTTCAAAAAAGCATTTAAAGTTTGGTCTGATGTGACACCACTGAACTTCACCAGAATACGAAGTGGGATAGCTGATATCATGATCTCCTTTGGCACTAAAGGTAACACAGAACCAATTGTTTTTATTTTATAAGTAAACTATATTCTTATCTACATAAGATGGAGTAATTAATTTAACTGTTTTGAATTTTGCTTTATAGAACATGGTGACTTCTACCCTTTTGATGGACCCTCTGGATTACTGGCACATGCTTTTCCCCCGGGCCCAGACTATGGAGGAGATGCTCATTTTGACGATGATGAAGTATGGTCAGATGATTCTAAAGGTAACAGAAGTTCCTGAGATTATTTGAAATGGCGATAGATGGAAAATTTATCCCAGTTTGATATCTGTAGACAGTTTGTTTTGCCTGTTTACTGTTTGTTCATCATTATGTTCACTGTTAACACATAGGACGCTGAGTTTAACTGCCAGTCATAAATGGAAGTTTAGCATGTGCTTAGCATAAATTTTAAGATATAACACTCCTAAGTGAAGCAATGAAAAAAAAAGGGCACAAACAAGATTTTGTCATCTTGGCATTTCGCTAAGAGCAGCTAGTTCTGATCCAGACTGATGGGAATTGCCTTACTGAAGCCTATAGCAAATATACCTCAGCTGCACATTGTCTGCTTGCATTTAATTTGAAAATTCATCACCTTGCCTATTCAGGACAGAGTTCAATAGAACACAAAGCTTTTTTTTTCAGCACTGGATTAGGTCACCCCACTGGCATTAACTCTAATTTCTGCAATAGTGAAAAACGTATGGACTCTCTACTGCAGATTAATTCCCAACAAAAAATGTTCTTGATTTGAGTAGGACCAAAACTTCACCCTAGAGCTTTCCTGTGTTACTAAGAAATTTCAAGAAATCTAAATCTCCCTACGTAGTAACACTGTCATGTAAGAGCTAGGGTGAACACCAGCTAGGAGACACTAGATCTCTTCGGCCCCTATTAATGCAAAACCCATCATAGTTCAAAAAATACAAGCACTTCTATCTAGTGTAAGGTGTCCCTGCTCAAGGCGGGGGGGTTGGAACTAGGTCGTCTTTAAGGTCTGAAACCCTCCTATGATTTTATCGATTATGCATATTTTTTCCATGTATTCAGTTGTCTCATTCATTGTCCCATATCTTAAAGCACAGTGTCAAGTATGGTGATGCAAAGAGATACACATTTACTTTTGCTGTGTTTCGTTATAGGTTATAACTTGTTTCTTGTTGCTGCCCATGAATTTGGTCATTCACTGGGACTTGAACATTCTAGAGACCCTGGAGCTTTGATGTTCCCAATATACACATACACTGGAAAAACTGGTTTTGTGCTTCCTGATGATGATGTGCAAGGGATCCAAGAGCTCTATGGTAAGTCTGTATAATATATAATATTTATCTCCTGTATCATTATAGCCTGCTGCAGGTGCACTGCACAGTTACTGTGAACTGCAGATGTTCAATAACAACAGTCATGACTGATTAAGAATGATTCGCTGGAACACAGGAGATGCCTAAATTTAGTAGTTCAGAAGGAAAAAAAAATACATAATGCTGCAGAGCACAGTAGATCACTGACCTGTCTCCTTTAGTGGTAGGTGATAGGGACCAGACTCCTTCTACTTTTTGACCTGCCTGAAAAGAGAAGGTAAAACAGAGTCTAAAGGTAGAAACAGAACTATCTGTGTTTCATTATGAAAAACACAAAGTTTTTGGGGACCTTCAAAACTTGGGATAAAAAAAGCAAGATCATTTAACACCCTTGCAGCACACTTGAACTGCAAAGTTCATAAATGTATTTGGCTAGAGGAAAGAGAACAGATTTTCCCAGTCAAATTTTTTTACCCCTTGTAATTTATGCTCTTGGAAGGCCTTCCATGTTCTGTTCAATATCACAATCAACAGACAGAAAATTAACATTGTCAAGCTTACATCAGTTGATATCATTCCAGGTGCTGGAGACAAAGATCCCAACCCGAAACATCCCAAAACACCAGAGAAATGTGATGTAGAATTATCACTTGATGCAATAACAGAACTTCGTGGAGAAATGCTGGTTTTCAAGGACAGGTAAAGACACTTCCAGGTCAAGGATGATGGGTACTGGACAAAGTTTGAGCAAGCAATCAATACCATTTTAGTTTTTTACTAAAGATTTGGGTAAATGTACATTTCAAAGAGCACAAATCAGTATAGATGTTTCTTAAGAAAGAGCATTCTGTATCTTTTTAATAGGATTTATAATGCAACTACAGACTTGACTGCCCAGTAATATGATGTGAAGATAATATGGCTGAAGACTGACATTTTTGTACAAATTTTTAAATTCATAGGATTTTCTTCAGCATGCATAGATCTGCTAATTTTTATTTGGGTGAAGTTGTATTGCATTCAGGAACCTCACAGGGGACAGCAATGTTTCTCTTATTCCAAATTAAAGAAGCTTAAAATTTGTTATTGTTTGAGATGATCACTGTGTGAGTGACAGAAATGGTCTGCAGCTGATGGCTGTGAGGAAAGGAAAGGTCTAAGAGGGGCTCTGTCTATTCAATATTCTATGATACGATAACCATTAATTCACCAGTAATTTATTTTAACTATATAGCACATCAAAGATACTGCTATTCTACAGTATGAAAAGAAACATGAAATATATGTTCCTTTTCTGAACTAGGTTTTTCTGGCGACTGCACCCTCAGATGGTTGAGGCAGAACTGGTGTTACTTAAGTCCTTTTGGCCAGAGCTTCCAAATAAAATAGATGCAGCTTATGAAAATCCCATCAAAGATCTTGTGTTCATGTTTAAAGGTGAGTTTTCAATGTTGTTGTTGGCAGAAAAATACACATTTTAATCAAGCTCAACAGATGGCATAAAGGTAATAGAAGAATAAAACATCCAACCTTCCTTGCTCGAAAAACAAATGGTTTCACCTCATGCACATCTATAAAATTTTCAATTAATTAGGAGATGTACAATTTAGTTAGGATGCCCAGAATCATAGTACAAATAATCTAATATCTACTGAGTATGTGACATAAGAATCTGTTTGTTGTATGAAAATATGGATCACAGTTTCCTTGTTTTATTCTTTTTTCAAAGCTAAGTGCTTAGAAAAGACTCACTTATACTTTGTTTGTATTTTCAGGAAAGAAAGTCTGGGCTTTGAATGGCTACGACATAGTTGAAGAGTTCCCTAAAAAGATATATGAAATGGGATTCCCAAAAGAAATGAAAAGAATAGATGCAGCCGTCCATGTTAAAGACACTGGCAAGACTCTCTTTTTTACTGGGAATAAGTACTGGAGGTAAGCTGAAGACAGGTCAGTTTTGGTGTCCCTAGTCATAACCTATCCAGATGTATGGAAGGATCAGGAGTTTGGTTCAAACCAGGCATTTGGCCAATCCAGTCTGTGGTTCTCATTGGTGCTATAGCTGTGTACAAGATGTTGTAAAGGTGTATGCAAGGCTTTTATAAAAACATGAGCACATATTTTAAAAGCTGAATGAGCGTAAGGAAATGAGAAAAAAGTGCTCTAATCTGGGGGAATTTCTAATATGGTCATGCCTGCTAGACAAATTTCCCATCTTCCTTCCTTGAGCTGCTTGTGTAATGTGAAATGGTATCAGTGCTGTGAATAAGAAATCTGTCCCACCCTAGGGTGTCTCTTTTTTTACTGTCCGTGAGTGGGGCTCACAACCAGGTCTCATGCATAATTAAGACATTACCATCCCTTCCCACTATCATTGGGCCAAGCAGCCTCAGGATAGGTTCGTAGTATCAATACATACAGGTACAATAATCTCAATATAATACATACTTTACAGATCAATTCTGAAAATGTAGTTCTGTTTGCTTCGTGTTTATTCTACTTCTGGTGGAGGCGTGCCCTGTTTATCACCCTGCATTTCACCATTGCACTAGACAGAAAGCACCCAAAGACTGCTGGCTTGCTTTGGGTGTGGGTAACTTCAAAACATATAAAGGGCACAGGCCAAATTCTCAGGCTGCTTAAATCCCCTGTTTTGTTTTTTTTTCTTTTGTGTTTAATACAGTTACGATGAAGAGGCAGAGGTTATGGACACAGGCTACCCCAGGCTGATAGAGGAAGAATTTGCAGGAATTGGTGATAAAGTGGATGCAGTCTATGAAAGAAATGGTACATAATAAAACCTTATTACAATTAATTGCCCTTGAAACTTGAGATTAATTTCTTGTAGAAAATTCTGCATTTGTAATTTTAATTTCTTCACATCAGCACTTCTGTTCTTGACTGAATCAGTTTTCTGATATAAACTGTGCTCTGGCCAAAAAACAAGCCCCTTGTTTAGGGAACCTAAAGTGACATGCTAAATGTGGAAGTATTACAATGTAATAACAGGAGCCCATTCCTATCCAGCTTTTCAGGGAGTGTTTCTGAGTCAGTGTCTTAAAAATTGAAATGCCAACCCTTTATTTTCCTGATCAAGTGCAGTAAGAATTTGACACAAGATTAAAGAATATCAGTCATTTTAAAACTGTGGTCCAGCTCTAGCAAATGGAATGAGGATCTTTAAAAAAATTAGCTCAGCATTCTAAATATGAAAATGATGCATCGGAGTTATTAAAAATGAAAATAAGATAATTATTATTTTAAGGATAATTTTGATATGACAATACAGTTTCTTAGTGTTAATTCTTTTTAACTTTCTTTTTCCTCAGGTTACCTCTACTTCTTCAATGGACCACTGCAGTTTGAATATAGCATCTGGAGTCAAAGAATTGTCCGTGTCCTGCATACTAACTCTCTATTTTGGTGCTAATTACACCTGAGTGCCACATCATAGGCTGCAGAGCAGCTTGTAGCACATGGGAATATTAATAAAGTGGGCATTTAGGTTTACCAAAGGACAGCAAGGTTCTATGAACAAGTATTAGGCTACCTACCACCAAATGTACACTGTATACATGGATTTATACAGCTGCATGTCAGTCTGGAATTGATTTAACTTAATAGGAAAGGAAAAAAGAAACCGTTAGCATTTCAAGGTGCATTACACCGTTTAAAGTTTGTCTAGTATTGAAGTGATGCTGGATACATCACACACTTTCATGAACACTACTAATTCCCAGTATTCTGAGCACATCTAGCACCTGTCAAGGATCTCCTAGCATGTCCCAAGAAAAAGACCTGGTAAACCCAGGAGCTTTATATTTTTAAACTAATCCTTCATCCCTTTTTGAAATTCCTTTTAATATACTGGGAATTCAGATATGTAATGAATGAGTGAGGACTGCATGGTGACTCCCTGAGCAAGTAACACCAAGCAGCAATGATGAAGTTTGGGAATTCAAAAGTATTTGACTGTATTGAATGGGAATCTGCCCCTGGAAGCAGATGCCCATGTCATCTTTAGAACAAGGAGAACGTGCAGAAGCAGTGAGATGTCATTCCAAAGCAGACAGGAAAGCAGGAAAAGTACTACCTGAAGAAATCATAAGCCTGTATGATACTGTGGAAACCAGAAGGAAGCAGCAACAAGAGAATCACGCAGATTGAAACCATACATGATGCTACATCTGGTATCACAGCCCAGATGTTTTCAGCTGGTGTTAACTGAAGTGACATTGATGGAAGTTATGCCTGCGTCAGAAGAGAACCTGAACATCCAAAGCAAAATATTGAAAAGAATATATTTTTTCATGTTGGCCACTCTTTTAATGTCTATATCAATTGTTCCAGTATATTATGAGAGTTTCTTTTGTTTTGTTTTGTTTAAATCAATGCATATGGTGTGGGACTGTGATTTTTTTGATTTTAGAAAATAATATTAAATAAACTGGAGGAATAAATTGACATTGTGAAATTACTTTAATTAATTTTTTTATGCTGCCTGTCACAGAAGCAATACAGAGCTATTGGGCAAAAGAAATCAAGATCCCTAACCTGTGCATTTTATTATTTAAAATTTTCACCCTCTGTTTAAAAATATGATTTCTTTTTTGTCCCTTCAGAAAAATAATTTTATAGAAAAGAAAAGGAGAGGAGGACAGAAGAGTGAAAAATGGAAAAACCCCTCAAATCTGCAAAATAAGAACTAAGTTGGAATTAGTCCTTATCATTACAGAAAGAATGAGAAATTATTAGGAAATACTGGAGAAAACAGTTACACATTAGTTTGAATGTTAAATATTAGCAATTAATTGGAACAACATTTTCCTGTTCTGCCTTCTCAATAACAACCTCTAAGTCAATCAATCAGCTGGGCCTGCCAAGCAAATCTCACCAACAACTAATATCTTTAAACAGACATAAATGTTATAAACAGGCTTACCTAGTGGTGAGCTAGGTGAGATTAATTCTGTAACTCACAAAACATAGATGGTTGGTTAAGACAACCTAACAGTTTGAGAGGTATCTTCTGAACATAAAATTGTGAACTAATGAATTCCAGACCTTATTATGATTAAAAGAAATGCATGGAAGTAGAACTGGAAAAAAACCTTTACAAAATGAAAAACCAAAAGTGGACTAAAATCAAAGTTCTGTTGTATGATAAAATATTGAAAAAACTACTGGGAGAAAAGTCAGTACATTTCTCTAAGCATAACAGACATAATTTGTTTCAATTGCATATGAAAATTTTTGACAGACAGAGTGTGCCTGAAAAAAATAATGTTTGATATTGGACTGAAGTTTCACTTAATTACTTTGGCAGTAAGGCTCTGGACATATAACCTAGGTCCTAATTTTTCTCAGTAAAAAGACTTGGTGAAAAATTGTACCAAAATAATAATGAATCTTTCATAAGGGCTCGTTGTTGAGTTTGAGTCTTCTGAGTTTCAAAGGTCTGACATGAGCTGCACTGGGTAAGGGAATGCAAATGTGGACAGGGAAGCAACGAGACATCAATGAGTGTCTTTCATATCTATGTGAATTTCTGTTAAACATTGAACACTTGGCAGGGGAAAAAGGTACTATATAGGAATCCGGACCTTCAAAAGCCTTCAGCATCATCATATCCAGCTGCTATCCAGCCCAAACAGACAGATTCCTGTTAGCTGCTCGGCTGACTGGAAGCAGCCTTTGGCATAAGTCCAAGCACAGCTCCAGATTCTGTGTCCACATCCCCAGCAAGAGACAGAAGCTGTTCTGTGGTTAGCTCTACCTCAGCTGAGAAAAGTACAAGGCTGCCAGTTCCTGGCATTTTGTTGAGAAAAAAAAATGGAAAAAAATTCTTGTGCTCTGGAAGTGGAAACCTGAGATCAGAGCCAGAGGGACCCTGTTGCTATTGTCAGCCTGAAAGGAAAACTCTGCACAGTACCTTATGCCCTAGGATCCACTGCCACCACATGAGAATAACATTGCATGGTTGACTGGTGAGGACCTGTGGGACCCAAGATCATCAAGAATTGAAAAGAAGTAAGTCTTTTCCTGAGGCAGAGACTGAACTGACTGGTTTTCCTGAGATGTGAGTGGAGAAAGGACCACAAGGAGGCTGAAGCAGCTGTTTCCCAGGATGTAATGCAAGCAGAGCTAATAACCTCCTGTCAGGTTGCTGGTTTTTTATGTGGAACTACACAGATCCACCTAACAGTAGGGAATGGATGGAATAATCCCTACCTAATAGTAGTGAATCATGTCAGGGAGGTTTAGGTTAGATATTAGAAAAAAGCTCTTCACCCAGAGGGCGTTTGGGTGCTGGAGCAGGCTCCCCAGGGAAGTGGTCACAGCACCAGCCTGACAGAGTTCAAGGAACATTTGGACAATGCACTCAGGTACATGGTGTGACTCCTGGGGTATCCTGTGCAGGGCTAGGAGTTGGCCTTGATCCTTTCCCACTGCATCCCTTTCTACTCAGCATATTCAGTGATTCTCTGATTCTGTCATTCTGTGATTGAATCTGTGATTCTATGGCTAGTACATGAACTGTTATTGATTAATGCATATTTTATATTCTTGTTGATCTCTGCTAAGAATGATCATTTGAAGGGGGAGAAAGGATAAAGCAAGAAAAGGAATCTGTCAGATTGTCCTCAGGGAGTTTTCTGTGCTGCTTACATGATCCTGAGCAAGTAGGACTTGGAGGATGCAAATATATATTTCAGGTGAGAAAAAAAAAGTAAGCAAACATCATTTAAACTTTCCAAAGTGAGAAACTAGGCAACTCTGTAAGAGTTTCCATGAACTGCATGAGATCTACTAGTAGCTAAGAAACTTGAGAAGGAATTCAAAGTTACAAGAAGGTTTTTTTTTTTCTTAGCATAATCTCCAGAAACCTACTCTGATGACACTAGATGGCAGTGACAGCTTTGCTTCTTAGAGATTCTGCACAGAATTAAAAATCATAATGGTGGGTGAGGAAGTCACAGATAACTACAGTGAATATTTACATTATATGAAGACATAAAAAACCCTGACACTAATGAATAGAATTTAATTATTTATTCTATTGAAATGCAGATCTCTGAGTAAAAAGTTAGGACATAACAATGTTCAGGAAGCTTCTAGATGTATTCACTATCAGGGATACTAATTTTTTAGTCTTTTCTAGAATCCAATGCAATAATACACTTCAAACAGTAGGCTCTTGTCCTAGGCACAATGCAATCCCTCAGTCTAACCCCATTCATTGGAAAATGACACATACACAGACATGTTCTAACTGCCTGGGAACATGGCAACCCATCATAGATTCTTACTGAGTCTGGAGAGAAGAACTTATTGTTTCAATATTTTCTCAGATTGACTTAAACAAGGATGTAGATCTCACCCTTCACTTTAAGTCAAAGAATTTCACATTCACTTATGTTGTGGTGAGTGTGTGTTCATCTGTCCTGTTGGAGATGCTTTCTCTTTACACATATACAATTAAACAGTACTTTGTGAAAATATGGATGGCCCACTAACCAGAAAGCTTATTTGGGATGTAGGATCAAGACCTTCTGTCAATCATGTTTGGCAGGGTTTTGCACAAGGTGGAGTGTCTGCACACACTGTGAGTCCACACCAGTTTTGGGGTTTGATGGTTCTGCTGCTTCTGATGAAAAACATTTTCAAGGAAAACCTCAGTAGTTCTCCCTAAGATGATGCAGAGGGTACAAAGCCCATGGAGTCTTCCTCCAGCCTTTGATCCTCCTCTTTCCTGCTTAACACGGGGGATGTGGTTGGTACATCCATTTTAGTCACAGCCTTTTGATTACACACTGCAGTTTGAATTTCCAGTCAGTGCTGTTCAGGACTACCTCTGGCACTCCCTTCACCTATCTCCCAAGTGCTGTGCTACAGAGAGTGTGCTCTGCTCCTTCCCCTTTATTCACAGGAAATGAATGAAAGAATATTTTCCTCTAAGGAACCTCTTACCAGGCAGCAGACAAGCAGATTTCAGTTTCTTATTTAAATGTCATATAACAAATTTCCTACTGCCACAGTAATGCAGGATGGTGCATTTCTGTGTGTATTGGAATGAGCTGTCCATGTGTCTTTACTTTTTGCTGGACTACACCAGCATCCTACCACTGGGCAGGAGGAGCCTGATGGAACAGTGTCCTCAGAATAGTCACATCCATACTGTGTAGTCTCCACTGGACCTCACATGTGCTTACATGATCCTTTTCTACTCTTCTTAGAAGAGGAAGATCATTTCTAAGGCCAAGTGTTGCTTTCTTAGCCCAAACAACATTATTACAGCAGTCTGTAATCTCATCATTACAGGGATTACTACCCTAGGAAGAACGTAAGAAAAAATTCTTTTTATTTCTGCATGATTTTTGTTCTCTGAATATATTCTTCACAGGAACAAAAAAATTATGTAGCCCTCCTCAGAGTCTGTCATCCTAAGAACCTGTGAAAGTCTGTTGGGAATCAGCCATATCTGAAAAGTCTGGAGTTCACAGTGTCATTCCCAGTATCTGTTTATCTAGCAAATGTCCTTTTCAGACTCAGCATGGACTGTGTCCTCAGCTGTGTCCCCCATTGTGCCCCATCCTGAGAGGGGTAAGTAGTTTAAGCACTATCAGGAACTGCTTTGTAGCAGCAGCCCTGCACTAACCCAGTGAGCACTAGGGAGGAAGCACATGCAAGCCAGTGCAGTTGTGAGGAGGGATCTGTTCTGGGGGTGGTTTTCTTGAGCTGTTTGCTGGTGTCCCTTGCTGGTCTGCAAAGCAGTCCACAGTGTTTGTCAGGAAGGAACACAGCAGTTGTAGCTTTGGCTGGTGGGGTCAGTGCTGTTGGTAGAGGGACCAAAACAATTTGGGTGATCTTGGTAGATAACCACGACTTCAGGGTCCCAACAGCCAAGGCATAACATGCATATACATGTGTCCCTGCCCATGGCAGGGGGGTTGTAACTAGATGATCTTGAAAGTCCCTTCCAACCCAAGCTGTTCTATGATTCTATAGTTCTATGATTAAATTAATGGTTCCAGGTTGTTTTCAGGTGAATCAGGAGAAATCAACATATAAATCATACCCCTGGTCCAAATTATGTGCTATTTTGCTACAGCACATTGGTGATATAATGGCAAATAAATTGTGCAGAGTTGCATGATGGAGCCAAAAGGTATCAGTGGTGCAGAGAAGACAGGGTGAGACAAATGTTAGAAAAACCTTGCAAGGACCCATGGAAACAACTTGTTTGATGTTTTACAGGTAAGCCAGGACCATTAAAGTAGTCTGTGCAGTGCCACAGAGTGCATTTTCAACAAGGAGCAGCCAGGATGTGGCCAGGCAGCTGGAACAAGTGAGATTGCTTCCCTGCTAGCTACATATTCTGATCTGTTGGTCTCAGTTGATTAGATTAGACCCTGCAGGGAAAAACCATAAAGGAATGCCATTTTCTTTATCCTGGCAGGGCCTAAACACAAGGCTGGTTTATGGCTCAAAGTAGCCCATATCAGAGAGTTAGGTGATGGCTGGGCTATGCAGCTACAGTTTCTAGGAATCACCCAAGGACTCTTTGTGAAAAAATTGGGTCTGTATAACACTAATAATTTAGCACACCATTTTTTTTTAGAAAATGCTTTCGGAAGGTTTTTGTAGTTCCTATGTGGATATTCTGCACCAAAACACAGGGAAAGAAGCTCCAATAGGGTCATTGGTTCACCAATTATCTTGTATATGAGAACATATTTCCAACTGTGGTCAATTTCAAATTAAGAGAAACAAAAATTAAATGGTACTCTCAAAAAGTACCACAGAAATGTCCTGTCTAGAATTCTGTTGAAAATCATGGTGCAGGAAATAAAATGCACCCAGGTCTTTCTACAGTGGTGGAAAACAGTGGATGACATTGCAATAGGGAGATATAGATCTATAACAGGAGAGTGAGGATGTAGTAGAACATATAAAACAAATGGGAGCATCAGCTTGTTTCCAATTATTGTATTTGTATAATTAGTATTAGAATCTGAAGTGTGAGAAAAATTAAGAAAGAAATAATCAATAAGAGCCTGTTAGGATCTGAACCAAGATTCAAACAAAACAGAAATCTTAACATAGACTTCACTTGGTTTTGGTTTAGAGAATAATTGCTCAGATAACAGCTGCTTTGCAAATTGCTTGGGAAAATCATTGCTCTCATATAAGCAGTCTCAAATTTAATAGTAATTTCAGAGAAGATACTAGAATGTTTTGAAAGAGCATCTGGATCTGGTACCATTCAAGCATTTCAAAAAACGGGCATCAAAAGCTCTTTGGCAGCTTTCTGCTGAGTGCCAAGGAGGAAACACGTGGCTCAGAACTTCGCATTTGGGAATTTTCTGTGCTACGCTCATGAGACTTCGAGTATGAGTTACACTCTCTGAGACTGAGTCACTTGATGCACAAAATAAATATCGGATGTGGGCTCTTTCTCCCTCTGTGAGGCTGCACAAGCACCAACTCCAAAAGGAAAACGCTTGTTGAAATTTCAGGCTTAAACAATCCAGTGCTGTGCATGCAGCCTTAAATAAACACCGGAAATTTTAATTGTTATGATTCCTCTTGCTCTATTCATGGCTCTCTGCATTACAATTTTCATGACACTCCAAGGAATGACTTGCATTATATTGACATGTGTTTAAACTGTGACATCTCTCCTTTAATCTAACCATTAGAGGGCCAGAATGTCAGCAATACCCAGCTGTCCAAATCAGGCCATCTCAGATGGTCCTATTCTTCTCTATCCATAATGGAAATGGGGAGTAAACAAGATCCTGTACTGTGATATTTCAAGCACTGCTGAATTTTTCATTGTTTTTCTTTAGTTCTTTCTTGCATAGATACAGGCGTTCTTAATATCCACATTCTCAGCTGAATCTCAGATTTAAAATCATACAGTAAACTCAACAGATGTTTTGTGCTTGTTATGGAAGACTACTCCCCTATGATCTATTTTCAAACTATTGTTCTTGTTCACTGAATGTGTTCTTATATCAAGAGACAGTAAATAAGAGAACCTACTTTCTGCAAGTTGCTTGCTGATATGTCTTTAGCAGAGCTCTTATTTGTTTTAACTTTAAAACTGATGTTACAATTTCTTCCCCTTTGATGTGAGCAATATTTTTAAATTCTTCTGACAGTTTTGGCAGACATTTTTCTTGCTATCTCCTTTGTAAGACTGTGTGACCAGAACTAGACACAATATTCAGGTCAGACAGAATCAGGTCATTGTATTTCTAGAATTATCATTAACCTCTTCCTCTACACTTTGTAGCCTTATTTTTCATAGACATGTATTGGTTTTAGTTGTTATAATAGGTTTACTTTAATCTCAGTTAACAGAGATTTCATCTAATAAGAAAAGACAAGCCATAGGAACACAAATTTAAGAAATTCCCCCAAAATCACAGGAAAATAAGCAGGAGTCAAGGACATAATCAGTATTGCTTCAGTGATTAGCTATATGCAATTTACCATCTTCTCTGTGTTTACTGAAAGTCAGAGATTTACAAGTTCAATGTGTCAACACCAACTGCCAGTACTGAATCACAAAGCAGCCCAGCCATCCTGTTGTGATAAAACCACTCAGGAATAAAATAATAGCTAGTAGTGTTAGACAAAGTCAGAGGACTGTGTGAAACTGGGAATTATTTTCTTTCCTCTGATGAACCTTACTACAGAGTACTACCTGCTCAGATTACTGTGCCGATTTTATGATGCCAGATTTTAGAAAATGAGTTCATAAACAGCCAGAGGGCAAGAAATGCAGCCTGAAATTACACTTCTGGGAAGCAAAGGATCTGGGAAAATAACCTACTTTATAACAGGGTAGAGATTTAATGAATGTATGGAATGCAACCCTTGGGGTACAGGATAGGAACAAACTGTGGCAACAGGAAAAGCGGGAAGGTTCCTGCTACCAGTAAACTCCACCAGTGCTGTTATCCTTACAAGGGAGGATACATGAAAGCAAAACTCAAAGGATCAAGAAATGTCAAGTCAACCTTTACAAATATGCGAGACTCACAGCTTTGATCCAATGCTGAAATGCATGGGTGGATTAAATCACCCATCATTGCGGATTTGGCTACAAGATTATGGGGTTGTAATTCCAGCACCACCACCCCCCAACACACCTTACAGCAACCACAGATGTGTAGGTGGCACAGATGTGTTTAGGCTCAGAGTCGGCAGACTAAATTTTGATGAGATGATATAATGAAAACAAGTCTCAGTATTATTTCTAGCAGTGAAATTTGTTACTGAAAATAGTGGACATGTAAAATATCTATTTCTTAAAATATCCCAATGACATAATTAGACTCACTTCCTCTATGTTAGATGACTAAACAACACATTGTGTGGCTGCACAGCCAAGACAGAGGTTGCAAGGCTGTATGATAGGGTGGTTACTGTATTGTTAGCGACTTGCCATGAGAATGACCAAAAGGGATTCTTGCTACTGAAATGCTAGGGCTGAAGCAGCAGTAGGCTTTAGGGGCCATGCAACTCAAGGTAAACTGCTTTCTGTTTTGGCACAGACATACTCTTTCTTGTGGACCAGGATAAAGCAGTCTTCGTAACTCCAGTTTGGGATGAGTCAATTTCTCCTCCAAAGAGTTTACACTCCAGGGAGATGTAAGGCACAGTGAGCTGGCAGGTATAACCACAGTAACCCATGAGCAGAGCTCCAGCCTGCAGGAGTCAGAGCCAATCCATGGTGTATTTCTTTTCCCCAGATTTGGATGACATGCTTTTTGTTGGAGAAGGCAAAAACAGGGACAAGGACCACCAAGAAGAGGGCCTGCAGGGTGCAGGGAAGGGAAGGCAAGAGATGGGGAGGGGCAGAGAAGGATGGGTGACTATCTCGGGCTGCCCTGGGCTGTGGGGCAGCTTAATGCTGCAATGCATCCCCCTCATATGGGAAATGCAGAGCAGATCCTTCACTGCTCAGTTTCCTTCCTATGGCAATATAGTTTGTGCTTCATTTGATTCCTAGAGGAAAGTGAAACTGAGAGCCAGGAATTGCTCCCAGACCACTTTGCTTAGATGTAGGGAAGATTCTTAAGTGCCTTGGCTTTCTTAAAAGTCTCATTGAATGGCATGAGATGGTATCTTCAAATTTTCATATTTTACAATGCTTTGTTACTGAGTTTTTAGATTATAATCGCTACTGGACCTTTTGCTAAGAAAGCAGCAGACTCCTAGGTAGATGTGGAGAAATAAAAGATTTCCAAGCCTGCCTGTTTTTCCTCTCAGAAATGTTTTCAGAGTCAGGCTGAACTCTTCCTGTTTGAAGTTTCAGAGAATGAAGGATGAGTGTTTTTTGTATAAACAGTAAATATTTTCTATGAGCTAGCTGGTTTATCAGATCCTGTGTTCTCAAAAAGAGAGATTTACTGGGACTTGGTGCTCAGTTCTAAATAATGTATCTTTCTGCAAAAGATTTCTGGTGCTACTCAACACAAGAAATGCAAGAAAAGCCATGTAACCTCATGTGTGAGACTAACTAAGAAACTTCGGATGTTGTGTTGACTTCATTCCTTTCCATTATAATGAACAGAGAGCAAAGGGCAAACACACTAGTCAGTAGTAGTGATCATGACAGAGATATGCCTTCACAGGTAGAGTCGTTGTGGTCATTCTCACAATTTATAACATAAAAAATTTAAAAAATGTTACATTTCTGGGGTATCTGAGACTAGATTTCAAAGTCACTTAAATAGCTAAAACACATTCAAATTCTCAGACCTGTGCAGGTCTGAGAAAGTGGGTCTGCTCCATATGCTCGGCATATGTATTTTCATTATTTTTGCATTATTTCAGTATTTTCATTATTTTTCATACTGGAGATCACCACAAGCAACCATTGGGTTTTTGTCTTGGGAGTATCCCAGATCTATTGTGTGGGTGTAGTGCTTGTCTAGAATGATCCCACTGACTAGTCTGCTTCCTCACTTTGAATCATTAGATATTTCCATCAAGCAGATTGCACAGATTTAATTTTGTTTCAGCTCTCAGGTGCCACAAACCCTTTCTCATTTGCTGTGTCAGGCATTCTTGCTTCAGCTGGCATGGAGTTAATAGCAAAGACCTCGAGGGCCTTTCTGCACCCAGCAAAAGAACAAATTTGCCAGGCTCTGTTATGTCATGCAGCAGGAAATAATGCTTGCTAGAACTTGAAAGGAGATTAATATAGTTTGGATTAGTGTTGAAAGAGCAGCTTTAGTGCCTTCCCTGAAATATGATTTCTGTAGCAGTATCTGCATTTGGATGTCATGGAAGCAAGCAGGATTTCCATCCTGATTGGATCCCCTCGGCTCAGCTGTCACATAAATGACACAAATCAGGCAACTCATTCCTCCCACCTTTCCCACCCCTGAATGCCTTAAAATTTTTCAAGTTTTTTAGTTCCAAAGGCTTCAAAGACTTCAAGTACCATCCAGTAGAAAACACCTGCAGATAAGGAGATGCAATACAAGTGTCCTGAGGCTTCATCAAACACTTCTCAGTCACGCCCTTGTCCCCAAAGAACCTGGCAGTGAACAGGTGATGACACTTGATGGAAGATGATGGAACGTAAGGGACTCACCTCTTTGAAAAAACAATTGCAAAACAGTTGATTAGTGAAGGAAGGAACAGGACAACCTTCAGGGAGGTAAGAGAAAATAAAGAAAAGAACAGGCACTTGCATAAAGACTTTTTTCAGCAGACCTGGTGAAATGCTTCCATAGAGTTCCAGGAAAAAATGAAGAAAATAAGCTAGGTATGTAACAGAAAACAGGAAAACATTTTGTCAAACGGAACTGCAGGATAAATTGTAGAACTCTGTTTTTCATACATAGCTGTGAGATAAAAATAACAGAAGCAGCACACTGGAGTTATTACTTCTTTATTAATAGTGAATACTTCTTCTGTCAATTTAATAATTTCTGAGTTAAAGCAAATTATTTGCATTCATTGGACAAGCATTGAATTAAAGTCAAATAACTGAGATATCATGTACATTATTTCAATTTGAGCTTAAGGTGAGGTATCTTTCAAGTAGAACTGATTGATTGTGAAAGATAAATAAATTCTTTTGGAAAGATGTAAATTATTTTGGTTAAAGAATGAGTTTGGTTTTAGTAATTATTTATTGATCTGAAGGCAAAACCCAGTGGCTTCACAATTAGTTTCCAGAACTCTGGCAGCCTTGGTGCCACAATCACTTCGCTGGGCAACCTACTTCAGTGACCAGCAACTGTGTCAATGAAAAACCTCTTCCTAGTGTCCAATCTGAATTTGCCCTGATGCAGCTTCATTCCTTTTCCTCATGGGTGGTCAAACTGGCATCACAAGTTATGTAAATGAAACAATTTTCACCTTTATCACAGAGGCAAACAACACCACAAACCAAGCAAAAAAAAATTCTGGCTAAATGCATAAAGAGAGTAGAAAGATCTGGCTGTTATTGAAGGTAGATTAATGCTCTAAAAAAGGACAATACTCTTCATTCATATTCATAAGCTAAACCTGACTTACATTACCTAAGTGACTCTGGTGATTTTGTAATCTTGTTCTCTTTTTGCCTAATCCTGGGGCATCCCTGAAGTTGTACAAATTGCTTAATCACCTCCAGTTGTTCAACAATGGCTCACTTTTTCAGGTATCTCCTTTTGTGCAGATTGAGAACTGAGCCCTAACAGAGGAAATGGCTGAAGCCATCGTGACCTACTGAATATGGTGTTAAGAAGGGGAATCTTTCTTACATCTGGGCTGGATGCATATTCCCAGTAAGCACACGCCAGCCTTTGGGAGGCCAGATGTGCTCCTGTGATGATGTGTTGGGGTGTTATTGGGGTCCCCTTCTCTTTGCATGGACACCAGCTTCTTATCACACAGTCTAATTTTACCAGAGTAATGGCCTCTAAATGAAATGCTAAGCCAGATGTAAAATTGTCCTCTGCTTCCCATTTAGTCAATGAAGAAAGATAGACAGAAAGTGATTCACAGCACTAATATCTCAGCTTCTGTCTGAAGGCATCTGTTTTTCTTCATTGACTGAAGTTAGGAAACTGACTGTCCTCCTAACCTAGGCAAATCAACGAAACTGCTAATTTATGAAAGATTTGTCTTAGATTTAGCCATGTTTCTGACTTTACATATGACACTCCTGCTTTTTAATTTATTTTAAAATCAAATTACTAGCATTCTGATATGTTGAAGTATTTTTCAAAGTTTTTGTCTTTGGGGCATCCAGTTTCTTTTCACCTTTGGACTCTCAGAAAATTCAGATGCCCTCTCATTCAAGTACCTGGACATTTTACTCCAGCTAACTTCTGATCAATTCATTGACTTTGCCCAATGAAAGTCAAGATACTATGACTTAGTCAAAGACATTTCACATTTCGTAGTCACTTAGCAAAATCAAAGCCAAAATAGAAATACTTCGTAATGGGGACACTGATTTCCAAGGTTCGTCTGGACCTTGTAGCTGGTTTTGTTAGGAAGGTGGGGTGAGCCCTTCAGGTGAAACATTGATGTAAACCCATGCTATCCCCTTTCGTCTTATGCTTTTGTTAAAGCAAAGAAACAGAATCTTTGTAAAAAGGTCTTTTAATGTATTTTAAGTGTTTACTTTAGGGTAAGATGAATCACATTCTCTGTGTGTGCTAATCTTTCAAAATGAGAGATCCAACACTAAGGGAAATCAATTTCATTCCCAAAGATTATTTTCATAACTTTTATTTCTCTAAAAGAATTCCAATATGATCAGAATATACACACAGATCTCAGTCAGATACTCAACTGCACATAATTTTAATCTAGATAAATTTATTTTCTTTTGAAGTGACTTGTATGTTTTTATTCCATCACATCATAATGCTTAAGGCTAACTGATCATGCTTTTCTTGTTTCTCACATCAGCTCACAATGTGCACACATCAATAATTATGTTCCACTCACACTTTTGTTCTGTCATGTTGTTAACTTTGGCCTTGGATTCTTGTTCTGAGATACTATCTACTATATTTGGAAGCCTTCAACATTTTAATGTCTGTGTCTCTGTTTACAGCCAAAAATTAAAGATGAGTTGAGTTTAAAAAGCCAGAATTAAAATTCAGGACTATTATGCAAGAGAAAAAAAAATTAATAAGGATTGGGCAGAATATATAAAACAAATAACATAAAATAGTAAAAAGGAAGAAAAGTTATATATTTGCTTGAAAACAATTGTTTTGAATAAGTGAATCTTCATTGTACAAATATTTTCAAACTGTGCTTGAGGATATAAAAAACAGATGATGCAGAAAGATTCAGGAAGCTTGTGTGGTCAATAATCCTTTTGGACAAATAGTGTAGAAGTGTGGGATAAGACAGAAATAAGCCAAATTTTAGCTGTTATTGATAACAGGGAAATGGAGGCAAGGCAAATCTCTGTTGAGGGATTACTGGATTCTACCTCTTTCAGTTTTGTCCTTTCTCACAGAGCTTTTGCTATTACAAAGAAAATAAACAGCCCAGGCTGATCAATATTGTGCAAGTGACAAATCCAGATTAACCCACCAGTTAAGCATAATGAAGTGGGATTTCAGTAGACTCCAGCTGAGCTTGTAGGTCCATTTCCCCTGTTCTGAGAGAACATTAGGGCAGTGGCTTCTGCCAAGTGCAGTGAGATCCTGTATGGGGTCTTCCATGAGAAGGCTCTGCTTCTGGGATGGAGACAGAGGACATGGGCTCTGGTACAGCACTGGGGAAAGAAAGGAAGGAAGGAAGGAAGGAGCCTTTTCTTGACTTCATTTAGTTACCAGCTTTGGAAGCTACCATGGTTTGTGGAGCAAATATTACCTGTGATGGTCCAAAGAGACTACACCGGGGTTACTCAGTGTGTAACAGGGACAGGGACAGGCAGGGTCAGGTGGCTGACTAGGGTTCAGCACTCCGTCCACCCCAGTGCCAGGTGCCACACTGCAGGCAGAGCCTCTGGGCACAGCCAGGCACCCTGGCTGACAGCTCCAGTAAAAGGGGTCATTCTGGAGCAGGGAGGGCACAAAAGCTCAGGCACAGGAGGGCACAAGGCACGCTGTACTTTCCAGGACTAGTGAGTGACCCTCTTGGTTGACCTTGGTAGGTGTGCCCAGGAAATTTCCAGTGAGTGCAGACCATTTGCCTACACAGCACACATGTGGTGCTGCCACTCCTGAACTGACACCAATGACACTGTTTATGAATGTACATGTGGCCCAGACTCAAGAAGACACACAGTGAATATTTTCTCTCAAGGAAATTCCCTAACTATTTGCCTTAGCTACTTCTTGGAAGGATCAGTGCCCAGGCCTTCGTTAAAGCATGTGTGATTTTCAGAATAGTCCCATGTCCCACTGATGTTTCCTCATTCCCACAGACCTGTGTTTCCTGGGCATTTGTTCAGCCCCCACTAGATCAGTCCTGCAGGGTGTGGAAGTGGGTACGTGACTGCTTCAGCAAAAGGCAAATTCTTCCCAATGGTTTTCACTCCAGAACAGAGCCTCAAGCAGATACTTCTAATTGACTCATTGTGCTAAATAAGTTGTAAACACCTGAGTCACACATCACTTAAATACTCTTACGAAAGAATCAGCTTCAAGAAAATTGATATGGATTACTGAGACAAAAGGATATTTCAACAATACAATGTAAGTTATATGCTCATTTCCTGAAATGCCTGCTGGGAGGCACTGAGATATATTGGTTCATTCTATGTAATTCCACAACTAAAGTATGGTATCAATGACTGCACTGAAGAATTTTTTCCTAAAAAACTCTCCAGAAAAATTAGCTAGATATGTTTATTTTACTGCCATGGGGACAAGATGCTATAGGACGATGAAAATCCTATTGCACTTTCTACATCATTCTTTGCGTAATAGCAAACAGGACTTTTTTCCTTTTTTTTCATTATCCTTCTTGTACCAACACTGTAATAGAAATCTGTGAATTGCTTGTGAGCAGAACACAGTCTTGTCTGTGTTTCCAGTTCCCTGTGCTAATGAGTTGGTGGTTAACATGACAGCCAGCTGGTTTTGGCACTATCTATTTTACTAAAAGGAAAAATAAAGAACTACTTGTACAGCTGCACAAAAATGTGGAATGTCTCTTGTGAAAGGACTTATGTCACTGTTATAAAACTCTTTTTATGGTAAGTGGACAAACAGAGGAAACTCTCTTAAGCGTTGATTCACTCTGTCTTAAAGGAGTTATTTCAGGAAGTTTCAGTGAATTATGTTCCCCAGAAACCTCTTGAGAGTAATGGGAGCTGCATTACCAACAAAGTCCATCCCTGTCTTTACACAGATAAATGTACAAGTGAACCTCAAGCTTATTGTGCTGGTATCTTAGTACTAACAAAGGACATGACTGCAGCAATATACTCCAGTCCTCTAAATCAGTTTGTCTGCAGGTGCAAAGACCTCCCCTCAGGTTCTTCCTCCTTCAGGCTCTGCTAGTTCAGTGAAAGAATATCCTTCCCTTCTCCTGTAAATTATCTCCCCTACAAGGTCAACTGTGCATCCAGAAATCTTACTAATTTTTTCAAGAAATGTTTAGGGTAGACAGAACAAGCAAGGTGTATAAGCAGCTACAGAAGTTGTCCATGTCTCCTTCTCTCCTCCTCTCCTTCAGGCACAGATTGTGCTCGTTTCCTAATTAGCTGTGACAGATGAAATCACAAGTGCTGCTTTAAATGTTGGTCTTTCCCTCCTCTGATGGATGTGATTATTGCACTATTGCAGGAGGTTACAAGGTAGTTTTCATCAAAGATTGCTACTTTCATTTTCTTTGCATTAGAACTGTGTTTCAATCTTTCATGAGTGTCTAAGAGTGATTATTCATCTGTAGTTAAATACTTTGGTAGTAAGGACGTTGTCCTGATCCAAGCATAGGGAAAACAGACTGTGAGAGAGAAACATCAGACCTCTGAACTTTATTCTTTCACCATAATTATCTATATGCCTCTCTTTATGTTGGCTGTGTTGCTCCGTATGTGAGGTAGGTTCATAAGCAAAGAGCGTGGATGGGCGTGTACATCAGCTGTGGCACCAGTGTCAGGTTAGAAACAACATATTTCTGTTTCTGAGCACTTAGCTGAACATTACTGCTCTTTTATATACTGTGTTTCAAGGAAAAAAATTGATTTTTTTCCTGTTAAATTCAAAATATATGCTACAAGAAATATATATGTAATTGGATCTCGTGCCTTAATTTAATAGTATTAAAAATATGTCTAAAACCAGAAATCAAAATTTGCCAAGTTCAGGAGAAAAACTGTATTTAATATTTTCAGTGCTCTTGCTACTCAACACCTTCTGAATTTAATGTGGTTTAATTTTTTTTAAATAAGCCCTTTCCCTTTATTTGTCAGCTTTGAGCAGGAAATGGTTTCTGAATATATGGAGCAATAAGTGGTGTAGAAGTTTGAAAGAGCTAAACATAATACGGGAAATTTTGGGTGGTTTTGACTAGTGTATATTTTTAAGGGAAAGGGAAATTTTGTTGTTGGAAGAAAGAAAAACAAGGAGTTGCCAAGCAGATTATGTTTGAGAAATAATGAAAAAAATGTCTATTAACAATTTAAGAGTCTTGTATGATTACTTTTAACACATATTCATTATTAACTCATATTCCATATGATGAAATGTCTCAAGTGGACAGCAATATATTTCATTTTCTGCCCAACTATGATTTTTAGTCAAATTGAACCACGTTTGAGCCCTTATTGCAACAGGAAAATTTTTTCACTCCTCCATCAGTGAAATCTCTATTAACAGCAAAGAAAACTCAGACCAGATTCTTTCTCACGTTACATAAATGAACAATCTTTCATGTCAACCATACTTTTCTTAACTTTGTCCTACAATGACAAATTAATATGTTCTCAAATAATCATCAAAGGAGAGAAGAAGTCCTTTCTTTGCACTACTTGAGAACAAACTAGATACAGTACCACGGAAATAATTGCTAGATGTTGTATTAGAAGTTGGTTTCAGATGTATTGGGATGAACTGTTTTTTAAACAAATATCTTTTTCATCACCTTTGCATTTTCCTGGAATATAAGGGAAGATACACCTGTCTCTTGAAGAATGTTAACAGGTCAAAAGAATGAGTATTTTCAGATTAAAAAGAAATCAAGGTTTTAAATGTTCCTGCTTTTCTTTCACTAAATGTCTTCAACTAACATTAATAATACCTGGAAAACAAAAACAATTCTTCCCTTTATTCTTTTTCCATCTACTGTGAATAGAATAATACCTCTGTCTATTTTGTTGCCTTTTAAATTGCTTCACAATTATTTGTGTTCTCAAGTAGAATAAGGAGAGACTATATGACACAGATGTTAGAGAAATGAACTAATGATCCATTTTACACAGTATCCCACAGTATTCTGACAAAATAAAATTTGGACACTGCAAAGAAAAATTCCCTATAGTGTAGGTCCTTTGAGAATTACAGTGTTTACAGTAAGGGCAGAGAAGATGCACTGACAAGCCCTGTGAATGCATGATCTAGGGAAAAATCAGTCATTCTGAATTACAAAGTTATTACATCATTCCTCAAACTCCATGACAACCCATAGCACTTCCTTCTGTTCACATACACCTGAAAGACTTCTCTTAAATCTGTGAGCAGTTTACCACATCTTTAGAATGTGAATTAATATCCTAAGGCATTTTGGAGAGAAAAGACTGTGATCAAGTCTTACAAAACTATAGTGAAGCAACAACCTGATGAGCCTGCCTTGTTTTTTAATTTGCTGGAGACCTCTGGATAATCATTTCCAATGAAGTTGCATGAGTCTAATTCCTTGAGAACATTGTGAGCATGAAAAATAATTTAATTTAATATCTGAAACCCAATCCCTGTCCATGTTCATGATTGCACATCCCAGGTTGGCTCATGTGCCATCCTCAGCAGTGACAGCTGGAGAAACTCCTGCCCAGAAGCCTCTTTCTCTGCTCTACAGCAGAGCCCATCCTTCCGTGACACACTTCACCCAGATCACTTGAATTTAATCAGCAATTAAAGTTTTAAAGGCTTTACAATTCAACTTCTTTTGAGTGAGGTAATATGAATTCATTTGAATACCTCAGCTAGATATTCAGCAATCCCTGTGCAGGCACATAGTAGTGAGCTGGAGGAAGACACTGCTGGAAAGTGACATATTATTTAGTAATTTCATATCTGTGCTTTGTCTTGACTTTGCATTCTTGTGATCACAAGTGGCTCTCTGTTAACTACAAGAATCATGTGTTCAAAGTAATTTTTTCATAGAAATTAAATGGATTGTGAATTTAATACTTGCAATATTTATTAAAATGTATCCTTTTTTGAGCCAAGAAACATTTTGGAATTATGTTCCAAGGCAGTCTAATGTGCTAACTGTGGTGTTTGATTACTTGAACTGGTATTCAAAATAGGAATATTCTTTGATATGCAGGAGTGAAAGAAATGTAAGGAACCCAATTGCTTACTTTTAGCTTAGCATTTCCACAAATGCACAATGACAGCATGTTCACTAGTCAGTGTCTTTAAAGAAGTGGTTTGAGAGACTAACCTTTTTTTTACAAGAGTTTAAACAAAATAAATATTTTTCATCTTTTAGACATACAGTAAGTATTCAATTCTTTTGGCTTCTTATGTTTGGCAATTGCCCTCTACTTTGTGGCTTCATGTCCTAGAGCATCACTAAAACATTCAATTGTCAATTTTATTACAAAGCTGATAAATTACACCCTTGTCTGCTATGACAGCATCTAAAGATTTCCCTCTTCATCACATTGTTCAAAGACATCCTTCTGCTAAATGAAACCTTTGTGAGTGCAGATTTGCTCGGAGCAGACAGGACTCTAAGGTGGGTATCACCACTTTGCTTTATTCATCAAAGTAGAGAAAGGGTTGATTACACAAATGATATTGGTCACCACATAAAGATGATGTTTGGTACTCATGGTTTATTGGCAGCTATTTAAGGATCAATATAGACCTCTACACAAAATGACTGCCAGTAGTTGATTACACAATTTTCAAATTATGACCATGACATATGGGAGGATGGTAGGCTGTTTCCTAGAGTACTTCCTCTTTCTCCTTGCTCAGGTCTTTTTTTGGAGATAAAACCCAGGCTTCTCAAGGTGATGTCTTCTGTTTCATGCACCAATAGTGGATTGGTTAAATATCTTAGGCCTTCCAAGTCATATTATAAAAGCTGTCAGCTTTTTCCAGTCCACATCAAAAGGAATTCCAGAAAAGTTAGGAGATTTTTTACATGGCAAAGTTCCCTATCTCGTCCTAATATTTAGTTCAAAGCATTGCAGTCAAGTTCATATAACATTAGCATGTAGCATATTCAAAATATGGCTAACAGACATAACAAAGTCAACTGTTCAAGCAATTTTAAAGAGATGGGATGACCAGGCACACATCAGAAATCATCTTCTGTGGACTTGTCTTCTGCTCTACACAACCAAAAATCTACAGTAAATCTTCTTGAGTCTAAAAACCCATCACCTTAACTAACAACCAGAGATCTGGCAGCTTATTCATATAGTTTATAAGCGAATAAGAATCTCACAGGTCCTTGACCTTAAAAGACTGTGCATGGGAGGAGAGAGAAGTGCAGCATTTTACTGGCCATTCCCCTTCAGAAGGAAAGGTGGGACTCTGCCTGCATTTCAGTGACCTCAAAGGTTTGGTGTGCTGGGACTGTGACAGTCTGAATCTCATAGGGGCCAGAATGGTAAAGAGGAAACAGTGAATTAATTGTGTATCACAACCACAGTGCTTCCTGTCATGTCCGTTGCTCAGACCATGTCCAAATTCAGAGTATGACCCCAATGTATTGCCACATATGAAACAAGGGTGCCATTATTTCCAACTTTCATATTCCAGTTTAGCTCCTGCAAACCTCAGAGTTCTTGGGCTTTGGATTCTGTCACACCCCTTGTTCACTGATGGGTAATATAACACCAATGGACTGCAATCACTCTGTAACCCTTCCTTCTAAGCTACCAAGTCAGGCATTGCTGAGAGGAAATGACATGCAGCTTAATAAACTTGTTTATATACAAAATACAAGTACGGAAGTGATTTCATCTTTGTTATTGCTGATAATACTCAAGGATACCCACATCAAAAATCTCTAAATTCCTGTTTAATTAAGATCAGCTATTGAGTCTACCTCAGTTTGCAATAGAACCTGGACAAAATTCTTAGATGAAGTAGAAAAGTGACTGATATTATTACTATTAGAAGCTGTATATTAGAAAAGCAGGATGAAGAGATTCCACTGACAAACGGAAGTATATGGATATACAGGCAAAATCATGGAATTCAAGTCAATACCTGTTTCAGGCTCAGTTTCAATACTCTCAAAATACTGTCTTGCAGAAAGAGATTGAAAGTTTCGTTTTCAGTGAATACTTTCTGGTTTTTCTGAGACTTTTAATAGCAGACCTACCTTCTTCCATGCCACAAATTTTCTGCTTGCCTACCTCCCCCAATCACTTACGTGCTATGATCCAGCTGTTATTTATTAAAGACTGGCTTATATAATGATGTAAAGGGCTTGTGTCTTTTCCTGTTCAGTTATTCTTCCTCAAGTCCCAGAATCTCTTTATATGAATTTATCTGCCAATTCAGTTCATGTGAAAGAAACCAGCAGCTTCTTCCATGTCCAGGCATGTCCAAGACCTTCATAACACATCCTGTTTCTTTGGCACAAGTAGGTTAAAGAGGGAGAGTTTAGAAACTGTGTGAGTGAAGGGGAGGTGGAAAGGAAGACATCTACAGATCCTTCTAAAAAGTTTAGGAGGTGAAATCATAGTGTGCGTTAAGTGAAATCATAGCATGTGTTAAGTTAATTCAAGCTTTCTTTGACTTAATTTGCTGTTGTTTATAGAGTTAATGACAATTGTTTATATGACTGTATTAAGTATCCTTCCATTTCTTTCTGTAAGTCAAAAGTGCCAAGCAGAACTGGAATGACATTTCTGGATGGAATCTCAATAGTAAAAAAAAGAAATGGCAAAATTCCCAGGTAGAATTTTGACGAATCCACTAAAAACCCTGGCACTTGGACTAGACCCCACAGGATAACACAAATTACACTGTCAGAGGACAAACAGTTCTGTGGTGGAGGAAAACTAGCCTTGATGTTGGCAGGCTTTTGGTGAAATGCTCTGTTCTACTGCAGGGGTCTTTCTGGGAAAGTACCCACTCTCATCCCTAAGTGCGTAGTTAACTGCTGGCGATATGGGATGAATGAGTCTGAGTGCTGATGAGCTGAGGGAAGAAATGAGCAGTATTCCTAGATCCATTCTGGCTGCTTTGCTGCTGCATTAGCTGGCAAGCCACCCCTGACATCTACATGGTCTCCAAACCAGCTGAAGGACAACAAGTGACTTCAGGGCACAGGAGGGATCAGCTTCCCAGGACTGGGATGGGAATAGGAGCGTCTCTTTACCTATGGAGCCAAGGCATGAAACAGGCGTCTGACCTGCTCCATGCCTTGTCAAGGATTAAGTGATTCTGGGCACCTCTTAAGCAGAATTCATCAACTGGTTAACCTAGGCAAGGGTGCCACGTGAGGTATCAGCTCAGCTCACTCCATTCAAATTCGAGCTGCATCTTTGCCAGTAAATCCTCACTGTGTTCCCTGGCAATGTAATTTTCAAACACTTTAAACTTCTGATTAAAGCCACAACATGGCTCCCATTTTTATCCTGCAATACTTAAACCCAGGGCTGAATACCCATGTTAGCTTGAACACTAAGACTGCTGTCTTAGGGTTCAGCATAAGAAGGCAATTGAACTGTTGGATCCGTGTGTAAGTATCACACTTGCTCACACTTCTCAGAGCCATGAAGGCTGCTCAACAGTGAATTTGCATCACTCGTGCTGCCAAACACAAGGCAAGATACAGCTCTTCCTCCCAGCACTCACCAGCCACTCCATAAATGTCAGCTCCAGCACGCAGGCAACAGGATCTGGAAGGGGAAACCAACAGCTGGAGCTCTAACATGCCTACTGGCAGCCATGCAAAAGTCACTGAGAAAGAAAAGCTTCCTAAAATCCAAAAGGCTCCCTAAAATGTTTGCCAACTGGGTGTGCTGCATCTCATGCTCTGACTGTTTTGCCCCTGGGCACAGAAAACAGGGTGTTTACAAAACATTCTGCTGAAAGCAGAGGATAAGTGCCATATGCAAGCTGCTGCTGCTGCCAGGTGCAGAGATACAAACACAGTATTTAAAATGTCTCTACTTTGTGTCTGGATTTCTGTGTGGAAATGCAAACATCATACTCTACAATTGCAGTTTATGCTCTTCCATGACTAGCAGAGACAAACACTGCTGCTGCCAAAGGAGAGGTCCTAGCTTCCCAGTGTTCCTGGCTGCCTTCCTGCACCCCTATTCCCATCCAGGATATCCCACCCCTCCTTCATGGATACTCTTCTCACCCCTTAGGATGTCAGTGCGTTTGCTAACTTCAGCAACAGACTATTTTTAGTGGGGTTAGGATTATATTTCTGGGCTCTTTCCTGTAGCTTCAGCCTCTCAATTGGTTTATTGAGGACACACTTGGTATTAGAAAGGCACAGGAAAACGGAAGAATGCTGGCCACGCTGGGAGGAGCAGGGAAACCCTGTCACAGCAGCAGTGGGCTATTGGCAAAGCCACCTTCATCCTGCTGCTTAGCCCTAAACATTTGTATCATTTCCCTCAGTGGTTCAGGGACCTGGGCTCTGACCTGGGTCACACACACAATGTGACCTGACTGTTCAACTCCAGTTTCCTTTGGAAGGAGGCCATGGGTTTCCCCAAGCCACCTTGCAGACTGCAGAGCTCAGCTGTTGTGGTGCTAGGGTTGTTTTTATGAAGTCTCCAATATGTTTTTTCTCACTGGAGAAGTGTTTCCTGTTTTCTTATTTTTCTCATGTTCAAAAAGAAGTGGATTATTTTTAGCACACGTTTCTCCTTTTGAAGTTGCATGTGGGTATTAAGTCAACACAGAAGAATTTTGCTTCCAAAGATGGATGTCTCGGAAATGACAGTCAATAGACATCTGAATGACAGTGGTTCTGTAATCCCTCCATAAAGTGAAGTGAACCACCCTCAGAAAAGGACACAGGAACTGAAAGTAGGACTTCTGGCAAATTGGGAAAGTTCAAATCTAGGGCACAAATCCTCATCACCTTCCATCTGATGTTGGAGAAGTTTATTAAAAGGTTCCACTGAAAACCCTTTATCCCAAAGGTGCTTGTAGTTCTGTAGGGCAATTTCTACCATTTCTTCTTTAGTTGTGAAACCATGCTTGGCTGATGCAGACCAGGATATATGATCTGGGATGCTCTACTGAGACTTTTGCTTTGTGGTGTGAGGGAGAAAGGGGATGAGGCCATAGATCCATGATTACATGGGCCAGGTAGTAGCACAAATAATGATTCTGTAACAGTGCTGGGCTGTCAGGTTCAAGAAAAGAGAAACTAGTTTTTTGTATAATTGGTTATGTCACTAAAATTATCAGGTACGAGATGGGCTAAAGGAAGGGGTTCTTTTGTGGCATGCTGAGGTCCTGCATGCAAGCCACATTGAGAAAGCTGAAGGCAGTTTCTGGAGGTCCCTTCTCAAGTACTATGAGGAATTAAAGATTGTTGACCCACACAAAGAGCCAGGTCACTTCAGCACCTCTGAAAAATGGAGTAGTTTTTGTTAAGCCCACTTTAGGAATGAAGAAAAAACCAACATACTGTCCGATAATATGATTGCGAAATCAGGGGGTTTTGGGCAAGGTAAACTGCCATGTGTTTGCTTGCTTCTAAACCCAAATTTATTTTTTCTGTTACTGTGGAAAATCAGAGGATGTTATAAGCTGAGTCATGCCATTATTGACTTTAGCAAGCACAGCACTGATATAAATAGTGGAACACTGGTGAGTCTTAGACAGAGGAAAAAGAGATTGGGAGGTCTTCTAGCAAGGGCTGGTAGGACTGGGAGACAAAGATGAAGATCCTTCTTTTCCTTGAGTTATTGTATGTTATATGCTCCTCTGCTTTTCCAGTGGCTCCAGAAAAGGAAAAAGAAGATATGCAGTTTGCTAAGGTAAGGACTACAGACAGAACTGATGAAATAATTTATTGAGAAAATGAATGTAGTGATGTATTAGCAATGTAGAATATTTTATAACCAGATCTCTGCATTTGAAAATTCAAATATTCTAAACTGGTGCTTTTTCTTCCCTGTCAGAAATACCTTGAAAACTTCTATGATTTTAAAGAAGAAAAACATTCTCTGTTTAAAGCAAAGAACCTCAGCCACATGGCTGACAAAATACGAGAGATGCAGTCATTCTTTGGGCTGGAGATGACTGGGGAGCTGAATCAGAAGACTCTGGACATGATGAAGCAGCCTAGATGTGGAATACCAGACGTCCGTTCATACAGCACCTTCCCACACAGCCCCACGTGGAAGAAAGAAGATGTGACCTATCGGTAACATACATTAAAGCATGTTGTTCTCCACACCACTGGGAAGCTTTGTGAATGCTAGGCAGAAGTAATGTCTACAGGTTCTTTACTATTTATTTCTGTGCTTCTCCATCTAAAAGCTCCATTCAGGATGAAAGGAACAGGAATGTGGGAACTATTCAGGCTTTCAAATGCTGATGGGAATACCAAAATAGGAGTTTGCATTAGTTAACTAATAGCCTGCAAAATAATATACTCAGTGGATAGAAGAAATACAACCAAGTATGTGTTAGGGTTTCTGAAAGACATGAAAGAAAACTGTGAAATCTTCATCTGTTATGTAATAAAAATATTTTGAAAATAAACCACTTGAGATACATAAATAATTGTAACAACTGATTAAAATATTTGACCTTGACACCATGTGTCCCAGTCACATGTGATCTGTTTGCTTCTAATTCCTTTTGTCTTTCATTCACAGGATTTTGAACTACACTCCAGACATGCTGCAAGCTGATGTTGATGAAGCAATTGCAAGAGCCTTCCAGCTCTGGAGCAGTGTCACCCCTCTGAGGTTCACCAGAGTCTATGGCGGTCAAGCAGATATAATGATTTCCTTTGCAGCTGGATGTAAGTAGACTCTGTTGCCAGGGAATCATAGTACTTGTCACTTTTACTTACCAAGATAATGAAAAGCATCCCTTTTTTCCCCTCTTATTTTTAGTTCATGGTGACTTCTATTCCTTTGATGGTCCAGGAGGAACTCTGGCTCATGCCTACCCCCCTGGCAGTGGGATAGGAGGAGATGCCCATTTTGATGAAGATGAAAACTGGACCAAATTTACTACCTATAGTGGTAGGCAATCTTAAATATTCTGTTGACTGCTATTTTATTAGAAAGTGTTGTCTTCAAGATGCTGTAAACTCACATATGCTGGGGCAGTTGTTCCAGTATTTACTGAGATGTAAAATGTCAGCATAATTTAGTAAAACAGTTCTGCATGTTTTGATCTGGGATGCAGTCACAACAGTCCCTGGAAGCTAATGCAGGCTGTAGGTACAGTTCCGGTGAAGGAAATGAATTTAGCATGGAATAGCAATGTTGGGTAATCATGACATCAAAATACAGGGAATTTTCACCCTTGGATAATGACCTTAAAAGTCATAATATAAACTCGCATTTGGTTGGTTGGTTGGTTGGTTGGTTTTGTGCTTGGGTTTGGGTTTTTTTCTGACTTAAAGTGATGCTCATCTTTAACTTCTAGAAAGGAAAAAGCTTTGAATTTATTGGCAAATAAAATTAAATATAACAGTGAAATGTTCTGGTTTCCAGCAGTGTCCAGGGATTATGTTACTGGTTTTGTGAGGTAGTTGCCAGTCAAATTCTATGTAATTTACTATTCCCAAAATCTGATCAGGTGACTAAAAGTTTCTCACCTGCTTTTCAATTGTTATTGATATTAAAGAAACCTTGATTCTTTATTGGAATTGGAAAATCTCTGCAACATGGGCAAAAACTGTTCCCAGAATGGTTTTCTGGTGAGAAATCAATGCACATAATTCAAAACTCATTTCTTCTCCAGGAGGCCAAAGAGGTCTTACTTGGGCATAGTTAGATTTTTCCATTTTTTTAAGATCGTGAATGATGCATCTCGCATGAGAGAATGGTGCCTGTGTCCCACTGTCATGCAAAATAATTATTTAGCTTTTGTTCTTTGTGCTGGATTTTTTTTAGGATACAACTTATTTCTCGTTGCTGCTCATGAGCTGGGCCACTCACTAGGTCTCAGTCATTCCAACGTTTTTGGTGCTTTGATGTATCCTATATATATGGCTGTGGATACAAGGAACTACCAGCTTCATCAGGATGATATTGATGGCATTCAAGCCCTCTATGGTAAGCAAGAAGCATCATTTTCTGGTGAATAATGGGTAACAATTTATAATTAATTTTACCCAACATGTAAAATGTACTGAACTTCCTACTACAAGAAAGATACTGAGATTCAATTTCCTGTTATTATTTTTGGGCAAATCTCTTGGGGTTTTTGTGGCTAACAGTCTATACTGCAAAATGGAATCTGTAGACTGTATTCATTCCAGTTAGTCAAAAGATCCAAGAGCCTTTCCCCAGTGATACCAGAGGAACAGCCCATGTCTGTAGCATTAAACCATCTTGTCTTCCACAAAAGGGTGGTTATGTGCACAGCTGCCTATACATTTGGTTTCACATGGTACAGCCTGCAATGCTGTGACAGGAACTGCTCTGATCCACCTTCCAATTCCACACTTTTTTATTTTCCAAAGGACCCCCCAAGGAATCTGATGCACCTCCAACAAAAGCTTTTCCCCCACAAGAACCAACTGAAATGGTACCTGCAGAAGCACCAACTCCAATGTCTCCCAGGGAAGAACCAACAGAAATGACACCCTCCAAGCCACCTCAAAGACCAGATGATTGTGACCCTCATCTGACTTTTGATGCTATCACTACTCTCCGTGGGGAAACACTGTTCTTCAAAGGCAGGTGAGTGCTTTTATTTCCAGCAACATCTTTTTGTGAGACTCACAAAGGCAAAGGATAAAGTTCAGTTCAAGGAATTTATCCTCTCTTGGTTACAACAGAAAATATTTCTTTCTGTAAGTGCTAAGACAACTTTGAAAAATTTTACTAGCCCACCTGGGCTGGGTGAGTAACATGGTTTACTGGTGAGTATAATGTTTTAACCCATCATACATCATCATCCATGTCTATTAAAATTGTGCAAGGCTGAATAATTCCAGTGCTGTTCCTCAGCCTGCAGCTGCTTCACATGCAGCACTGTCCACATCATACCATCGTGTGTGTGGGCCAAGGTGCTGTGGTAAATGTCACTGGTGACTTTTAGTGTCACCCTGACCTAGGATTCTGCACTTGACCAACTGCCCAGTAACGTCTCCAGGGAGCCCCTGCTGTTACAGGGTGTCTTTGTTTGGGGCACACTCTGACACTGTGCTGCAGTGAGCTGTTGGCTGGGCACATCCAGCCTGGTGAGAGCAAACAGCAGGTCAGCCTCAGGAGGGCACAGTGAAGGGCTGCATCCCAAAAGGGGAGGTATCTCTGCCTCATAGGGAGCACTGGTTCCAGCACCCAGACAGTAGGATTTAAAATACATTTATGGGTCCTTGATCACAGAAAATGAAACACAGAAATGAAACACAGAAAATGATGCACTTCTGGTTTTGTTCCTATCAGCTATGTCTGGCGCAAAAGTCCATATTTCTCAGAAATTGAGCACGACACCATCTCCTCCTTCTGGCCATCTCTGATATCTGGCTTTGATGCTGCGTATGAGGTTGACAAGAGGGATCGGGTGCTATTTTTTAAAGGTACTTCTCTTACATATCCATCAGCTTTTTACGCGTACATGAAGTTATAGCAATATTGCTAATGCCATTTAATCATAACAGAAGGAATATCATGCTGATATTCATATTAACTTTAATACTAGTACTACCACTAATAGAGGACATTCTTAATATTTAAATCCATTTAAATTTTGCAAATTATGTTACTGCCATTAACTAATGCTGCCTCACAATGGTCCTACACAGACTTCTTTTGGTCACTGAGAGGGAAGACCATAGCTGAGACAAAACTGATTGCTACATACATTATCTAAATACATTTTTAAAGATGATAAACACACCTAAAAATATATTGACTTTTAATTATTGAGTATATAATACTCTTAATGACTACAAAAACCAGAAAATCCAACAGCTGTGAGATAGTCAAACTTCTGTGCACCCTAAGTGGGCAATGTTTTCAGCTGGACATCTGTGCTCTTTGGTGGCATTTACCACACAGAAAGGTCTGGGGCTTTGATAAAAAGGAGGTCAGACTCCTCAAGAATCCTAACAACTTTTTCCATTTTCCTGTAGATGACCAGTACTGGGCTGTCAGTGGCTACAGGATAGATTCAGGGTTCCCCAAGCCCATTCAGAACCTGGGCTTCCCCAGCAGTGTCCGGAAAATCGATGCAGCCGTTCATGACCAAAGTACCAAGAGGACCTATTTCTTTGTCGGCAACAAGTATTGGAGGTAAGGTTCTTCTCTCTTCTGTGTAAGAGATTATCAAAACAGCTTTTTTTAATCAAGTGATACGAATATTTGTACAGGAAGTTCACGTCCTCTTTTTGTCAGCCTTCTCAGCTGCTAAAAACTGAAACTCAATTACTCATGCCTTTTCATAAAACAAAGTCTGTTACACCTGAGTGTTCAGTTACTCTTACCAGGCTGTGATTAAGGGGCAAATAAGTTTTGTTTATTCACTAAGAAGTGAGCTAGTGTGAGCTAGTATAAATATGTAATATATTATAATTTGTATAAAAATGTAAATCGAGTAGACTTTGTCATCATGTCAGGTATTCATTCAGTAGTTACTTAGAAGCAGAAGTGCTCCATGAAATTTATAAATGACAAATCAAGAAAGTTATAGAAGGAGATTAAAATATTTTAATATTAAAATTAATTTAAAATTTAAAATTATTATTAAAATTTAATATTAAAAAATTTACTTCCTAAGAAACAGTTCACCTAAGCAGTTATCTTAGCCTAATAATTAGTCTGTAATACTATCTTGAAAGAGTGTTATTACACCTGAAGTTAGAATTTCTCTTATGGGGTCACTTCATACATTGTGTGCTGCAAAATTAAAATAATTGTGTTTGGATAATTATTTAAGATTATTACTCAGTATGAGCCCCATTCATCCTTATTGCGAGTCTCAGGAAATGAAAGTAAATGTTCTAAATTGGTATTCTGAAAACAGACTTACCTAGGCCACTAAAGATGTAAATATTCACACAGCCAGGATTTATACAGCTCTATGAGGTCACAGATTACAGGTGCTGGATTTTCAGCTGAGGGGTAGGAATATATTGTAAAAAAATCCATCTGGTTTCAACATTGAATATCATGTGCTTATTTTCTGCTTCCATGCAATTTCTTTATTTAGTTTCAATGAAAATACCCAAGCAATGGAAAGAGGCTATCCAAGAAAAATAGCTGCTGACTTCCAAGGGATCTACCATCCAATTGATGCTGCCCTTCAGAAAAATGGTAAATCAATTAAAATATAATTTTTAAAACCCCAAAGATCATCTACCAAAGCCAAAAATTATGTTTCAATACATATAATGATTTTTTGGTTTGTCTTTTTTAACTCACACAAGGAAATAGTGAGCATGTAACCATAGGTATATAAAAACGAATTACTAATTTGTCAATTTTTTTTTCTAATTCTAGGATATTTCTACTTTTTCCATGGATCGAGCCAGTATGAAGTTGACATCAAGAGGAAGAAACTCATCCGTACAATGAAAAGCAACAGCTGGTTTAATTGCTAGAAATATTAAGTGATGGTGCAGGAGTATATTTGTACCAGGAAGCTTTTCATGTTTCTTGATTTTAAACAGTTATTCACCTGTTCCTGTGCATCTGAGTCTAAAACAATGGCCTTTGACATTTCCAATTTAAAACCTTAGAATGTAAAGCCTAATGTACAGTCTTAATTTATTTTTCTCTCCAATTATTTATTAATCAAGTTGTTTTTGAATAATAAAGTATTTTGCTTGGGTTTAGCAATTCTTGTGTTCTGATTCAATTCACTGGAGATGAGGCATCTGCTACAACCACACACAAGCCTGTATGGCACCAGAGCCATCAGCATTTTCAGCAAGGCTCAGTGACTGTGGGGGGCAAGTTTAAGAAAAGTACAGAGGCAGTCCTTGCAGGCAGTTAGAAAGTACCCAGGTGACAATGGAGGGAAACAAGACACTCTGGAACAATGTGGGGGAGGCATAAAAGAGGAGATCCTACACAAGAGTTTGTGAAGGGAGAGACTAGAGTCTATGGCCTCATCTGCCATGACCCCTGCCATAGGGACAGAGGAATCAGGGCAGGGTTGGGGACAGGTAGATGGGAACATGACTATGGGTTGAGAGGACCAGTGCACCAATGCCACTGAGGGTGGTTTTAAAGGATAGAGTCATTGGTACAGCAGGACATGAGCAACTAGAGAGAAGGGTAAGTGTCCAGTTTGGGGATGAAGGTAGCATGCAGGCAGGGCGGGAAGTGATGGAGGCATGATCACAGGGTCACAGGGAGTCAGTGGATTAGCCCTCCTCAACTGTAACCATGTGCCATGGAAAAGGAGTCAGGGCTGGCAATCCACCTCACAATTCTCAACAACAAACCAGAAACAAGAACCACTTCCCAGTGCAAATAAGCCAAAATGATAAGAGAAAAAAGCCAAGGGTTTTTATGTAACTGCCACAGATGAATCCTCCAGAGGAGGAGTGGTGAGACACAGAAAATCACACCTGCTTCCTCCATGCTCCTTTTCTGTGTCCCTCGCAGAGGGCAATAGCTCAGTAAATTTAAAATTTAAAGTTGGGCTTAAAGACAGCTTGGCTGTAGTCCATCCTCTCTTTGAAGGGATTTGATCCTGTCTTTTACAACACTGCTCTGATGATGTGATTGCACAAGGAAGCTGACTCGCTATTACTCTTGCCCTAGCAGAATTGGCAAAGGCAAAAGAGAGGGTGGGAATGGCTGTTAAAGACAGCATTCCAGCTACCACAGTTCAAACCCATTTGGCAGAAGTAAGATTTGTTCCTGGTTTTCTGCACAGGGCTGTTGCCTCAGACATCTGATCAAAGACATACTACCACCTGTCCCCCCACCCATCACGGCCAGAGGAAGCTATGTGTCTCCCAGTGCACCCACAGGCCCACCTTTCCACTGTGCTCACAGACAAGACCAAAGAAAGGCAGCAGAGATGATGCTGGGTTGGATGGGGCTTTGAGCAACCTGGTTTAGTGGAAGTTGTCCCAGCCTGTCACAGGTGGGATGGAATGAGATTACCCTTAAGGTCCTTTCTATCCCAACAATTCTATAATTTTATGATCTTGGAAGATCTCATCTCTGTCATGTTCTCCTCATGCATATTTTGTGCATGCCAGATATGTTCTAAATACCTCTCCAAATCCAGGTTTAAAACCAACTTATGTTACAAATCAGGCCATGTCTTAAAAGTTGCTTTTAACTTTAACAACAGTCCCTTACTGTTGTGTCAAGTAGGGACACAACAGCTCAGCATTGCCACAAGGGCAGTGGTTCACCATGGTGAAGTCATGGACTGAAAAGTGGCTGAGCTCACCTGGCAGCAGTCCAGGCAGGGCAGAGACACAGGAAAACTGGTGTTGCCTCGACATCTCCCAGTGTCTTTCTCAATAACTCTTGCTCTGTACATAGCCTACCTATCCTGAACAAACTTCAGTCCAAGGACTTTAGATGCCTCTAGGCTTAGGCAGGGTGCTTGTGAGTACTGTTTGTGCATAAGTAATGGGGTTCATTCCTTTTGTTTTTAAAAATGCCTACATATATTGATATCCTAAATAGATGTCTTCTCGTATGTGAAGGCTACTTTCAGAAATCAGGCCTTTAGGCTCTGGTTGCTGTCTGAGACTTGAAAGTGTTTAAGGCGGAACCAAAAGGAACATTTCAGCAACAGTGAAGCAGAGCACTGTTGATGTTTACGATGACTCACATTAGATTAAAGTATTTCTCCTGCATAAGGTTTGTACTACTTTTTTTTGTTATGACATCCAGGAAACAGCAAAATTAAAGTACTCTCTCCATCTTGGGGTATTAATTAGCTCAAACTCACAATATCTGAAAAATATGTGATATTTACTTAGCTGTGAAGAAAAATGTAGCAAGTGTAGCCTGGAGCAGAAACAGATGACAACATGCCATGGGTTTCACATAGAAAAGGGGACTAGTGAGATGTGTTAATCATGGAATTTCTATCTGTATTTCTACTTTGCTAATGTCTTAAATTTTGAAATGGAACAACACTTCATTTCATTTTGGGAAAACCAACGAAATTCCTGGCAAATGAAAGATGTAGCTCAGATGACGCTGGAAACTTCAGAAGCAGGGATGCTGGAGCTGTCTATACACAGTGAACAAGAGAAGGTTTCTTGTAACCATGATTTTGCTATAACTCATAAACTATTGCTGGAATTAAAGGCCTCTTGGTTGCCAGCAGGGGAAATTTATCCATAAACAAAATTTCAAGTACTTGTCTTGTATGAATAGGAACTTTCCTTGGAATGCAAGAGCAGGCATGCAAATTAGAGTCACTAAATATAATCTGTTGCATCTAAAATTCTTGACTGCACAACAGTTGACCTAGACTCAATCCCTTGCACATAAAATCTCAGGCAAAAATCCCTTAATGACTTCACTGACAGAGAGCAAGGGTGACCCGTGTGCAAGCTGATGAGAACTGGAACATTGAATGCTGCCAGGAAATTAGCATTACCATGCTGGAGACCCACAACCGTTATATAAAAGCCAGAAGTAGGTGACACACTCATCTTTGTCAGCAATAAGATATTTTTGAGGCCGGGTTTGTGCTGCCAGGTCTGAGCGTTTGCAGCACAGCCAGGAAGGAGGTGCCGAAGGCACTGAGTTAAGCAATGTTCATGGCAGCACAGGCTGAAGTTGCAGTTTTACGGCTCAGAAGTTTCCCCTGCACAGACTTGCTCGCCCAGATTTTGGCCAGGGGTCCTACACTGCTACCAGAGTTCAGCCTGGCCAGGACACTGAGGGTACATAAGGCAGCAGAGAGGGGAAGTTTCAAGCACTGAGTAATTAAGCCGTTGGCTTTGCACAACAAGCAAACTTAGTTTTATCCCGTTGAGGTTCTATGAGATGTTCTTTTTCTTTTCTCTGTACTACATTATTCATTAACTTTAAAATATATAAACTGTGAAGTAGCAATAACCTTTGTGTTAAGGTTAATAATAATAATAACAATAAACATATTGTGTTGTATGTTATATGTCTTGTGTTATATGTCTTGTGTTATATGTCTTAGGATGGGCCTATGGGAATCCATCCAAGGCAGAAGATTAATTCCAGAAGAGGAAGAGATAAGGACAATCCTAGGAGACTACCCAGGCAATTTTACAGGTTGTAAAAAGGAGAACATAGTCATTTTCACACTGACTTCTTTAAGCTAATACCAGATATTGACATTATATATTGTGTTACTTCTGGATAAAGTCACGTCAAAGAACATCAAAAAAGGTCTCTGTGATAAAGGAATTTTCTTTATAAAGCATATTCTAGGTGATTGGTCTCTTGGGAGAAATGGGGAATAGTATCAAGAAAAGTGAGAAAGAGGTTGACAGAGTAGCAAAAATATGTACTTGAGGAAGTTGATAATCAGCACACTATATAAATTTCATTAATGCATTCCTAGATGCTTTTGATGCCTTTTAGCAGCCTCTCATTAGAGAAAAAGATGAATGATGAAAATTCAAGGCTCTAAAGTTACTTCTTCCTTCTAGTACACATGGAGACACTGAGGGAGGAGAAAAAAAGAGTTGGAAGGCTGTAGTGGGCTGTAAGTACCAGAAGCTATTTCTGCAGAGAGGCACTGTTGGTGTGTAAACCTCACAGGAGAACTCTGCGCTAATTTTGGGATTCATCTCACCCACTTTGGTACAGCTTACATTGGAGTCATTACCAAAAGCTCCCTCAGGGGACTGCTTCCCCTTGGCTCAGCTGGTCCATTTCTGGGTCATTCCCTGTCCATCTCCTTTTAGGACTAGGGAGGGGTTTTCTCTCGAATGGAAATGCCTCAAGCACATGTCTACTCTTAGGGTAGGAATCTCTAAGTGACCAATTAACCCTTGGGGAGTCCCACCAGCCTTGCCTTGCTGTTTCAGCTGCTCAGACTTAGCAATCTCTCATGTCCTGCCTGTGGATCGCCACAGGCATGCTGTGCTCTGGGGATCCTTCTGGTGCCAACAGAGTGCTCTTCAGCAGGAAATAATTTCAGCAAATACCTCAAGAGTACAACATATTTATAAACTCTTCTTTCACATCTCTGCTATCCTGGCAGCTCTGTGGAAGGGGGTTTATCTCTCTGCACATTCAAAGTCTTACCTGCTCCTCAGAGCTGCAGCCTTGCCCAAAATCCTGTCAGCCCCACACAGAAGTCTGAGATACATAAGACTGTTTTCAATGGCAACAGGCATCTCTTTTCAGGACTCCCATCCCTACTGCTTTGTCCTCATTTGTGGTAGTACATGAAGGGTGTGATTGGGCACGGAGGAAAAGTGGACCCAATCGAGAGTGGGCTTGCTGTTGACTCTCAGCAGTTCTTACCACCAATGGCAGAAGTGGAGAACAGAGGAACCTCTCTCTGTCAAGGACAGCCATCAAAGAGTTTGATCCAGAAAAGCTCAGTGCTTTTCAAAACCTTTTAGTAAGTATCAAAGGAGGACAATATGAAATAAAGTCTTTGGGCATTTCTCTGAGAACAGTAGAAAAACTGATGAATAAAAGTAGCATGAAACATCTTGGCTCAATTTTTATAATTTTTATAATTTTTATATATGCTTGGAAAAGTGCTTTAATTTATTTGTGTTAATTTCACATTTTCCTGCAGAAAAAAAAGATTGTTTCATCCAAGTGCAAACCGTTTTGAGAAAACTGCATAAATCACGCATTGCTTCATCAAGCAAGGAGTTGTAGCAGTGACAGGACTCTACCAAAGGGAAAGATGGTGGCACCATAATAGCTTTCAGAAAAAAAAGATGTAAACACCCTTGGGAAAAAAAAACAAACCTAGAAAACTAATTTTCTGTTTGTAGTCTACAATCCTGTAACATTCTGTGAATATTTATCCCTTTAGGCACTTCAACAACCATTCTGAAATCAATATCATCTTTGAATGGAAAGCATTAAAGAGATACGCTTTAAGTTTTGGAGAGTAAGACTACATTTTAACAATTAAAAGGTTAATAAGCTCATTAAAAAGAACTACAGGTCTATTATCTTCTCATTAATCATATTTCCATGTTGCAAAACCTGAACAAGGGTGGAGCCGGATGAAAGACAGTACTGATCTGTTTTATGGTAAAACTCTTGTTTTGCATGTTCTGTTGCTAACTAGACATTGTGAGAATCAATGAGTCAGGGATTGGAAGGCTTTATAAAGCAAAAAAATACTATATAAAGGTGAAGCAGGTGTGTGGCAGACTACAAAAAAGACTTCTATAAAGGCTAGTAGGAATGAGAATGGGAAATCTCCCATTTCTCCTGTTATTATGTGCAGCACTTTCTTATGCTTTTCCTGCAAATACAAGGCACACAAAGGAAGAAGGCATGCAGCTTATCCAGGTGAGGAAGGTAGAGCTCTTGGGAGATATTTAGCTGCTGTTGAGCATCCATGGCAGTCTGTGTAACTAGTATGAAGCAGCCAAAGAGCAAGTAGAATAAATAACTGATTGAATATTTCTCAAAATGGATGTGTGATGACAAAAGCTACTTAAGCACCATCTTATTTTATTTTTTTTTAGAGACCAATTAAATCCAATGATGCATTCACTCTGTTAATTCTACAAATAATTAAACTTCTGAGTCTGTCTAGGGTGGGTTTGTAGTTCAGGTGGAAATGTGGTTATTTATGTGACTTGTGATATTGTGAAACATAACTCTTCATGAAGTAAGCATAGTATATTTTTTCTGAAATATTACTGTTTAAATTGTGGGGAAAGAGGATATAACTACTGAAATTTTATATTCAGTTTTCAAATTTATTTATGTATTTCCAATTACTTCCTTTAAAGGACTTTAGGTAACCTTTGGGGCAGGGTAAGTGGAGGGCACATTATCAGAAAATAATATTTTAAACAAATGTTGATTTTAAATGTATTTTGATAACTACAAAATATTTATAGTAATAATACAATATTAAAAACTACCATTAAGACAAAAATATTCACACAAGCTTTAACCAACTATTATCCGTGCTGCCATAGAACAGAAAGAAAAGTAGCAAAGACATATGCCTGACTGGTGTTAGTTTAATATCTTATAAGCTTAAAAAAGCAAACATCATTGATGTTCTAAGTTTGAGGCTTTGTTTTGTTTTTTTTTTCATTAGAAGTACCTGGAAAATTACTATGGCTTTAAGAAAGATGGGGAATCTTTTGTTTGGAAAAATAATAATGCAATGACCCAAAAACTAAAAGAAATGCAGGAATTCTTTGGGCTGGAGGTGACGGGGAAACTGGATTCTGGCACTTTGAACTTGATACAGAAACACCGCTGTGGATTCCCTGATGTAGCTGGGTTCTCCACCTTTGCAGGAGAGCCAAAATGGACAAAACAAGTCCTGACATACAGGTAATCACAATGGAATTCTTCATGTCAAGACAGTGTGAAGTACAGGGTGAGTGGTAACAACACAACTTGTTCTCTCCTGCATTCTGAAGGATAGTAAACTACACACCGGACCTGCGTCCAGCAGATGTCAATGCAGCCATCAAGAAAGCTTTAAGTGTTTGGAGCAGTGTGACCCCACTGAGATTCATCAAGAAGGACAGAGGTGATGCAGACATACTGATTTCCTTTGCAGCCAGAGGTAAATCTCTATGTGACCATTACAAGTTATTGCCAAGTTACTGCCTATATGGAGCAGTTGATCTGGAATGATTTCTCCCATACACAGCACATGAGGACATCAATGTCCAGTTGAACAAGCAGACAGAAAAATACAGCTCTTTCTTGAGGTGCTCTAGTTACAACTCTTGACAGACTTTGGGGCAGGGCATAGAGGCAGATGAAGAGAAGGAGGAAGAAAATTTAGGGAGCTGCTGGTACTTCACTGAATCTATACCTGCTATGTGCTGCTCAGTGTGTGCATGACCCTCCAGTCAGTTGTGTTTGGGGTTTGCTCCTCAGGTCACAATGACTTCATCCCCTTTGATGGCCCAGGAGGCTCCCTTGCCCATGCCTATGCACCTGGAAAGGACTTGGGTGGAGATGCTCACTTCGATGAGGATGAAACGTGGACCAAAAGCACAGAGGGTAGGTAATTCAGTTCCCCTTCTCCAAGCCCTTCCTGAAGCAAGTTGCACATGGAATTAAGGGTGCAGTGTCTGTCTCCTCTCTTCCTCAAGAAATGTTTAAATTGCCACTGATTTGAAGGAGCATATAGTTTGCATATCTATAAAAAGCCTCTGAGTCTCTGGTTTAAGAAATTAAGGCCCCACCTCAGCTTCTGCCATGCACTGCCCGGAGCTTTATTTGTAAGGGGGCCCCACTTCTTTCCACTCCTCAAACCTCTTCCTGCACAGTTACCTCACTGGCCCAGGGTACCTCTTCCACACTGAATTCTGCAGGATCTACAGACTATTTTCTTGTCCTCTGCTATAATGATTACATTTTTTTTTTACTTCTGATCAGAATTTCATCTCCAAATGAATTTCCCGTAAGAAGTTCATTTGTTTGAGCAAGCCGTTCTGGAAGTTTCTGACCTACCTTATGTCCTTCATGTTATTCAGGACAAATAAAAATAAACAGCTCTCCTAATATGTGTTTTGTTTGATGTTTTCAGGCACGAACCTGTTTTATGTTGCTGCCCATGAGTTTGGCCATTCACTGGGACTTTACCATTCCAAAGACCCCAATGCTCTGATGTATCCAGTTTACAGGAAATTTGACCCTTCAGTACTCCTTCATCAGGATGATATTACTGGCATACAGTACCTCTATGGTAATTCAGAATTTTTCATCAACTAATGCTTGTAATTTCAAAGATTTTGGATACTTTTCAATGATGTTTTTGTGTACTGGATAAATGAGTTCACACTATAATTTCTTCCATAAACTGCTTCCTTTAGGATCATCTCCTAACACAAACAATGATGAAAGGGAATCTACTGAGATAAAAGACCCAACTGAGTCAAAAGATCCTGCACTGCCAAACAGCTGCAGCTCCAATTTAACGTTTGATGCTGTCACCACTTTCCGTGGAGAAATAATGTTTTTTAAAGACAAGTAAGTCAGCTTCTGAAAGTAAAATACCTGAGTGTCAGTTTTTAAATTATGCCCCACAGCAGAGAAAAATAACTTTAATTAGAATATCAGCCATTTTAGATAGGAAGACAAGACAGGGAATCAGGAGAAGAGATGGAAAACAAAAACAAAGAGGGTGGTGGAGAAATGAAAAGTATAAAGAAAAAAAAGAAAAAAGAAACTGTAAGGAGGAGGATGACCTTTGGAACAGGGGATGCTGTCGATAGGGTGGGGGAAAATGGCCCCTCTGCAAACATGTGCAATTCTTATTTTAGGCTGCAAGCAATTCCCAAATGTTCAACATCTGGGAGAGTTCAGCTTCGGTGAAACACATCATCAACTCTGGGACACTTCGCACCCTCTTTGCTGTCCTTGCTTTGAGAGAGCTGAGGGCTTACCAGCTCTGACAAAATACCTGTTTGTAGACAAAATACCCCCTGTAGTGAGGATTTAGTGTACCAGTAAAAGGAAAGGAAAACTGGGCTTTTGTTACCAAAGACTTATCGCCTTTCAGCCTTGCGAAATAAGTCTCTCTAAGATCCACTTCTGTATAAGTGGAAATAAATATTTGGCCAAAACAGTTCATCTGACATATTTTAGATGTCTGCATCAAGAAGAGAGCAATCCCACCACGGAAATAACTGTCTTTACATCAAGTTTACAGGGAATGTAGTGTAACTTACTCTGGTACATAGCTGGGTTTAATCAGATAAATATTGCCCTAGTTGCCATGATGTGGTTTCATGCCTTAGTGTGTGTGAACATCCAATTTTATTTAAAACCTATTCTATATTTACACAAGGCATATTTGGCGCAAACATCCAGCAGTCAGAACGGCTGATTATGAGTTGGTATCTTCATTCTGGCCACAGCTGCCACCTGGTGTTGATGCTGCATATGAAATTCCTGAAAAAGATGAAATGGTCATTTTTAAAGGTAAAGTGTTGTCTTTTTACTTTCCCATGTTGTCTTCCCAAGTAGCCTAGAGAGTTTGCATCTGGCTTCAAAAACACTTAAGCTCTTCCTGTAGGATTCCACAATCTTGAATTTAGTCCAATAAATTGGTGTTCTTCAATGACAGAAATAAAAAAAATTATCCAAGTTAAAGAATATCTATCTTATTTTTTAATATCCACGTTGAAAATTTTCCCTGCCAAAAAAAATGTCATTACTTGTCTTCTGTGAAATTTTCTATTGAATTTAAGAATGATACTAGCATTCGTATGAAGAAAGACTGAAATTTCAGTTTTCAAAAAAAATAATGTGGAGAACAATTGCATTTTTTTTTTTGGACTCTAGAACTATTTTCAATTATTTTCAAGTTTAATGATTATTTAAGTAATCATCAGTTTCATTAAAAAGATTGTGCCATTCCCAGAAGAAGATTCTCACAACATGCTGCTATCAACTTTTATTAATAGGGAATGAATTCTGGGTTGTGAAAGGAGATGCCATACTTCCTGGATACCCCCAAAAACTCTACACCCTGGGCTTTTCAAAGGATGTTACAAAAATTGATGCTGCTTTTCATAATGGAATTGAGGGGAAAACATATTACTTCACAGCGGACAAATTTTGGAGGTAATATTTCCTCTGCTGCTTCTCTAAATAGAAGCAAACATAAGCACATGATCAATATCCTGTCATGATTTAGGATGCATTAGTCAGACAGTTTTGGTGATCTCTTTCAGTGTCACAACTGGCTGAGGAAAAACATTTGAAAGGAGGTGGAACAGTGCTTTTAGTTTTCCTTTTAGTTTATCTAACAGTTTATTTGTTTATTTGCTTTCATTTTGCTGTCATGGTTAGAAAGTCATTGTACAGCTCCACAAGTCATCTCAGGAAATCAGGCAGAAGTTCATTATTCACATATCAAATATGTTTCTGTGGAGTAAGAAGGACAATGTCACCCACTTTCCAGTGACTAACAGATAGTTTCATAAAGTTGCTGATAAATGCCATGTACTGCAAAGAATTATTTGCTGTGCATGGTTATTATTTTTTTCTTTTCAATCCCATCCTTACTGCTCAAGTTTGTCTTACAGGACATAGATTTCTACCAGCCAAATGAGGTGCTCCTGCAACGGAAGCAGTGAATAACCTGAATTATTTTAGATGAACAAAACTTCTCTTTCCTTCCACTGCAATACCCAAATGATTGCATATACAGAGATCACCCTAGACTAATAATTATTCAGCCACATATCTGTAGTTTAAGCAGAAGATCAGAGTTCCACATTTTAGGTTAAACTCTTGTAACTTGAATGATGAAGAGTTTGATCATTAAATCTCCTGCTAAGCAAATTACAGAAGGAAAAAGCTTTCACAAGCCTTCTTGTTCCAGCGCAGATAGATAAACTGCACTTCACCAAAAATGTAATGGCTTGCTGTAAGTAACTTAAGTAAATTGACTTAAAATACTTTATAACTTCAGAAAAAGCCCAGATTTTTCCTGATAAATCTTTCTTACAGAGATATAACATGAAAGAAATCTTTTTATAATCTATTATCTATCACTTCTTTAAGCATGGTCTCTTAGAAAAAAAAAACAAAACAGTATTATGGTGATGGTTCCAATATTAGGTATTGTTAGGTGGAGTAAATAGAAATAATTCATTCAGTGCAGCTAATACAGTAATGATTAATTTATGGCAAATTGTGTCTCTTTCTACACTACAAAATGTCACTGAAAATCTTCAATGAACTTTGTTATCTGTTGTTTGGTAGAAGATAATGAGCTGAGATGAATTAATCATTAATTGTTTGTAGGTTTCACTGACTCCTCTTTGTTTATATTTTTTCTCAGTTATGATAAAAGAAGACAGTCTATGGATAGGAAGTCATTACCGATTAGACAAGCATTTCCAGGAATTAATGGGAAGATTGATGCTGTTTTTCAACATGAAAGTGAGTAACAGTCCTTGCTAAAATCTAAATGAAATGATCAATGTGATAGGGCTGAAAGTGCTTGGGCAGAGACATATTTCTACATGGTGCTCAGAACCCACAGGATGACCAACAAGACCCTGAAGCAGTCACATAACACTCCCATGCTTCACTTTACCTCCTTGACAAAGGTGATGGTACACCTTTGGTGACAGCTGCACATCTGGAAAGGCCATATCTCAGGGAGAGGTGTATCTGTATTCATGCTGATGTGCACATCACACCATGAAGATCAACACTCAACACAGCAGCATCTCAACAACATAAGGTGTACCTATCACAGCCTGGCCCTCAGACATAAAACAGGCAGTGCTAGCTTCTTCTGCAGGAGGGTGAATGTCATTTAGACATGGAAATGCTGGACTAGACTCAAGGATACATTCACACTGCCATGTGTCACGCCTTCCCAGTTGCCTCCTTGCTCCTCATCTGCTGCTCATCCAAACCCATGCATGTTAATTGTTTCATAGCAAACCTTACTTGCTCCTAAATGAGTCTCACACGTGGTGCTGAGAGACCTCACTCCCAAGAGGGCAATGTGGACGTGACTAGCCCAGGCTGGACCTCTTCTTCCCTGCATGGAATCTGGCAGCACCCATGAAGCAAGTACCTGCTCACACCTTGCTGCGCTCTGGTCTCTGCAATACCTACCCACAGGTGGCTGGAAATGCACCCTCTGGGGGGTTCAGCATAGCTGCTGTGTAAAAGCAGATATTTTAAACTGAAGAAATGCACAGGATATATCTTTTATAAAGTGAGCTTGTGGGGTTCATCAAGGACATGATGGAGCAAGTGTGTGGCTGGTTTGCTGTGGAGTGTGTCTCCACACTGCTGGGCCATGTTTTGCAGAGGTTACACCTGGGAGTAGATGCTGTTGACAGCATAATTATATCCAAAGGTTGTTTCCAGCTCTTTGAGGATGTTGTTAAAGTGTACTAATCTTTATATCGGCAATACCATAATTCATCTGGGGTTTTTTTTGTTTTTTGATTTTTTTTCTAGACTTCCTTTATTTCTTCAGTGGGAGAAAGCAATTTGAGTTTGACCCTGATAAGAAGAGAGTTACACGCTTCCTAAAGACAAACTTTTGGTTTCCATGTTAAGAAAATGAAATCTGTAATGGTGTTGGAAAGAATGTACTGTTATTGTGCTAGAAAAGCTTTTTCTTTTATAAATATATAGAATGTAAAGGTACTTCAGCACTAGTCAGCAGATATCAGTCCCTACATAATCTGTGTTTCTTTAAATAACAGAACAGTATTTAACATATTGATGTGTACATATGTATGTAGTTAACATCAGGCTGACTAGCTTACCAAATAATAACACAGTTTTTACTTTTGATACAAAATTGTGATTGATTTTGTTATTTCTGCCGTCTTCTTTTCATTCTTCTTGCCATACATCACCCTACACAGAACCCTGCCATGGAGCCAGGAGTACATGAGGAAGAGTATTTCTCTTCCTAAAGCTTGGATTACTTTCAACCTGTTTTAGATATTTCAAAGCTAAGCAAGAAGACTTAGCTAGAGCTCATAGTTACAGAGAACCATACAGGAGTTCCAGAGAGCAATCCCTCCCAGCCTGAGGAGTGCTGAGAGGTGGAAGTTCGTTTTTACGCTGTCTGGAGAGGCAGTTTATGTTGGACATGATTATAGAAGGCTAAATTTAAGTGTGACAAATTCTACTCTAAACTATTTATTGATATATGTCATTTCCTGTGCAATGTGCTCTCAGGGAGGTTGGAGCAGATGACCCTACTGTTATCCTTTCCAACTTTACTCATTCTGTGAGCAAAGGCTCATTTCCACAGACATAGGAGCAGAAGGGCACACTGGAATGGGGGGAAAACCCAGACACCACTGACCTGCCTCTGCTCCTCTACAGTTTTCCCTGGGGAGTCCCCACTGGCTGGAGGACACCTATCATGTGTCAATGAGAAAGTCCCCATCATTTCACCTTAGGGGTTGGGGGGCATAGGGATCAATATCCCAGGTAAGAGCATTTGCACATTTCATACAATTTATTTTGTCACATTCAAAGGGGACTATGGGAATGTTCAAAATTTATTGTAAGTTGATTACTAGAAGGAACAAAGGCAAGGAAATGAAAGGATAAAGATAGACTGGGAAGGAAAGGGAAAATAGAAGGATAAGTGCATAAGAGGGGTTGGTTGTGTGCAAACAGGCTGCAGTCAGCTGCCTCTTTGGCCATGCCCTGCACATTTGGCCCTGTCTCCTCAGTAAATCACGCCTTATGTGTGGATGAGCTTTCTGTGTGAGTTTGGGTGAGCTTCAAGCTGGACTGGTTGCTGAGGAGCTTAAAAGAGCTGAGCACCAGCAGCTGGAGCATGGCTGCAAGCTACAGGGATGTGAATGTTCCTGGGGATACAGGAGGTGCAAGGCCAGCTGCTGTACTGGGAGAGCTGTGTCTTAGAGCAGCTTCTGAGGGCCTCCACACTGTTAGTATTTCCATGTTGGTGCTTCACCATGGGACAGAAGTTCTCATCAGAGGGAGGTGAGAAATAGGGTGGGGCCAGGAGTCCTTTTCATATTTGTCCAAGTGCTCCATGATTTCTGTGATGGTCTCTGTACAGTCTCAAGGCTCTCTCAACCCTGGGGGCAGACATGAACCATCTGCCAGTTCAATACTGTTTACATAATCTACCTGATGCTGAAGCCAGGCATCACTTGAGGCCCACAAGTATTCACATGGACAGCTAGCAAGATATAAGGTCCTAGAGAAGGTATCCCTTCTTTCATGCATATAAAAAAAAATCTCCCAGCACCCAGTGTCTCTCCCTCATTAAACAACATCCCCCAAAAAGGAAAAAAGTTGAGAAAAAATAGTTGTTCTATTTGATTCTGCTTCTCCAAGAATCACAGACTCACCAAAAGACTGAGGTTGGTTGGGCCTCTGGAAGTTATCGTGTTCAACCCCTTCTGCTCAAGCCCACCTAGAGTGGGTTACTGAATCTCAAGGTGGCTTTTGGGGATACTGCTTTTGCACAAAGGGGAGACACTACCACCTCACTGGGCAACCTGTGACAACATTCTGTCACTCTCACAGTAAAAAAAGTGTTTCCTGATGTTGAGAGGGAACCTTTTGTGTTTCAGTTTGTGCCCACTTTCTCCAGACCTGTTGGAACAAGGGGACTGTGTTCTATTTATGCATAAAATTGTATTGCAAGATTGCAATGAGACATTCCAACACACTTCATGTAACCTTTTTTTCTGATGCATTTTTAAAACCCCTGGTAGCAGGGCTACTCAAATGGGGCACTCCAGTCTCTGAGGAGTCTCTATCTGAATTCAGTCAGGGTCAAAAATGTATAATGGCATTGTCAGTTCTGCAAGAACAAATACTGCTGCCACACCTGCTGTAGAGGTGGAAAACAAGGCTTTGCTGTCCAAGTAGAACTAAAGTCAAAGTGATTAATTCTAATCACAGCACTTCGAGAAAAGGAAATGAGTAGCTCTGGTCAGTGTCTGATATTGCCAAGGTCAGAGAAACAGGTTCAAGCCTTGTAACTTGAAAGTTTCTATTTAATTTAGCAGAAAATATTTTTGTGCTGTTTATTTCTTTCTTATTAATCTCCTTGTACTGTTCTCATTTTCTAATTCTGTATTTCTTGCATGTTTCTGGTATGGCTTATTGATTGGTCTTGGAGCTGCAAGTCTTAATCAGTCCACAGTGTCAGCTAAAACAATGAAAGTTCAAAAGATGCATGAACAGCTTTGCTCACACTTTATAGTGCTGGGTTTTTGTTTGTTTGTTTGTTTGTTTGTTTTAGTTGGTTTGTTTCATTTGGTGTTTTTTTGTTGTTGTTCTTTCTGGAAGTTTCTAACTGTTCTGGTTTGAATAGTTTTCTTCTGTTGTTCCTACTGCTGATGTTCTTCTGTGGTGTCTGTGCCTTGCACATCATTTCCATTGTGGATCACTGCATGAGAACATGTTATTTTAAATGGGATAATCTCTTCCAGCTCTAGTCTATCCAACTTTCTTTTGGAAACATTGTCTTTCAGATGAGATTATAGCTCTCAGAACAAAATGGCTGGTCTTAGACCTTTCATGATTGTTTTGTAGTTTTCTGGCTGTCACATATTCATCCAACCAGCTCTTCTTTGACTTTTTTTTTCGTGATTTCTGATTAGTTGGAATTCTTTCTTTACCTATTTCTGTGCACACAGATAGTCACACAAATTGTGAATATGAAGTCTTAAATCTGTGGCAGAAATAGAGTTTAGCTGACTTTAGTACTGTCTATCTTAATGTAGTTCAGCTGGTTTAGTGTCAGATGTTGGTATCGTTTCTTCTTCAGAATTCTTGTTTCAGAAATCTCCAGTACCACTAACAAGACAGCCTTAGCATTTGAGTGAAAACAGGCTTTTGAATTTAAGGTGGTTGACCTGTATTCAATATCCTGTGCTCTTCTAAAATACAGTTTGAGAGATAGGCTCTGAGTTAAATGCATTTGTTGTCTGTGGTACACTTAGTCCAAGCATTCCAGTTATAGTTTTCTCAGTCTTCTAAACACATCAGATTTTCCATGTTCTAGACAATTTCTACCCTGTTTGCATAGAAACTTGGGTGAAGACAAAAGTGTCTCTCACAAGGAACAGGTTTTACTATGTGACTGGAGAATTCAGATCACAAAAATTTCTCTGTTTTCTTCTGTGTTTTATATATAATGGTTTCATCTTGTCTTGGAGGACATTTTGCCTACATCTGAATATATATATTTGCCTTTTGCTTTTCAAGGACTCCATAGGGTGACCATCAAACTCAATCCAGAGGGTCCAACATAGAAGTCCCGATACTATCTAACCAAGGAAAAAAACTTGCTTATTTGGCTTGCAAGTTCTTTTTCCTGCTATTTATTCATTTTCTTGGTCTCACACACTCATCCTGCCTAGAAGGGACAAATGACCTTTGATACTGTTCTTGGCAGGATTACAAATATATGATCAAACAAGGTAGGTCTGTGGTGCTGACCTGATCTGAAAGACATTGTGTAGTGATTTAAACACTCAGACTAAGGGCAGAGAGTTTACCACCTCAGTAAACCAGACAAAAGTAACTGATAAGTCCTGGCAGAACAGAATAAGATTAAAATGAGTCCATTTAAATATTCTCTGCAGGAACTTGTTCCCAGTGAGATGTTTGGTTTGGTTAATGGATATGCTGTGGGGAAAAAAAAAAAAAACAACCTTCTTGGTAGCAGAAACAGCAGATTTGTAGGTTCATAAGTGTTTAACACAACTCAGAGCTGCAAAGATGCATTTTAGGTGCCATTGATATTACAGAGAAAATACTTTAAAACTGCCAAGGAGCAGGCTTTGTTTCCAGATTATTCCCTGGCAGCCTCTGAATTTCCATCTGGCTGCCAGGAAGAAAACTTCCTTTGAAGGTCCACAAGCAGTAGCTTTCTCATGCGATATTTTGGCATTTGTGCCGTGTATCCAGCTGGGCAACTATGAACCTATAGGAGTTGCAGTATGTCCCAAGTGGTGAAAACCCACAGTAAACATGCAGATTTAGTTTGTAGATCAGTGTGGACACATCGATTTCGTCTTGCTGTCTCTTTCAGGACAAGTTTTACATCTGCACAGCTTGTGTGATTACCACCAAGTTTAGAGGCAACGGGTTTCAAGCTGGTAATGCTGGTTCTGCAGGGCATTCCCAAGGCCTATCTGCCATCACGGAAATGAAGACTTGGACACAATAGACCAGGTTCCCATCCCAAGTAACAGCCCAACAAAGACAAAGAGTGCAATTTGATTTTCCTGTGTTCAGGAAACAGGTGCTTGGCATGGAGAGTGGCACTCCTTCCCTTCTCCTTTTACTGAAATCATTGATGATGCCATGTCTGAGACTGTGCCAGTCACTGAGGTGTAACACAGGTGCTGCCCCACCGTGGGACTGGTCACATTGAATTGCTTTTCTACAATAGGATAATTAGAACTGATTCAGCACCTGTCATCCTGAGCCCTATCACAGTGGCCTTTGGACTTCGGAGTAGTTTGAACTATAAAATTGTGCTCCTAACACTGCCCAGCACTGCACCCTGGTTTGTAAACTGAGTGAGAGATCATTCCCTTGGAGCATTACCAACAGTAGTTCTATAAAGGAAATGTTTAACACTGGGTGACGTGAAGCCATGAGCTTGTGCAAACTTCAAGACAGCTGATTTGGAGGTTTGCCTTTGGCTATTTCATCTCAGGATTATAATGTACTTGGTTCATTAAGGGAAAACTCCTCATGAGCCCTCTAACTTCAAACAAATATCTGGCAATCAGTATTGCTGCACAGTGACACCACTTACATCTTTGACATATTAGACTTCACATGAAAAGTGACGACCTCCAAGGAAAATAGCTTGTTTCAAGATAATATTCTAGGTTTGCAGAAAGATTTCTATTTTTTTGTTTCAAAATAGATTGGAAAGACATTGGAAGATTAAGATATACATAAGAGCACAGAATGGAAAGAAAAGTACTTCCTGTGGGAATGATGATTATTTTGTAGTGCCACCTGCTATTGAGAAAGCAGTTGCAAACATCATTGTGACAAATTGTAACAGTAAACAATTCTTAGAATCATGAGGTACTAGTTTTCATTTTTGTAACATTAAAATTACATAACTACCAATCAATGTTCCCTTTTCTACAGTTATTTTGTAGTGAGAGGCTTGATTTAGGGAAACCCCACAATGATTCACACTGTGAATTTATGTTTTCATTGTTCAGTCAGGGGTGTGGGTGGGAGTCATCAGAACATGTTACCAGAGACAGCTAGGGGAAAGGAGAAATAGCTTCAAGAGTCAAATCCAAGCCCTAGGTAAATGATGTACAAAGTAAATCAGAAACACTGAGGCAGAAAATTGTACAAGGCTGGGAAATTCTTCTGGGGAAATATGTCTCCTCTTAACGCCTCTGCCTAAATGTCTTTTTCAGTTAATGCTTGAAAAGGGAAACAATGCTGGCTAGACCTCTGACAGTGCTTACATTCCTGTGCAGACCTAGAGAATGAGGAGTGGAGTACCTAGAAAAGGGACATTTTGAGGTCACTTGTCTCAACGCAAGAAACAATGGTGCAGTTTTGCTGACGAGGAAGTCTAAAAATAAAGCAGGATTATTGCTAATACAGGGAGACACAAATTTGTACTACTTGGGTGGACACTGAGAAACCCCTTTAAAGCACTGGCTTAACATCTGTGCCAACCTTCTCTTCCTTAGCAGTGGCTTAGCAGAGGGGTACCAGACCTAGCAGGGTGATTCAGGGTGACTGAGGCACTGATGCATTTGGTCCAGACAAGAGCTGCCTCTGAAGAGCTGTTGGGGATACATAAGTGTAAAATTTCCCTCTCTCATTTCATTACGTGGAGATTTTCCATGTAAACAGCTCTGGAACAGCTCTGCTATGAAGACAGGCTGAGAGATCTGGGAAGAGAAGACTTCAGGAACACATCATTGTGGGCTTCCAGTGCTTAAAAGGGACTTATAAGAAAGAGGTTTGGGGACTTTTTAGAGCAGCAGATAGTGATAGGACAAGGGCAAATGGTTTCAAATTAAAATACAAGAGATTTAGATTAAATCTTGGGAAGAGGTTCTTTACTTGGAGCGTAGTGAGGCACTGGAGCAGTTGCCACAGAAGCTGAGGATGTCTCATCCCTGGAAGTGTTCAAGACTAGGTTGGATGGGGCTTTGAGTAACCTGGTCTAGTGGAAGATGTCCCTACCAATGGTAAAGGGGTTGGAACAAGATGACCACTTAGGTTTCTTCCAGTCCAAACCCTTCTATGATTCTAAATTTCTATGATTTTAAACAAACTCCAGACAGGGACAGTGTGTTTGGAGCTGTCCAGATCTGGTACCCTGATAGACCTAAGGCTGCTGCAGCTCCCTGGCTCCAGGTCCAGCAGTGAGGCTGTGCTTGTATCTCAATAGGTACATACACATGTACATATGTACCCAATGGACTTGTGTGCACCCTTGTGTCTTTCCAGTCACAGCACCAATGACACAAGGGCCTCCAGGCCTGGCCCCACCCCAGAGGCTCTCACTGAGATTGCTCAGACAGGACAGAGCCACTCACATAGGAAAATAACTGGAAATGGGGTTTAGTGAGAGGCCAGGACAGTGCCAGTCAAATGCAGGTGCAACACAATGGTGCCACAAGAAAAATGAGGAGCTGTGCAGACACTTGTTGGTACTCAGTAACAACCCTCATGAGCCTTCCTCTGAGGAGGAGGTCTCAGTTTCATTTCAGCATATTCAAGTCTCCTTCTGTAGAGATTTGAGCCTTTGTCTGAAGGCAAGTGTTTGAGAAGGAGCAGAAGATGGTGTTGTGCTAGCTGCCACACCATGGGAAAGCAGATGACTGAAGCCTGTCCTTCCCCTGAGTGTGAGTTCACGGGAGCTGTGCAGAAGGACACGCAGTAGGAAGTCAATGCAGATGGTGAAATGGGACATGACTTTGTAGACCAAAACCATGGAAATTCCCAAGACAGGGGGATGCCACCACTTCTGTTTCTTCTTCCTGATGCTGCTCAAAGTTTTTCACTCCTCAAATGCACAGTGAGTTCCCACAGCCACTCCAGGATTTTCTAGTCCTTCCACTGGCTTCCTTAGAAAGTAATTTATTTAAAATGTCATAGAAAAAAGCCAGGAGTGTTCTCTGACCCTCTGCCCAACTCAGTATCCTCTTGATCACATTAAAATATGACCATAGACCCTGCACAGAAATCTGCAAGGCAGAAGAAACTCTCTGTGAAAGCCACAGCACAGGATTTCCCTATGTTCCTGTCTCAGCCACCAAATGCATCTGATTAATGTGCTTCTCTTCTTTATGTATGTGCTGAAACATGTCTATAATGCCCTCAGAAAATAAAAGGCAAAAAAAAAGATAGAAAAAATAAGAAGTTAACTACTTCTTATGGAAAAAAATAAGAAGTGAAGATATTGAATCAGGAACTATATTAACCATCCTAAAGAAACACAGGAGGGAGAAAAATTTACAGGGTCATTAGACTAGTTTATACACAGAGTTAGAGAAGTTAAGCAGCATTTCACGAATCTCAAAATACTTTGAGTGGTAGCCAAGTCTTTGGAGAATTATCCAGTACACAAAATTCTTTTTGTACATGTCTGAATCAAGATGGGGTAAGAATAACTAGTAATTAAGTCTCCTTGGACTATGAACCATGAAGTTGAATTTCTTTAGTCTACAACAGCTGTACCTCTTGAGGAAATCTTTTCCTAGCCATTTCAAATCCCAGATTCTGCATTTGAAGTGTCTTGTATTAGCTTCAATCAATCACTCCAGGCAAGCTATGTGACTCACATTGGAAGATATAAGGTAATTTACTTTTCCCAGGAGTGGTGTAAGCTCTGCTGAACCTAGATGTTATTAGGGTGTGATACACTACAGTAAGTGCAGCATCTCATATTAAATAGATTATTTTTTATGATATTTGGGAAAGTAAGTGAAGAAATTCCTGGCATAATTAAAATAATGACATTTATTTGTATTCCTCCCTCTCACACTAACTCTTTCTCTTTTAAGGTTTACAAGGAGAGTCTTTACTTGCAATAAGGACAGAAACATCAAAATCATCCTGAAAGATGTCCAGCCTGTACCTGACAACCTGCAGAGTTAGCAAACACACATCCCCTTCAGGCCAATTACTCTGATGCTTGCAGTTAGAAATGTTTTCCTCAGTTTAGCAGTGTAGACTCCTAATCCAGGATATTTAAACTTCTCTTACCACTGTTAGGGACCTGGTCGATACAGTCAATGTAGTATGGAGGGCAATTCTTCTCCTCTAGAAGTCCATGTCATGTGGTCAGTTGAATCACTGTCTAGAATTCATTGTCCAAAATGGGAACTTGGAGACCTAAATAACTTACAGATATCTAAGCAACAAAACACTTAAAGCAGAATCCACTTCATTACTCATTTGCCCATACTTCAGACACCCACCCAGGGCTGGCTGCCATGGCACAGGAGCTATGGAGACCTGCGTCCTTCCAGGGAAATTGGGTAACAGTTGTGATTCCGGAGAGAATTTCAAGTAACACTAATATTCAGGCAGTTGATTCCCAAACCATATCTAAACTTAATCACTGGTGGTTAAGACCACACTAGGTCTTGGAGACTGGAAGCTGCTAAATTTTTTTAAATACTTCCTTATATTTACAAGCTTTTATCATGGCTCCTCTCACTCTTCCTTCTATGAAACAGTGAACATAGGACAAAAAAATGGTTATTTTAATCTTCTTTTTCCACGCTAATGAAAATTCTTGTTGTCTTTTATGGTGTCTTTTCGTCTCATCATCTCACTCTGCCTGAATCGAAACACACTATTGCAGCAGAGACCTTATCCATGCTGGCAAGAGTAGAAATGTTACTTACCATACAAATGAGAACCCAGATTACACATTCCAGTAGCCTAACCAAAACTGTTAATACCGGTAAAAAAACGTTGAATCATTTTAGCACTCCTGCTAACATCATAAAATTGTTTTAGATAGAACTGTTAGATAACTGTTAGATGACAGTCTTCCTGGAGTTATGCTGCTGATTATTCCTAAATAAGATTGGTTTTTTGTACTGCCATTTGTATCTTGCTATTACATATTGCTACATAATATGATAAAGTCTAAGATTAAATCATATGTAGCATATGTAGCACAATTTGATTAATCATGCAATATATTATGTTGCTCTTAAATGTTCTCATTATTTCTCCAGTTTGTCTAAACCTTATGTTATAAATAGTCTAAATTCATGATTCAAAAAAAACATATGAAATGCAGCTCCATGTTTTACCTGAAAAACATTTCCTTACTTGTTAAACATGCTATAAAATTGCCCAAACCAGAAGACTTGGGCAAAATAAGGATGGTAATATTAGTTAAACACCTTGTGTCACTACCTGATGATGAAACTACTATGCATCATTTTTACTAATCAGAGGATATTATACAGCATGAGTCAGTCTGTCACTGGTTTACTATCAGCTATATAAACACAGCTGAGAAGTGTGCTCAACAGCTCAAGAGTGAAACTGAGGCAGACAACCTTAGACGAGAATGAAGACCTTTGCAATTCTCCTGTTGCTGTATGTGGCCGTCTCCTCTGCATTTCCTGTGGCTCCAGAAACAGAAGATGAAGGAAAAACCCTACAGCTTGTAGAGGTAAGTATTTTTTCAGTGTGTGTCTAAAAGAAACATAAGGTATTCTGAGAGATAACTATAATTCCAATTCACAGAATGTGGGTGGAAACTAAAGATGTGCCATTTTGCAGAGGTTTTAACAGAAATTTTTACTATTAGCCTAGAAAATGTGTGAAAATTATGTAGAACTTATTTACCCAGAAGTCATCTGAATATAACATACTTCGCTTTTGGTGTTATCTGTAAAGTAATAATAAAACTACTGAGGCACGAGCTCTAGCAGAAACAGTCAAGCTCAGCAGCAATTTATATTTCAGAATATGCTTTGAAACTTGTGATATGACTGGTCTTGATAATATAAGGAAGGAAACTTGATTGAAGCAGGCATGTTTGTCCGTGTTTTGGCTGAAGAGGTCTCCTGCAGAATATTTTGGGAAAAGGGAACTCACATAGACACAACATAATTTGTTGTGGACAAAATTCTTGAAATTCAGTAGGAAGGCCTGAGTTTCTAGTACCATATTGTGTAGCTAAAAATAAAAGGCATGACTTGCCAAGTCTGACTCTAGAAGTAGTCACCCACTTTGGTGGGAATCCTGGCTGTGTGGATTCTCGCTGCCAGCCTTAATTTCCTTAGATGAGACCAGTTATAAGTTTCCTTGTAAGCTTTGCTGTTAGAGTAATTGAGCACAGTAAATAATGTAGAATTAAGTATTAATAGTAGGTATTAGATTTTCAAGACATTTCTTGATATATTTCATCAGTGAAACAACAAATTCAGAAAAGTATAAGGAAACTGTACTGAAGAAAAGAGGTTGTTGTTGGTCCTGGTAAACACAGGGCATGTCAATATGGGAATAGTTTAAGGTTATTTAGAAAATTTTAAGTGTGACCAAAACAGTACTGATAATTCACAATTCTCTCTTTTTTTTTTTTTTAACTCTGATTCAGAGTTATCTACAGAATTTCTATGACCTTCAAAAGGATCGCCATCCCCATTTAAGAAGCAGTGGTGAAAACCCCCTTACTGCAAAGCTCAAGGAAATGCAGTCATTCTTTGGACTAGAAGTGACTGGAAAACCTGATCTTGACACATTGGAGGTGATGAAAAAACCCAGATGTGGTGTACCTGACGCAGAGCAATATGTGTTCACACCAGGGAATCCCAAATGGAAAAGAAATGATCTGACATACAGGTAATCTTTCCTAATCTGGTTCAAAAACTTACAAATCTAGCACACCAACTTTGGGGTAGGGGATCTGAAGGAATCATGCCATGTATGGACATACAGAGTAATTTAGTGATTTCTGGAAGAAGACAGACATTTTAGAAGGCAGTATCTAAAACAAAGCTTTTATTAATTTTCATTTATAAAAGATATGTCTAAGATTTTTGATTTTTTTTACAAGTAATTATATTTCAGCTAAAATGCTGAAATTTCAACTATTTTCTAAACAATGCATTATGTGTTGGGTTTTCTTTGAAGGATTTTGAATTACACCCCAAAGATGAGACGAGTTGATGTAGATGAAGCAGTCAGAAAAGCCCTCAGTGTCTGGAGCAATGTGACACCACTGACATTCCAAAGGGTTGAGGACAAAGAAGCGGATATAATGATCTCTTTTGCTTATAGAGGTAACAGTGGTAACGCAGGATATTAAATACCCATCTGAAGTTATAGAAGTAATTTAGGATTCCAACTAATTTTTTACCTCTTAATTTTAGACCACCGTGACAACTCTCCTTTTGATGGTCCCAATGGACAGCTGGCTCATGCATTCCAGCCTGGTGAAGGCATTGGTGGAGATGTGCATATGGATGAGGAGGAAGCTTGGACAAAAGATGGAAGAGGTAAGCTTTCGTAGCTAAATCTATATCCTCTACATCTTTAACCTCATACAGTCTTACCTCATGTGATGTTTACTATTCATGAGCCTGACTACAGGCAGAAAAGTGAGCAAAAGGGACAGAGCTTCTAATTTATAATTTCTTCCTTCATAGTTTTTTACTGTCACTTTTAGGCATGAACTTGCAGAAAATTGATATTTAGATCATAGTGGCATTTATAATGTCATATAAATATTTAGGTCATAAGGGTTTATAATGATTTTAAATTCAGCTCTTTAAAATACTTTTTTTGTTCAGAGGAAAGCTAAAACCCGGACACAGGGAAATCCGTGGGTAGACTTCTGAAGGCAAATTATTTCTTTTTCTTAACCTAGCACTTCAAAGTTTAGTGCTAACTAGGGTGTTCCAGGTATCACTGAAACTGTAATCTCACTGTTTGTTTTAAAGTTCTTTTTTCTGTTGAATTACTGCCAACAATCCCTCACCATGGACATGATCCTTGATATGAGCAGTTTATGTGATAGCAGGGGAAACAACTTGTGTTTAAGACAAAAGGACACTAGAGAAATGACAATGGGAACAAAATTAAGGCCAGTCATTCTTTACATACTCATACAGCCCTTCTGTAACAATGTTTTTCTGCTGTTATGATGATAGAATTATTTACAGTCTCTCTTGTACCTCTAGTATATATTAGTTTCCCATTTAGTCAATTGTGCCCAGTATTGAAACAGATTTTATCTTGTTCCCTATGTTTTTCATCCTACAGGCTACAATTTGTTCATTGTTCTTGCCCATGAGCTTGGCCATTCACTGGGTCTGTCTCATTCAAATGATCCTGGAGCACTGATGTATCCAACTTACTCCTACACCGACCCCAATGAATTCCTTCTTCCTCAGGATGACATTGATGGAATTCAGGCCATTTATGGTAAGAAAACATATATTTATTTATATATATTTAGGAGCCTGGTAAGTGGTTAAATGAAGATATTTAATATTCCACCAAAATAAGGAGTTTAACAATTTCTGAGAAACAAAAGAGAAAAAATTCCTGGAAGCTAACTTCTGCTGAAGTCTAGTTACACAAAAATCTCATTTTGTAAAAGATGAACACAACTTGTTTTATCAACATTAGAAATCTGCATTTAATGACATACTCTTACTTTAAAATTATATCCTTTTTCATTTTATATAAAACATGTTTTCTGGGCCCTCAGAGAGCTTCTGAACCTTCTCCATATATTTCTCCACACTAAATGATAAATATTCATCCTACAGGACGGTCTACTGCTGCTGTGCAGCCAACAGGGCCCATAACTCCAGAAGCTTGTGACCCAAATTTGACATTTGATGCTATTACTACCCTACGTGGAGAAATATTCTTCTTCAAGGGCAGGTAACAACAATAAGCATATATATTATTTATTTAAAATATTCAGTGGCTTAAAAAAGTCCATGAGGGAAAACTGTCCTTTTGGAATGTAAAACAAAGAGAAGTACTAAGAGATCATTCTCAGATCATTAATCCGAAGAGCCCTATTTGACAAGAGCAGGGAAGGTGACAGGAACTTGTGGGTTTTCCAACTATTCTACCACTGTGCCCACCACTGTGACACACTTATCTCTGAAACTGATTCAAATAAACAGAAAAGCAAGGACACTCGTATCTGTTAGCAGTGTGTCCATGGGTCCCACACTCATCCTCAGTACAGGTGCAGGGACAGAAGTGAAAGCAGGGCCAGGGAGAAGGAAGCCTTATTGCCCTACAGAGAACTAGAAGGTCTTATATTCAATTTGCTTAATCTTTAGCACATAATTGAGGTGCAAAAATTATGAATGTCTTTGCTCTAGGGTTCTTTTATATTTGATGGATGGGGGTATTCACATGTCCCCTCTGTTGTACTTCAGGAGCTGTAATACTGATTTTGAATTTTTGATAGAAGTGGAATTATTTTATGACTGAAATTTTCTTTAAAACAGATACATGCTGCGCAAGCATCCTGCAAGGACAGAGACAGAGCTCAATTTTATCTCCCTGTTCTGGCCAAGGTTACCATCAGGAATTCAAGCTGCTTATGAAAACATTGAGACAGATGAAATTATAATTTTTAAAGGTAATTGAATCAGAAGGTCTCTACTTTTTCTTACCTCTTACTTCCTGCTTCTTACAAACTGTGCAGTTACAGTAGTTAAAGTGTTTTTAAGGAAGCAGAACAGACAATTTTACAATTCTGAAAATAATTACCAGAGGATCATATTTCTGTAATGGATCTCCAGAGGTCATAATCTAGAAAATTTTCCCCTCTGTCATAGATAATTCCCTGAAAAGACAAGTTATAAAAGCAACTACTGTTCTTCAGGTCTAGTTCTCTTCAGGTAACAGCACTTCACTTTGTGCAGAAGGATTTTTACTGAATTCAATTGACAAATAGAGGCATTTTTATGCTACAGTTACTGATATGCTTATTAGCATTTGTTACATTTTGAAAAAAAGGGCAAAAATATGTTGGTGGAAAATTGTACTGTGAGAGGAAAATTGGTTACTGAACTAACAATCAATCCTTCTTTCTCAAAGTCTCAAATACCCTTTAAATATCTCAAATAAATTCATTATGCACATACTATAGTACATGACCTATTACCATATATAAATATGCTAATTGCATCTAAAATTACCAAAGCATTTTGATTAGACATGTGGTTTCCTTAATAGTTTAATTTGATGCACATTGCCTAGTTTTGAAAATATTCTATGGCTCTACAATCAAATAGCATATTACAGGAATTTAACAAATTCAATATCCCCATCCAAGGTCAATGGTTCAACTCATCAACCTCCAGCCCTCCCCAAGCTGTTATGCAGAAAAATACCTTATATTCATTTTTTTAAATTCTGGGAAATATTCTATCCAACACAACTCATGTTTTATTCAAAAAAAAAACCCAAAAACATTTCCCCTGTCTTCATGATTTAGTCCCAGTGAAAGAATTAGAAACATTTTATGAAGTAGTAAACTGAAAGGTATAATACTGTTATCTAGACACATTGCCTTCCAGACGTCTAAAACACAAATTTCATTTGCTTTTTATAAATGGCAAAAACAAATGAAACTTGCTTATATTTTTCAGAGGATAAATATTGGGTGATCAGGGGATATGATGTTCTACCTGGCTATCCCAAACCAATCTATCGCCTGGGGTTCCCGAAGACTGTTAAAAGAGTTAATGCAGCTTACAATGATGAAACCACAGGAAAAACATACTTCTTTGTAGCTGACAGATACTGGAGGTAAGATTTAATATTCATTTACCAGAAGATTTTTTATTTCCATAGCAACTGATGTATTACTATATAATTTTAGTGGATTAATGTTTAAACCAGGTATATTCCAGAAAGTTAAATGTGTTTCTTTGGAGATTTTTTTTTTTTAAATTAGGTATTTGCTAGAAAATGTCACCTTTTCATCAGGATTTTTTTCCCAAATATTAGATTCCTGTAGCAGGATTATAAGTACTCCCACCAGAATGAAAAGCTACCCAATAAAAAAAGAGTCAGTTTCTAGTAGATTACTCACTTTTACTCTACAACAGTGCTACTTTTTTGTGCTATGTTATGATAGTGTCCACTTTCAATTCACTTTTCAAGCAAAATAAGTCATCAATGCAAAGTGTTGTTATTTAATTCCTCTATGAAGTAATTATAAATATTCTCCAATTTTAAGGTTGCTAGTGTTTCTAATTGAAGTTTGTAACAAATTTCAGAGAGCAATTTTGTTTAAGAAGTCCATCATTGACACTAATTCAATTATGGTTCAGGACTGTGCTACTGTCTTCTCTGAAGTTTTATGTTTTGTTTTTATGTTGAACTGGATATTCAGTGCCTTGAAACAGAAATTCATTTTAAGTGGAAGTGATGGCCAAGGCTCTGCTAGTCCAGAAATACATTAGTAAATTTCTGAGCTGTGTTTCCAGGGTCCCTGGGAACATTGCGACAAATTCTACCATAGGTAGGATTTTCAAATCTCAGAGAAATCTCTAAGAGAAACTTAATAAGAAGAATCAAAAAGCTACTTAAGTTAATCTCTATGAGATTTCTTAATAGCAGTAGAGTTGCATGCAAGAATTTGCTTTTGACTTTCAAAATATTACCCACTTCCTCCTAAATTGTAATGACATTTCTTCTTCCAAGATATGATGAAAAGAAAAAATCCATGGATCATGGGTATCCCAGGAAAATAGTCTCCAGCTTTGGAAACATTGGCAGGGTTGATGCTGCTTTCCAGAAAGATGGTGAGTGAAACTTACCTTTAACCTGGGTTTATGTGAATATTTGGGCTTCTATTAATAGAATATTTTTTTTTCAAAAAGCTGTTATTAACCTTAATGAGAAGGAAATGAAAAATATCAGGTATATATGGACTGTCTACAATGGGGATTTTTTTTTTCCAAAACAATGAAAAAAGTCACCTATGAAATATAACTGTATTAAATTTTGCTCCTAGGCTATGTATATTTCTTCCATGGAACAACTCAATTCCAGTTTGATCCTCGTGCCAAACGGATTGTTGGACAAATGAAGAGCACCAGCTGGTTTAATTGTTAATTGCAATGCTTTTCCCATGTGCATACTGTATGTTTTTAACTGCTGCGTTTTTTCAGCATTTTGTGATTCTCAGGTCAGAACAGATTTCTGTTCAAATTCTATGGCACTATAGTCTTAATAATTATTTATTTTAAGCCAAATATATATATATAATTTATCACAACTTCTCCTGTTATGGTCAGGTTTCCTAATAAATTATGTTTCTCATATAAATTTGTGCTTGATGTCTTTTTTTGCCCTGATGGTCGAGAGCCAAGTCTCACTTTCAAACACTAAAAACTGTATTCTGGCAGGAAATGTCAGGTTTTTTCATAAAGACAGAGAAAGAGGGACACACGTCTCTCTGAACATCCCACTCCTCACAAACCCTGGTGAAAATCTGATGGTTAATTAGTTGGGGCTCATTATCATCAGTGTACAGATCTGCTTCCACTTTCTGTTCCTCTTTCCCCTGCTTCCGCTCTTAGACTACTCTCCAGGGTGTGTGTCTTTACAACTGTGGGCAGAGGGCAGGGGAGAAGGAATATTCTCATGGGTTTGGGTTTGGGGACTGGTTTCAAGTACAGAAATGCAGAAATGCAGATTAGAAAGGACCCCTGAGATAAAAACAAAGTCACTTGCTCTCAAAGGTAGCCACATCATATAATAAATAAATAAACTTCTTTAATCAAGCCTCTTTCTACTCTCTTACTACTCTAGTAGTTACTAATCCCACATAATTCCAGTGGGTTAGAGAATCAAGAAGCTTGTTTAAAAGATGAAAATTCTTGGCCAAAAGTACTTCTGATACAAAAATTCATGAAAAGGACAGCTTGATTTCCAACTAAACCACATTTTCTGTAAAAATGCTCAATTAAAATGATGTTTTAAGGGTTATTCACTTTCTCTTCAGTCTTTGTAGCTCAGCTGATAACATTAGAAGCCATATGAACAGAACAAAATATATTATATTTTATTTCTGTATAATTCAACAGGCTTCAGAGGAAGATTTAAGGATAGTATAACAAAAGTTACTGTATTTTGAGAAAATAATGCGTAGTCTCATAAAGACGTATCTGTTTCATATTAGAAGGCTATTCAATTTTATCCTTCATAAATAAAGAATAGACTTGGTTGTCCCTTATTTTTATTAAATTCAGTATAGATCAGTCTCAGTACTATTCAAAGATAAGAAATTGTAGAATTGAAAATTCATTTGATCATATACTTTATAAAACCTTAGAAAATATTACAAAATAATAAAAAAATTGCAACAGATCAAAGGCTCTAATTAAGAAGTCAATTCATGTGAATCCTGTTCTCACAGGGTGTTATAAGTACTAGTTCTTTAATATCAAACTTCAGTAGCAATGCTATTGTATCATATTTTCATGTATAAGTCAGTGCTATTTAATGACAATTAAATGAAAAATTACTTTAGTAGTATATAAATCTAAATTGATTGTGCTGTGTTCCGCTTTTTTTAGCAGAAATGGCCTACAAATATAACACAAGATTTACAAGCAAAGATAATATTTCTTACTAGAGCAATTTATATTAAAAAATAAAAACTAGGGGCATGTGTTCCCTGCACATACAAAGTCAAAGCACAGGATCTTAAGATGACGTCAAAAGAGTTTCTCAGATTTAAAATAAAATGCTCGTCCGTCTCTAGAAGTAAATAGTGGTGAGTACTCATGGGGCAGTGAAAATGTTAAGTGGGAGATAAGGGGTAAGGAGGTGGTTATATTTTAGAGGAAAGAGAGCTAAAGCGTCATTTATAGACCATGGAAGATGAAGAAGTTAAAAATAGGATGAAGTTTCTAATGCAATATTTTTAGTCCGTGCCTTTTCGCATGCTGACCAATTTTTAGTTGCCAGACACAGTTTTGAAATTCACTTTGTGAATTTCCCATGAGCAGGAAGACGAGCTCAAAATGAAGTGATGTCTTTGTGAGAAATCTGCCCCGTGCTTATGTGAGAGAACATTTCCTCTGCCTGCGGGAGTGCAGCGATTGCTCCATCCCAGCCACACCGTGAAGAGAAGGCACATCTGCTGCCAGCTGTTCTTGTCTTCCTTCAGGCACAAAACGGGCTTTCAGTAATTAGGAATTGGGGCGCTTTGTCCATAAAATTGCCTGTCTTTTTTTTTTCCCCCTTTTAATAAGTTTACCTCTATTTGCTAATTACTGTACTATGTTAAAGTTCTGTACCCCTCCCCAGGGTCTTGCTACAGGTGTGGTGTGTAATTGTAGACTATATCATTAGTAAGACAGATTTGCTCAGCCAGGAATCAATTCCCTAAACATGTTTAGTGCATTTGCAGTTCTGTAAGGTCTCCTAGTAACACATACAGATATGAAACAGGACTCCTGGGAGCCCATCAGTTCCCAAAAGCCCACAGAGATTACATGATCTCTGGGAACCTGTGCTGGCATGGTTGAGTCCTGCCCTCACATGCTGCAGTCTGCTATAAGTCCATCAAGAGTCAAAGACAGTACATGGACCATTTGCCTTTGCCCCATGTTTTTTCACTCAAGCTGAGTAACAATTCAATTTTATTGGCTTTGTGTAAGGATTGAGCTGGAAGAGTAGAGGTGCAACTCTTCTGCCAGAACAGTGACATTAAGGGTTTCCAGCTGGCTTCCAACTACCAGTCTAGAAGCCACGTCCTCTCTAGATTCTGGATCACAGCCACCAGTGTGCCTTTCTTTTTAGAGATATGTCTTATGTGTTTAAATGGATATATTTGTTTGTCTCAAAAGTTTCAAACCTAGAAGGAATGACCATGGTGCTGCAGTCTGATTATATTCATGCATATGTCACAAAAGACAAACACTCTTCAGGGCTTTTGCATCAAACATGCTTTGCCATAGCACTAGAATACATTTTTGGAAAACATGTTTGGCTGATATGAATTCAATTTATAGAAAAATCAAGAACTATGGGCAGATTTGACATGAACTTGGAGAAGTGGTTTTCTTGTTCCCACTGTGGCTGGCTATCAGATCCCCACAGGTGTCTGCCATGTAGAAGAATGATAGAGACAATAAGAGCAGCTAGGTTAAGATCAGCTGCATCCAACTTTAAGCATTTATTAATTAAACTTTCTTCTACAGAAAACAGAAATACATATCTCTGGAGAGTGATTCAAGCAACTATCTTAAAATAGGGTCATCTGACCTTTACAATGTCTTCATTCAATCTAGAGAAGTTGAAACATCTAATTTAGACTACATTTTTAGTTTCAGCTAACATTAGCATTTGCTCAGAAGACATTTGAGTGACAAATGATGAAGATCTGCATCAAAAAACACAACAAGGGTTTTGCAACATGGCCATCTACACAAGACAGCAGCCAGTTCCCACTGCCCAAGGGAGAGAGACCGGAAAAGGTTCACAAGTGATGTTACACAAACATGTCTATAGCTGGCCTTGGGGTCTGGGAAAAGAAGAAGCTGTATAAGCAGCTTCTGGCTACGGTTTCCTAATGCTTATCTTTGACATTTATTAGAGCTGGTGGGTGTTGAACTACCTCATGACTTCTTTTCTTCTCTGAGAAGGCAGCAGCAATGTGACCTGGTATTAACCCAGAAAATTCACTGCCTAGCCTCATCACATCATTAGTAGTGGTGATGTTACTTGGAGCATCCCAGGGACCAGAAATTGTGCTGCAACATGGTCATGATCTCAGATCACTATACCAGCAGGGACTCAATATTCCTAGTAGTTCACAACATGAGTATCTGTTAAGTGGCTGCCTAAATGTGCAATATATCAACAAAAATCTAATCAATATGGCCAAATACATACAGAACTGAATGGGACCCATGCAATGCAATGATAATGACCAAGACAAGGGCTTGATTTATTTTTTTTTAAGTAGCTGAGAAATGCTTTTAACAACAAGTTTAACAACGAGGCTATTTGCATGAAAAAAAAAAATCATCATTAATGCCTCCAGCTAAAGAAAAGTTGGCTGGAAGGAACAGCAAAAAAGCCAAAAAATGGAAGCACAGATTTCCTGAAAAAGCCATGGTCCAACATGAAGGCATTTCTTTCAACGGTTTTGTAAAAGTTGAGTACATGCTGTGAGAGCTTCTCTGAGGTGCCAAACACCTTCATCTCCCTTTGTTGCCGGTGAAAGAGGAAGGTGCTTGGCTGGAACAGGGTGAAATCCCATAATTTGTCATCGTCTGTGTGACTCTTGAAACTTCCCTTATTTTGAATTACTTAAGACAGGAAATAATCATATCCCCTGTGGCTAATGTGGTTAAACTGAAAAAAACCTTTAGTGATGAAATGGCAGATAGAAAGATAGATTAGATAGATAGATAGATAGATAGATAGATAGATAGATAGATAGATAGATAGATAGATAGATAGATAGATGGATGGATGGATGCAGACAGAGATATAAGATTATTCACATTCTTTAGGCTCAATTTATAACATAAAATTGATCTCATATGTATATCTTGGATTCAGCCAGAGTAATTAAAAGGAAACACCTGTTTCAAAAAGTTGCCAGAAAGAGGTGGGTAGGGAATTGGCATTTTCATCCATTTTCCAAAACATTCTGTCTCACTTTAAGAGTCAATTTGAAAAGAAAATATTCTGCTTACAGTAATTTCTCCCAAAATTTCTTTTGTTTGTTTTTTATGGGATTCATACCTCATGCACAACTCCCATTTTCTAGGCTGAGAATATAGAGTACCCCTACATCTGGTAGTGCCATTTCACACAGGTATGTTGGGACAACTTACAAGGTTTTGCATTTGTCCACCACTTAATCTGGCATGGAATTGCTCAGGTTTGTCAAAGTCAGTGTAAAATAACTAAAAGAGAGTCCAGTTTCGAAAGGGCAACCAAGCAGCTAAGATATATTCAAATCCCAACTGACTTCAGATGACTGTGAAATCGGATGGGCTCAATTAAGTTTTATTGTGTCAGTCTGCACAGTGTTATAGCTTGTATGGAGGGAATCAGAGCATGATGAACTCTGAGTCAGTCTGCGGCTGACTCTCCAAAGCACCCGATAACCATACAAACTGGGACAGAAAGCAGACAGCTCTCCTACCAGCACAGGGATGAGAGTGAAAATGAAGGCTCTTTCACTTTGGCTTGTAACATGCACAGCTGTTTCTAGTGTTCTTCCCATCCACCCAGCGAAGGACAATGAAGAAGATGCAAAGCTTGTACAGGTAACTGCATTGTCCATATCTGGGATCTATAGAGCCCTCTATTTTTAGACCTATTCTGTGTGTTCCAGTTGCACAGCAGCTTGCTGCCTTTCTGAGACAATGCTATTGCATAGAACTCTGCTGCCTGAACTTTACTAAAGTAGGATAAGTCCGTACAAACTGGAAATGTCAAGCAAATAAGAGTCAGGACAATGTTGTCTCTTTCTGTTTATCTATGATCTTCAGGAAAACATCTGTTGTGCTCCAAAATCAGACGCAGAAGGTTTGCTAGCAACCTACACAAACAACATTAATCCTAAGGTGTTTATTTGTTCAAGAAACACATGAAAATGTGAAACATGTCACTTTTCTTTTCACTAGAACTATTTGAGTAAATTCTATGCTGTTGAGCCAGATCCAAATCAACTTGGATGGAAAATAAATGCTGAATCCACAACTGAAAAACTTCAGAAAATGCAACAATTTTTTGGTTTGAAAGTGACTGGAAAACTGGATAATGAGACATTGGAAATGATGAAGAAACCCAGGTGTGGAGTTCCCGATGTGGGTCTCTATGGCTTCACTCTGCCTGGATGGAAAAAAACCAAACTGACATACAGGTAGTATTTCAGTAATTACTTTTTAAGTTTACTTTTATGTTTGTGGGTATCCAAATTTGTTATATTTAAATGTAACTTCTATAGAAATTGTTTTCTGTTGGAAATCCAGAAATATTTCTCTCTCCACAGTTGTTAGATATACATGCTCCTGAGAGGAATTTCTGAAAATCAAGCTGAATATTTTACATTTACTGGTTCAACCATAGTATTCATCCTGTCATGTATCACTCCTGACAAACATTCTGTAAGCCAAACAGAAACATCAATTGCACCTTGTACAAGCCTCATTATCTATAAAATTTGCCGAGACAACAGTCACAGGAACCTGCAGAGGTGACTTTCCTCCTGCTCAAGTGACAACCTCCTGGCTAAGGCCCATTTTAAGAATAAACTGATAATGTGTACACAACTATCATTATGAAAAAGACATATTGAACAGTTGCACATACTCAAACATACTCAGTTTTCACATATCAAACTTACTCAGCCCAAGATGAATTTTGGAAACTATTAGTTTACAGGTTACGTTCTTTCTAATATTTTCTGGTCATCTTCTCAACCATATTAGGGATATTTTTTTTCTCTGCAAATACTAAATATTATACATGAATTCTCATAATTGTAGAATTGTGAACTACACACCAGATATGAGCAAGGAGGATGTGGATAAAGCAATTGAGAAGGCATTTAAAGTGTGGAGTGTTGTCACCCCGCTGATTTTCACTCGCATTCATAAGGGAATAGCAGATATAATGATTGCTTTTGGGACCAAAGGTAATATGAATACTGCATACAATGATAAAAATAATTAATAGATTTTTAAACAGTCATAACCTAAGCTTAGTGTTATATCAATTTCATATTATTTAGTTCATGGACATTGCCCTCGCTATTTTGATGGCCCCCTTGGAGTTCTTGCTCATGCCTTTCCACCTGGCAATGGTCTAGGCGGCGATGTGCACTTTGATGAGGATGAAGACTGGACCACAGGCTCAGCTGGTAGGTTCAAAAAGGGTTTCTAGAGTGTCATGCAGATGAATAAATTCCATTCTGATTTACTTAAGTGAAGAAAGAGACTGACATGAAACACTGCATTAACCATAAGAGCAGTTTAAGAATGATACATGCTGTCCTCCAACTGGGATACTTACACTGACATAGACGTAAACTCACCTTGATCTATTCTAGTCCTTATTTAGCCCTGATAAAAATACCAACAGGACAATCCTTTTCAGAATGCCACAGACACAGCCACTCTTACCTGGGGGCTGATGGTAGCCAGAGTTTCATAACCCTTGATAAAAGCTTTCTCTTTTCCCCTCCTGGTGCACACCAGCCCTGGCACTACTGTGGCCTGTGCTTTGCAGCAACCCCCAGAGGACATCCCCACCACCTAAAAATCACTACAGCCACCAGTGATAATGAAAAGTCTTCACTAAAAATTCCAGGGTGTGTTCAAGAATAGGCAGCAGAGAGGGGAACACTGAGTGCCCAACTTCAATCCATCTGGGACATGTCTGCTCCACTCTGGCTCCAGGCTGGCCTGGAGGCACCTACTGCCACCGGCAGGTCCGTCTGTTCATGGGCACATTGCCCTCTACTACTTTAGATCCTTTTCTCTTCCACTTTTTGAGACGGAAAGCTGCAACAACAGAATTGAGGTCAGAAAGAGTGAGGCACAAATGAACAGAAAGGTGCTGTGAAACCACTGCACAGGGAGGAGAGTGTGGGTTTCTTGTGGTGGGAAAAAAAGAGAGGGATGAGGGCTGGACATGTCACATGATTAAATGTAATGTTTTCCCCATACTGGGACTGAATTGGGCAACCATAGTTTTCTGCTGTACCTCAGCAGCACAACTCCAGCAGCCAGGCATTGCAGAACTCGTAGCACTTGGAAGACTCGTGAGAGGGGAGGACTGACTGGAAATATGCGTGGAAAAAATGAGGCTTTATTTTATTTGGGTTTTTGAGAAATTAATGTCTTGGCTTCAGCCAGCCTTTCTTGGGCAATCTATGACCAGTCCTCTCCTCTGCCACAGACTTGTGATCTTCATTAATACTGTTGACATTTCTGGATCTTGGTCTGCAGGGCAGATGATCATTCTTGCCTAATTCAGAAAGGCGTGTTACTTGGAGGGATGCACATTGAAGGAAATTCCATTTTTATTTATTTATTGTTTTAACATATTTCACTGGGAATAAGCATGCAGAAGCATAATATTTTAAAAAAATATTTTGTTTGACAAATCTCCAAAGAAGCCATATGCTTTGAAGTCCCAATGGTAGAAAGGTAAAGAGTTCTGCTAACATTTTATTTTTCCTTGTCTATTCATGATCTCATCTTTCTTTCTCAGGTTAGTAGGAGGGAGAGTGACACACGGAGTGACACTGATATCTGCAGTGAGCACAGAGTGTGTCCTCCTGCCTTGCCCTGGAGAGCTGTTAGGTTGATCTGACTCACTATCTAATCTGTTCTACCTCAGCCAGGAAACCCTGCCAGGACATTCCAAAGAGCTGCACCCACACTCACTCCAAGATATCTACTCATGACACACACACACTTTCAGTAGCTAACAGAAAGCAAGAGGGTCAAAAGTCTCTCCTTTCCAGTGGGGGAAGACCACAATCTCGTCCTATACAAAAAACACATTCACGTAGATTCATTCCCTAGTGAACGTCAATATATTGTATGAAAACTGCCACTGAACAATAGCCCTGCTGTGATCATATCAGCTATTTGCTGAGTAAAGTTTGACTGATCTCTTCTCTCTATCCATTTCTTAAGGGTTCAACTTGTTCCTTGTTGCTGCTCATGAGTTTGGCCATGCCCTGGGTCTCTCCCATTCTAATGATCAGAGGGCGCTCATGTTCCCCAATTATGCCTACGTCAACCCCAGTGAATTTCCCCTCTCTCCAGATGATATAAGTGGCATTCAGTCCATTTATGGTAAGTAAAATCCATGGTTTTAACAAAAAAGGTAAGCAGGGGAAAAATAATCAATTTCACAAAATTTCACCATAAACTTAATCATATTCACGTAATATTTTTTAAAAAGCAAGGTGTGGAAACCTTAGTATTTCTACAATTTGGTGTATTCTTCCCAAAATACCTCCCTCAGGACCCCCACCAAATGCCCCAGATGAAAGGCCAACTACCCCTACCTCAGCTAAAACCTGTGGCTCCCAGATGTCTTTTGATGCTATAACTACACTCCGACGAGAAGTAATTTTTCTAAAGGGCAGGTAAATATCAATATGACGTTTTTCTGCATGGGGTTTAATTTTTCTTGATTTGTACAAAGACTGAATACTTTTGAGGTTCACATGTTTACAGGATTTACAATGAGACAAATGGATTTCAATTCATGGAAATGAAAGTTTTAGCAGGTATTAGCTATATTAATATTTTCACAGGATCCCCTGAAAAAACGTTTCATTTTTTTCAAGAAAATACCTCAATCCCAATGAGACCTTATTCCCAAACGTATAGATGGCTACACTGAGTACTGACTTGACTTAATGATGCAAATATTTCCTGAGAATCACATAAAGGATTGGTTTGGAAGGTACCTCGAAGATCATCTAGTTCCAAGCATGGACACTTTGCACTAGACCAGGTTGTTCAGAGATCTATCCAACCTGGCCTTGAACATTTAATAAGGTGTTTAGTAAATTTTACTAATCTAAATAACTGACTAACTAAGAAATAAGTATGTTTGACAATACAGTTGAGCCCATTTCTCCTCCAATCACCTCTGCAAGTCCAAAATTATCTGGGGAATTGATCTGCTGAAGATGACACAGTAAGTCCTACCTGGGCTCCTACAACCCTCTTACTACAGTACAGGAACAACCTGAAATATTCAGCTGCTTATAACTGATCCCATTTATCAACCAGTATCAATGAAATGTCAGAATGAAGTAAGAATTAAAAAAAAAACAAAAACAAACCACTCCAGCACAAGGAGTTATTTCCTTTTTGACACATCAAGCCAGGTAGCTCCACTGACAAGAAAGAGCTTGTAAGTCACAATGTTGTTCACATTCTTTTACACATACAGAAGTTTCTGTGGTTTGTTAGGTACTACAAAACCTGTTTCATATTTAAATCAGGCACTTATGGCGGGTATATCCTGATAACTCAGAAGCTGAACGGGAATTAATTTCTGTCTTCTGGCCAAATCTGACTCCTGGTATTGAAGCTGCATATGAGAACACAAAAGATCAGATCCTACTTTTCAAAGGTGAAGTATAGGATTTTCTTTAATTTTTTTTCTTAATTTAATTATGTGGGAAGAAGAGATGTGTGCATAAAATTCACTTTTCAAATAAATAAAATAAAACCTCAGAATACTTCATCTAGTTTTTCTACAACCCACAATAAAGAAATGCATTATAATTTACTGTCTGAAAATGAGTGGTGAAACTAAACATTTTAATTTCTTTTAACAGGCAACAAATTCTGGGTTATCAGCGGATATCAGGTGTTGCCTGGTTATCCAAAGTATATCAACACACTGGGCTTCCCTAAAGGTGTCAAGAAAGTTGATGCAGCTGTTTGTAATAAAAATACAGGGAAGACAGACTTTTTCATAGGTGACAAGTACTGGAGGTAAGAAGAATTGACAAATGTTTTCCTGTGAAGGACTCCAATATAATCTGGATAAAAATTGAAGTGTCTATGTGATAAAAGAGAAAGTAGACCTTTTAGGCAATTGTATATAACTAGGTAATTCTAGTAATCTTACTTTTTATAGGAGTGTTTCTTTGACTTCTACACTGGGAGAAGAGTATAGTTTTGTCTTTTGAGAGCTAAGGGTGTCCTGAAGTAGGCATTCAATATATGGACATGTTTTGGTACATTATGCCTGAAAGCTGGAAAAAATGCAACATCTAGAGACTTCTACAAATACAAAAATGTCTCTAAAAATTAAAGATCAAAGCTAACCTGCTTCAGAAAAAGGCTGGCTGTGATGGCTTGTGCAGGATTTCTCTGGTTTCTGAAAAGTCCTAGATTATTTTATCCCTTTCAGAAAAAGGAAAGTGAGAGTTCCTTTCCTGCCTTTGACTGGTTAGAGCTGCCTTTTCGACATGTTCCCTCTAAATCCTATTCCCAAACTGGCATGAATGAGTCCTGATACTGAAAGAGCAGGCAGGTGGAAGAAAGAAGTCAGCTTTGGGAAGCTGAAAGATTCCTTCAGTGTGCAAGGACAACCGCTGCAAAGGTCTTCCTCAGGCAACCAAGGCAAGCGTTGGTCACACAGATTTTATTGTGACTAATTGTGGGGTTCCTCAGTGATACAGTGTCAGCTGCATTTCGAGATTCCTGTGGTTTCCTGTTTTTTGGTCTTGATTAATTTGGGTAGAGTATTTACAATAATATCTTATTGTTATTTTACTGCCTTGATCACAAGACAATAGCATGCAAGAAAACCACAACACGCATTTCTTACCTAGTAACTCATTCTCTCAGCCTTATGTGCCTGGGAAAAATATTTCTTGTATCCAAGGAGAAGTAAAACAAAGGCTTTGTTTGCTTGTTTTGTTTTGGGTTTTTTTTTTCTGAGAGGGTTCCTCAAATCTGGAAGAACATTTTAGGTTCTCCTTTCAACTCCCTTAATTTAGCCTCATCTCATAAAAATTGTCCTAGCTCAGTTAAGAAGAACTTGATTGTATTAGAAATAAGCCAGCTTCCTTGCCTCCATCTAAATATGTCAGCTAGTAGAGGACTAAGGTATAGTAGAGGACAATATCTTATCAAAGTCTGAGAGGAGGAGTCAAAATTCATGCTATAAATATGTGCTATAGCAGGAATGAATCTGTCCGGTTTCCATGCACTGTCACACTCTTACCATGAGAAGAGATAAATCCTATCCCTGGGGTCAAAATTGTAGGTCTTCCTTCAATTTTTCTCACTTAGGATGCTTCTTTGGAGCTGTACCTGCCTTTATAGCAAACAAGTAACAACCTCATGGACAACACAATGGCCAGCATCCTGCAGCCATTTGTGCAAGTAAATAACACAAATTTCTCTTGCAACCCCAGTGAAACCAACTAAATTGCAGATGGTGGGCACCCTTTAAAAGCTGCTTAACTCTGTGCAGAATAGAAGTCTAAACTCTGGAAAATTGCATGTCTCCCTTCATATGATTTAGGTTTGATGAAAACAGCCAGTCCATGGAGAAGGGTTATCCTAGACTGACAGTCAATGAATTTCCAGGAATAAGTCAGAAGGTTGATGCTGTTTTTCAACAGAAAGGTAAATGAAATGAGCTTTTAAATGAGTTTAGTCCTAAAGATCTTAAGTTCTGAAATTATGATGAATGTCATTATTGCTGCATCCTGCAAAAGACAGAAGAGATGCTCTTCTGTGTGTACAAAGATGATTTGTCAGAATGAAGCCACTTCTTGTATCCATAACATAATGCTTTATTTTTTCATTTCCAGGATTATTCTACTTCTTCCATGGATCAAAACAGTGGGAGTTTGACCCTATTGCTAAAAAAGTTATCAGAGAAATGGAGAGTAACAGCTGGTTTAACTGTTAATATCATTAAACTTTCTTACATTCAGCAAAAGACAATAAATACCATTCCAGAGATCTCAGAAATTGTTTGTATGTACATTGCTCTACAAAATAGGCAACAGGACTGTTTTTCATAAGTGCCTTTCAGGTATTTTAACAAATTAACATGTCAGAGCAAATTTTATTTCCAAAGACTAGAACAAAATTGCATTTTTCCCGTAAGTGGAAATTGTACAAAATAATTTATTACTTTGTTCTCCAGATGGTTTGGGGATTTTTTTAATATTATGGCAATAAACAGTTTTAGGTTGATGGCACCTGTTTTCTGCTTCATCTGTTGAAGGCATTCTACTTCATTGAGGTGTGAAAGGTGCAGGTTAATATGCTCATATCCCTCCAGTGTACAATGTTGGTGCTTCACTTCTTTTCTCTCTGAAGAGCAAGCTTCTTTTCTCTCCACCTGCAAGATACTGGCTTTCATTAGTCACATGCTTTTCTGCATTCTGCAGAAGATGCATTCTCCTGCATCTTGTGCTTCTCTTCTTTGGCTGTTGCAGCCTTGTCCTTTTCACATCACAACAGTACTTTGCCACTAAAATCACCCTGAATGTCTAAATATATTATCTCACCTGATAATCACCCTGATCAGTCTCTATAGCATAACAATTAAGGTTTCATCAGTGTCCACTTTTTCTGAAGCTATGAATTACATCCTTCACAAATCAGCCCTGTCCAGTTCAAAAATAGATTCAACTACCGTGTCATGCAGAACAGCCTTTGCTCTGCTGACAGAAACCATGTGCTTTACATACATCTGACATTTATTGCATGTTGCCATGCAAACTCACCACAAAATCAGACGGATATATAGAGACACAGTCATATCCTCTCCAGCTACTTCTTTTACATTTAGTACTGGAAACAGGCCCAGAACACCCTGCCAAATTGTTGGCCGTGCTGCGTGTATGTGTGTGTATATCTGAGAACCTGGTCTCAATACTGGTTTGTCCTGCTGTTCCCTGGTGCTCATATATTTGTCTGTTTTACACACCTCTCTCATGCTGTAGTAAAAAGTTTCTGCTGTTTATTTTTATAGCAATGCAATGACCCCAGTATGAGCCTTTGCCCACCTGATTTGCTGTAAACAGCAGCAGTACCACTGTGTTGCTGCTATTGCTGTGAGAAATCCACTGGGTTTGCTCCCACCAGAAAATCAAAGTAAAGGGTCAAATGTGATGTTTCACTAATCTACAAGTCTAACCATGGTGAACATCATCACCATCTAGATCGCTAAGAAAATTTGAACTTAAAGTGGGGTGGCACGGTAGACATTTGAGGGAGATTCATCTGACTGCTTTGGCTTTCTGTCTAGATATATGAGTTAGGGAAGATCCCTGCACTGAAAGAAGAGAAAAACATTTTCCACAATCTCATCTCCCCTCCCCTCCCCTCCCCTCCCCTCCTTTTCCCTTCCCTCACTCAAAGACTATGCTGGAGCAAAGCAGCATCTTCAGCCTCCAGAGAAAACAGGATCCCATGTGGTCAAGCTGAAACAATTTTCTCAGTGTTTTTACCATTCTTCTTGCTTTCCACTGCAGATTTCCATTCAGTTTTATAATATTGTGTTCCCCCTACTGTTCACAAGAGGAGTTTGAGAGGGCAGACAAAGGAAGAAGGAAATTACATAGAAAACCAAAGAGACAGCTAATCTGCACTTGTCTTTCCAGTTGTTTCATGTCACTAAGAAAAATGGTCATTTGTTTCTCATTCAATTGATTGTTTTTCAATTCAATTGTTTTTCAACAGCTGTTTTTCAGATGAATGATAAGATCCTAAGATGATGAGACTGAACTGAAATGAGGAAATTATTCATCCTAATGTAATGTGTTACTGAAGGACACAAACTACAGCATTCCTGGTAGATTGTCTTGAAAAGTCCAGCTCACTTCTTTGCCTACGGGAACCCAATCTCCTGAAAATGGCATGGGGCAGCAGCTATGTATGATCAAATACTTGCTAGAGCAGAGCTGAAAAGCCACATCTTACCCTTTGAAGTGAGCAATTCTCCCCTGTGCTCTCAAGTGACAGATACCCCAAAAGCGTGGAGAAAACTGATACTGAATTTTTTTTAAGGGTTTGGTACCTTAAAGGAAGAAAAAGGACAAGCATGGGAACTAGCATATAAAGAAAGAACTTGTTATTACCTGGCTGTACATAACCATTCCTCCCTGCTCTCCTCATAGCTTCATGCCCTTTGCTGCAAATTGCCCGAATCCTGATGACAGGAAAGGAAGGTGCAAGGCTGTATTTAAGGGCTGGTAGGCAACATGGTCTTTGAACAGTTTATGAAGTTTGAACCTTTTTGAACACTGGTCCATTAGACATGCCAGTGCCATACCCAAAGCAGAGAACTGAAACCCAGTACAGGCATTGGAGGTGCTAAAACAGGACACCAACAAGACCTGCAGATCAGTGGCACAGTGGGGATGAGGGGCCTGGCCAAAACAGGGAGAGCACTTTTCTGAGGTCTACACACATAGGCAGAGAGCCTTGCAGGGTGAACACTTTTAATGACAGCCATCTCAGTAATCTTACTGAGTGCACCTCGTATATGTACTTTGCAGGCAGGATCCAGAGGTTTGAGATGTGATTTCTTTGTTTCTGGCGGTAAATTAGACTGTCTGTTTGACCTTGGACTGATGAAGATGGTGATTCCTTTTGGAGCATTTGCTGCAGATACAGGTTTGCACAGGCCCCCAAAGAAAATGCTGCTTTCTGCAACGAGTTGGAGTTATGAACTTCACCTTGCCGAGCACAGCCTAACAATTCCCATGGACAGAGCCCGCAGGGACCTGCCAGCACTGCCCACTGCCCCTGCTTCGAGGTTCCCTGGTCTGCGAGTGGGGGTTCACCGCTGTCACCCAGAGCTCACAGCTGGCACTCCATGGCCCCAGACGCCACCCAGTGGCTACAACTGGCACGCCAAGGTCACAACTGTCGCCACTCAACAGATGTCACCCAGGGCTCACAGCTGCCACCCCGCGGTCACCGCTGCCACCTAGCCCTCACAGCTGTCACATCTGGCACTCCGCAGCCACATCTGGAACCCCGCACTCACAGCCGAGCCAGCATCGGCTCCGGGTTGGCTCCCGACAGCTCAGCTCCTCAGATACTTCATTTCAGTTGTGCGGTTGCTAGGCTTTTCTAAATAGAAGTATGCATAAAAGTGTTTTATAGAGAGAAAAGTATGCGAGGAGGAGCACTTTGATTTGAAAAGGAAAAATGCCTTGTTAAGTCTATTAATAGGGCGATTTAAATTGAATAAGCTGAGCTGTGTGTTTGCTGTGTTGGTGGTGATTCAAAATCGCCAAAGGGAAAACATAAAGAAAAGCACCGAAAGGGAGAAACAATGTTCTGAAGGACTGAGTCCCCTAAATTATCAGCAGCTATTATAGGAGCTGGTAAAAGCTGTTTTGCCCTTGACTGAAAGGGTTGCAGTGGTTAGGATGAAAAACTGATACTTTAAAATGTAGGTGTTTTCAAAAAAGAAATATTTACAGACATATGAGAAATGTCATTATTAAACAAAGCAACTTGGTAATAAAGATGAAAAATATATAGTTTACAAAAAGCAATGAAAAGCATTTTTCAAATGTGTGCCCATGCATGTAATACAGATGTATAGGCACATATTTACCTCTAGCTATGTTTTATGTTTCGGGCTATCACCATTCCTTTTATAACTACTGCTTTTGATTTTCACCAAAGATTATAGAGGACATGATTTGCACAGTCAATATATGAACTCTTTAAATCATGATGCAATTTCTAGCTTGTTTATAATTTTCCAAGCAGCTGAACAGTGCATTTATCACTTCATACTACTGTAAACAGGATTAGTGTGAACAGAGCAGGCTTTTAGTGTAAAATAAATCCACTTAGTGTAAGAAAGCAAGAAAAATTTACACTGAACTCAGGAGTAAACCAAACAGGTACAGGTGTGTTCTGGAGCAAAATCCTGCAAGTCAAGAACTGTTTGTTTATGGAGATGTACAGAGTCTGGAAGGAGAATGAATATTAGTAAAGATGTCTTTTTGATTTCTAAGCATGATAAACTCTTTCCTCATTTCCAGGAACACAGTGCAGCCTGTGTACATCGTGAGCCAGAGGACAGGATTTATTACAGAAGAAGGTGCTGATTCAGCAAAGTTCTCAATCTCATGCCAAAATTCTAACATGTATTTAAGTAACACTACTTTTGAAGTCATTCACACAGTCATAGCCCTAATGGGACATCTGTGCTCATTAAGACCATAGAAATGTACTGCCCCAGCAAAGTTCACACAAAGCATGGCCACTCCTCAAGCACTTGGCTGGGGAAATGTACATTCACACCAGTACACCCAAAGTGATCTCTGTGTAAATGAGAATGTACCCCCCATGTTCCTTCTCCTTGTAATCCCCTTGACTCTCCTTCCCAGAGCTTCACCCCCACCTTGCAAACCTTTCTGCCTCTGCCTCTGGTTTTGCAAAGATTATTTTCAGGTACAAATTATTGGAGGCCATAATTTTGGGAATCAGTGCTATCAAAAAAGCAGAGGTGTACACAAAATGCAAATTGCACAAAGGGGCAGAGAGGGGTCTTTCCTTCACTCCTGAATATGCTTTGAGATATTTTTGCAGACATAGCATTTCTGTAAGAATTTGGTAACACTGTGAAGGCCAAGTTTGAGGTATCTAAGTATGTGATTTTCACCTATATCCTTGTGTCTGCTGTCCTCCTGACTGGATCTGAGCTTTCAAATATGCTTGACTATCAGGAAATTCTCTGCAATTTGGGATGAATTTTACCATTATTATGCCATTCTTAAAGCTTTAAAGTGAGGATGAAACTAAATGCTTGTGGAAAAAAAATTATCCTGAGCTTAGAGAACACACTGCCAACAGGCAGGAATAAAGATCATATCTCTTACAACATCTATCTGAGGAAAGAACAAAGGAATTATGAACTTCAACATGAGAATGATTTCAAAGCCAGCTTCGTCATTATATTCACTTGCTTTGCTTGTTTTTAGTTTGTGGAGCACTCTATGGCCAAAGTCCTGCTAAGAGCTGTCCACATGCCTAATGGAGACATCAGTGCTCAGACCAATGAATGGTCCTTTGGATACGTTCAAACGATTCAGCCAAAGGCAAGGTGTTTCAGCACCAGAAGTCAGTCCAAGTCAGCCACTAAGTACTTTCCCTGTGTGTGGCTGACAGCAGATACTTAGAGAAAAGATGGATATAGATCTCAGGTAAAGATTTTCTGCAGCACCTAGCAAAAAAAGACACATGGTTATCTCCTCAATGAAACTTCTAAGAGCCTTTTCCTCCTTCAGCACGGGGCCAGGAACCATTCTCAGTGAGGCATGGACCACTTAAAAACCTGGTCTATGCACCTATTGTTGGTCACCAAGGCTGGGCTGACACTGTAAGAGAAATACAGGGTTGCTGGGGCTTTTTTTGCGCACTGAAGAAAGCAAACACTGTAATATGGCACAGGTATGAGCCACTGGTCAGCAAGACAGAGGGGTTCCTATCCTTTCTCTTCCTCTAAATCCAATTGTCTTCCTCCAGGAATAGTGCCATAGTTCTTGGCTGGCAGCTGGAATTACCAGTAGTGTGGGGTATCTGGCAAAGAGACAGAGGTCTTGTTTCATTACCATGTACACTTAGTAAGTTTATCTCCATGCACAGTAGTAACTTTACATCTCTCTTTTGAGAAAAAATAGTGGAGATAATAGTATTTTTCTGTCGCTAATGCTAGACAAGGGCCCGTACAAGTCATAGCTGATGTTACAGTGCAGTCTGTTTATTCAAAATAGAAAAGCTGAGCACTACCATCTAAAAAATAATATACATTCTACATACTGCAATAAAGTGGTCATTTAGACTTTTTTGTCATATTTCTATTTGTCTTAGAGAAAGGTGATGTAAATAACCTAAAGTCATCAAAATCTGAATGTTTGATATCACAGAAAATACCAAAATTACAAATTGCTTTCATTCTGAATCAGACACCAATCAGCATAAAATCTGTTTTCAGTATAAATACACCATACTGTTTTCATAATAATAAACTAATAACTCAGTTTGCATTGCCAGACTTTTCTAATAATCATATGTTCACCTAGATTATTTTTAATCATCATTTCATACATTAAAAATTGTAAAATTTGTATTGGAAAATACTCCATTTCTGTCAATCAAAATATTTACATATCAATGAGCAAAATTTGCTTGAATTTTTCTGGTTTTTAGGATTACTTTCATGTGTATAATATCCAAAAGAGAAGTCATCAATCTGCTAAGATGGCTGCAGCAGCATGACAGGAAATGTTAAGGACATGCAGGCATTGCTAGCTTTTCAGGTAACCAGAAATGTGTGCTACAGCCCTATGAGCATGAAGGACTCAGAGACCACGGTGTGGTGTTCCTGACACAGGAAAGTACCAGTTGTTTTCAGGAGAGCCCAAATGGATAAAGAATTCATGAATGCACAGGTGATGAATTGTGGTTTTCTGGCTTTGGAAATAAGTAGGCATAGTTTGGATGATTTAAAACGACCTTTGACTTAGAAATTTTTGCCAATGTTGTCTTTGTTTTGTATTTCAAACACTTTACCTCTGTTATAAGCTCAGCAAGCACTTTGTAATAAAGTCACTAAGATTTTTTTCCATAAATTCCTAGTACTTAGAATTAAAGGAAGATTGTATTATAAAAGGGCACAATGCAAGTTCAAATGCAAAATGTTTTCATGAGAAACACACACTTGTCACTGCACCACTAAGTGCATAGCATTACACTAAGAAGACTGCAAATTTAAAAACAGGTTAGTTATCAGAAAATGAAATGACCCCACGATAATGGATCATGAGGGGCTAGAATTTTCCCACAGTGTGACATCCCCGGCTTTCTTTTTGACCTCGTCCCTATTGCACAGCACTGCCACTAGATGTCAGAAGATAAAAGGGCCCCACTGGTCCCCACAAGAGAGCCTGGTCAACAGAGGAGCTGAAAAAAAGTATTGCACAGGGTAAGAGAAGTTGCCAGGTAAAAATAGGTAGCTATTGATTTTTAGCTGTTGGTAGTATTGAAACATAGGTTTTCCAGGACGAATTTCAGTGCTGTGACACACAAAAACACAGGAAAACTCCTGAAGTCACTTTCTTTCTCTGGGCTGTTACACTGTTTTTAGAGCATCTTTCAAAATGAACCCTGACTCATTACAGGAGCTCTTTGTAGTGTTATCACAATGATAACACTAAACAGAAATGGAAAAATGAGACTCAGAGCTTACTCAATGGATATTAAAATGAGATAAAGAAAAACAAATTATCAGGTCTAATTCCTTCAGTCAGTATAGACTTATCTGTATTTACATCTCAGCTGGCTCCATGGCCTTGCCCTTCAGCCCCACACTCACAGCCAAATTACAAATAACTGTGGAGTTTGGTGGTGAAACAAGTTTACATCCAAGGAAGTTTTCAAGCTGGACACTGTAAAGGAAAGGAGACCTGATACATCTTGTATGTTATGGCATGGAGTTGATGAACACTCTCCATAGCAGTTTAAGGGAATTTTTGCAAAGGTCAGAGCTATGAAGACAGCCCTGGACCACACCCTGGTACACAGCAGAAGCACCAGCCTCAGACCATGAATGTCATTATGATCAAAACTTCCCAGGACAAGAACTACAAAGGTTAAGGACAGGGAAAAGGCAATGTTCTGCCTAGAACAGAAGAAAAATCTTCCCACTTCTATCAGTACACAGGTCAAGTTCTGTATTCTGTGATTACAGTAGTTTAATCTGGTTCTTCTATCCAGGTTTATAGGAAAAAATGTGCTTCAAAGAACTTAATTTTCTTCTAGCACCTTGTGTAAAGTGGAACAATGCAAAGTCACAGTGAATGACACTAAAACCAAAGCTGATGTCAGATTTTTGCCTTCCCAACTAGAGAAGGGAAGTCATGAGACATAATGCATATAGTGTTGAATTCAATTACTTGGGATGTTTAAATTGCACCAGAATGGTGCTGTAGCATTATTTCATAGCACTTCACAACCTTAACCCTTCAGTTGAATACTCTAAGTGAGCACGAAGTATTGTTTGCACTAGTGGAGACACAGCATTTTTTCTAGATCTGATTTCCTTCCTTGAAGTGTGTAAATGATTGATTTCCATGCAGCCTTTCAGTCACTGTTCATAGTCACAGCTGTGAAAAGGCACCTGCTCTTGCTACCTGCTTCCAAGGCTTATGCTAGGTTCTCTTTCCTTCCAAGAAAGAAGTGCCTCAGTCATTCACTGAAAAGAGAGTTTCTGGAATGCTGTGTCAGGGTGTTCTTCCTCTTTCCTCTGCTATTCTTTGCTACATCATTGTGACTCTACTCCTTTGATGGTCCAGGCACATGCTTCTGACCCAGTGAAGGGTGAGAAGGGGACAAGGATTTTGCCAGCACAGAGGAATGAGCTGTAGGAACAAATGGTACATGGAAATAGTTTATAAACTTTGCAAATTCAAGGATTACCTGAGACTCAACCCTTGAAATTTACTTTGAGAAATCAGTCTATTCCTGAGCTACCTGGGGAGAAACAGCCTAATGATGTGGGACATGAGAACAGTTTAAAATGTGCAAGTGTGAAATACAAAATCCTACATCAAGGGATAAATTTGAGGTCAGTTTAGAAAGTTAATACTGCATAAACAGATTGATAAACTTTAATCCCAAACAAACTCATTGAAACAATTATAAAGGAGTGGATCTAATGTTACTCTTTCAAAACTGGACTGACTCAATAAATTCTGAGAAAGTTATTTCTGACATATCATTGAGAAACAGGAAGTGGAAGAACAAAATTTAATCCATCATTTCCAGCAAAAATTATTTTAATAAAGCCCACAAGTCACAGCTTTTACTGATGGCCAGTAAGAAGCAACATAAATATTAATATAAATTTATAATGCTGCTTTTTGTTGTGGTTTTCTGTAAGGAGCCACAGTTTCACTGTTGTGTGAGAAAAGGCTGTAGGACCCTAATATGAGGGATTGCTGCTTTAATGCTAAGCACATCCTGAAGAGCTTTGCAAGATCAGGGCTGGAACATTTAGCAGCTTGTAGCGTTGAGGAGAAAAATCCTGAAAGGTCTGTTCCTTGTCTTCAGTGAAGTAAATTGACCAGCAGCAGAGAATTAATGCTCTCTACTGTTAAATTAATAACTTTATCCCTGACACAACTTTGTCCTGCAGAAACTTGCATTTGGATATTGTTCAGGAGTCAGTAGAATTTACTCAAGAAACCAAGCAACCTGCATGTATCTGTCCTGTTTTGAAAGGTAACTTAGATAACAAGAGTTGGGGGTTTTCATCCTATTTTTTATTAGTACAATGAGAGTCAATGTTTGCTTTTTGCACCATTGATGGCTTACCACATTCATGTGGATAAGCATGACATATCCAACCTTGCTTTCTTGTCTATATCACCACATTTTGCTCCCATCTGATAGGTCATCTGTCAAGCATCTAGGTCTTATCCAGTTCTTTTCCCTTCAGGATGCTCTGATAGCACATTCAAGTTTCAGTAGCCTTTATTTTGGGAGATTGTAAGAAAAACAAATCTGAATGTTAGATAAAGGTCACAGGTGCAGTCTTAAAACCCTGAAAAAATTGCAAAAGCATTTTTTTCCCCTGAATATTCCACTGGTTTATAACATGCTTTTGTGGCTTGGTTTTTTGAGGTTTTTAAGAGCATATCCTTTCAATCACCTCAGTCTGTTTGGGTGGGTTTGCTTAATGGCGCCTCTGAAATCTAATTGGGAGGTCCTGTTCAATGTCTGCTGTTTGTCCAACTACACTCCATAATATCCTTATTCACAAGACAGAGCTGACACTAAAGTATTTCATCAGTGTGCCCTTTAGTCTTCAGTCAAAACAACAACCAACTTTAAGAATGCCCAAGGCATCTGATAAGCTGTTGACTGCAGATCTCTCTTCCAAACCTCAGGCTCTTCAAAGCTCTGGACTACCTTTTTTTCTAATCTGCCCCAGAGCTCATCTTTCATCTGTTTCATTTCAGTATCCATATAGACTATCTTGTCTGAATAATTTAGGAGCGAAATCCAACATCATTTCTCCAGTCCTTTGATTTATAAGAGAGATCCAACTCTAGCCACAGATCTCTGACCCAGGTGACTTGTTACCCCCCTAAGAAGATGCTTCGGCAGGTGGAGAGTGTGAAGATGGTATGAAAAGAAATGCATACCATTTCTGCAAGATAATCAATCAAATTGTCACTTAGAAGAGGGCAGACAGTGTTTGTTTGGATCCATTTCAGCCCAAATTTACAGCAGAAATCCCAAACCCTAATTCTTCCACTGAGCTTTACCAGCCTGCCACTCCTGTTACTGCAAAACCAGGGACGAATGGGACCAGAATCTCTTCTGTGAAAAATGTAAACTTCTTTCAGACAAGAATCAATCAGCACTGCGCTTAAAGCTGTGACAATCACTGTTTCCTTTGGGCTTTCTAGACTTGGGGCAGTCAGCCTGTTTATACAATTTTGGAGCAACAGTCCAGTGAAATCCTGTATATTGCAGCCAGCCCTCACCACAGACTCCCACAAACTGTTAGAGAGTCACACAGGATTTCACTGGACTTGTACCTTACTGGCACTTTGCCAAAAACAACTAATGTCAGAGAAAACCTTTGGAAAATAAAGAAAAGTTCCTGAAAAAATATGCAATTTATGCAATTTTTATTTTTCATCAGGAACTGAAAATGCCCCAGATTTCATGAACTGGTTGCCTAATTCTTTTTGGCCTGTGAGTCATCTCCTAGATCTGTTACAAGACTAATTTTATTACCACTCAGTCTGTCATTCTGAGGCTCACAGGCAATGTACCACCTGCAAAAATACCTGACAGACCAGATGTAACATGATTGTAGCTCAGCTAATACTTTAATCAGTGCTGGGGACTGGTCTCCAGCTGTAAATGTAACTGATATGGCCAGATCAAAGAGAAATCACAGGACTGAGGCTACTAGAGCGAGGCATTTGGGACGGGATTTCAGATGGAGCCTAAAGCCTAAGGCTATGTCTCTAGCAGGAGAGGGAATACAGTTGGGACCGTTCACTGACATAATGCCCAAGAGACGTGAAACAGCTCATACTCAGCCTATTCAAGTGGTTTGTCTACTTCCAAACAGGTTATTTGGGAATTGCTCCTGACACATGACGTGTCCTGAATGCGCCTGGGAACCATCCAGAGGGTTGATATGAAATGAAGACACACAAGAGCCATTTCAGCAATTTAGCAGGAAAGAGGATTGAGATTCAGTGCCTGGGAATGTTTTTCGGTACCACACAATTTATTGACACCAGCCATAGCCTGAACATCATTCCATCTTTCTCAAAGTCCATCTAACATCAGGCTCACAGGTGCCAGTGCTGCAGTTTTCAGCGAGGCTCACCAGCAGAATATTTTGTGGACTATTTCCTTTGAATTGTATGCCAGTCTAGTTTGTTCAATTTTATGCCTGACAAGACAATTTATGTCTGACAAGAGTATTCAGATGACTTTCACAAGAATTTGAATCAGAGTTGCAGCTGCTACAACCATTTCACAAGAGGCAACATAGCAGTGACTTATAGGAAGCCACCATACCACAGTTATAAAATGGGAAGAAATTATAAAGTAGGATATAATTTAGAGACTGGCATTGCTCATTCAAAACAGATGTGAAACACATTTGTCAAGTGGTAGGATGAATAGAGAGAAAACTATGCTGGAGAAAGCAGGCCCAGTAAAATAGCATAGAATCTTTTTCAATGCACACACAAAATCACAGACATGTATATGTGTATATGTAGTGCAAGGGTAAAATATGACATCCTACATTAGGGGATAAATTTGAGGTCAGTTTAGAAAGTGAATACTAAATTAACAGAACTTAATCCCAAACAATCTCATTGAAACAATTATATATTATATGTGTGTGGACACATATATGTGTGTGTACACACATATATTATGTGTGTGTGTGTGTGTGTGAGTACTTGTATATACTTATATAACTTTGAGAATTCAGGCAACATACTGCAGAGATGCTCTGTGAGTGGTAGCTGCACATGGGCAAACTGAACTTGGCTGATCTGTAGTCCTTTGACTCTCTTCTGCTCCTCCTTCCACCCCACACAGCCTCCATCAAGGTGACTTTGGGTTCACTATGACCAAGGCAGCAGTTCTTATTGCAGCAAATTCTGTGCAGATTTTCTATGACCTCTTTTTGACAGGTTTTTTATGCATGGCCTACATTAGTGTTCCCTCTGCTGCTAGCCCAGTAGTACAGTTCAAACAGGTGTTTTTAATCTCCTTGTCTAAAGGGAACACAAAGTTGAAGCTGTCAAGGAAGCCACTGCCATGTGCCATTCATCAAAGCATCATTATACTCAGTCCAGACCTGTGATTCACTCCAATCTCTGGACAGTAATTCAGAGGATGCCTCCACTGAACAGAGGTAAGGGCAGACAGAGATTGCTCTGCCATCTCTCCAGCCTACCCAAGGCTGCCAATTTCACAGGCAAGGTGAGATCTACACTCAAGCCAAGGTCAAACATAAAACACAGGCACGGTTCATCAAATCATGGCTCCTGCAGTTTTAGAGGTAATAATGTCTAGAAGATCCACATGATATTTATCACATATTCTTTCACATAGTACAAGGCACAAAACAGTCCTGAAATAAACTGTTCAGATAACAATCTGTGAACACAAAAGAAGAAAGAAAAAGACAACACAGATATACCCCAAACCACACCAGATGAAACAGCTGTCACAGAGGTATCTTAAGTCCGAGGACCTAAATCAGCAGACAATGTATTAAATACGTGTAGCAGATGCCTTCTTACCTTGAGCACATTTTCCACCATCACTACTCCTCATTCTCTCTCCAGGAAGATGCTGGGGAAATATATGCACAGAAACCAGTCTAATAAAACCTGTGTCTAAAATAGAATTGGTCATTCTTAAAATGCTCTCGTTTCATCTACAGAAGTGAATTTTGAAATATTTATGCGAATTAAGGAAGTGAATAATAAAAATACCTTAAAATTAATAAAAGTATAAAAGAATCAGTGGAAAAGCTGTGAGTTGTTTCCACATCTCTTCCCTCCCAATCAATTTTGATAATTCACATCTCTTATCTATCATACTGCTTTTTTCTGACTCATCTTAATAATTTTAATTTGCTCTCTTTTCTTCTCCTAATAAAATGGGAATAATGAATTGAAAATTGAAGAAAGTGGCAGTTACTTTAAAAAAAAAGTCTCCATGACTTTTACAAGAAATCTTTTCTGGAAAATTCTGACCCATCTATCTAAGAGTCAGCTCACTCTTACTGGGCAAATGAAATAAGGTTTTACAGTGAACATTTATGTTATTACAGCTGCTCTAACCACTGAGCGAACAAACACGTTGATTCATTCTAAAGAAACTACAGTCAAAAAAGTTATAAAATCTTCATAGGAGGTATTGAGTTCATCTGACTTGGTGAGTGTTTTCTGGCATAGGCATGGGTAATAAAATAAACACATACAGAACTGAAACAAAGCGCTGCGCTACTGCAGTTGGGATGCAGCAAAGGTGGTGTAGAGAACATCTGACTTTCCTGACTAACATTAAAAGTATCATCAAAGATTTAAATCTGATTTTCCAGATCTTTCCAGTGGATATTAACCTTAGAGAAAAGCATGGGTTGGTGTTCATGAGCCTTTTCTACCAATCCTAGAAACTTCCCTCATTTCCTAATGATGTTTCTTACTTGCAGTTTCTTTAGCTTTCTTTTTAGACCAGCTCCCTATGGCTCCCTACAGAATTTCTACTTAGCACATAACACCAAAATCTTCAAATATCTTGTTTTCTAGCTTATTCATTCTATTTCTTTAAGGTATGAGAATGTCTAGCTGCATCCCCACAGATTATATTATGTAAACTGTACCAGCAAAGTGAGATTGTCTGAACTCAACTGTGTAGATGAAGACTCAAGGTTAGTCAGCCATGACAAGGCTGCTGGAAGTGAGCAAGTGTAAGGATTGCATGCATTCCTGAGGGAGAGACAGCAGGAAGAGGAAGGATGTGACTGTATAATATCGTTTATTATCTCATTGCTCCTCACACACCACCAGCAGTTTGAATAGACCTGCCTCTCCCCACTTTCTAATATCACGTATTCAAAGTTCTATATCAAAGGCACTGTTTAGATGTCACTTGTCCCAGCCCATGGCAGGGTGCTTGGAACTAGATGACCTTTAATGTCTCTTCCAACTCAAACCATTCTATGACTCCATAATCATATATTTGCAGTGAAGAAATCTTGCCATTTCAAATACATTTTCAAAAATACGAAAAATACTGAATTAGCTGTTTATAATACTTGTTTTTTTCTTCCAAATCTATGATTAAGAAAAGTTAAAGAAATATGGGAAAGAACCATCCAGATAGTTTTCGTGAAAACTTTGGAGGAATCAGGACCGAAGTAGATGCAACACCGAAATTGAAGAGTGAGTATTTATCCTTGCAGCAAACAGGCCTGATCCTGTCAGCCTGTGCTCTGTGGAGGTAAGGAAGTTAATATAAGCACATTGTCTGTTTCCAAAAATAGCACATTTATTGTTTTATTTCTGTGATTAAGATGAATGCAACTTCTTTACCAGCTGCTATAACAAAGATTCTGAAATGTATCAGCTCCATATCCAAGCCATGTAATCATCAGATTATTTCAAACCCCAATATATAATTGGGCTTTTCTCCCTGGGAATCTGCTGACAGGACACAGGGGGATGGTTCAAAACTGTACCACAAGATGTTCAGACTGGACATTAGGAGACATTTCTTTATGACAGTGTGGTCAAACACTGAAACTTTCTAGAGAGGTGGTTGATGTCCCAAGGCTGTCAGTGTTTCAGAGGCATTTGGGCAATGCCATTAGTAGCATGTTTTAACTACTCGTCAGCCATTAAGTGGTCAGGCACTTGGGCTGGATGACCACTGTAAGTCCCTTCCAACTGAACTATTCTAGTGTAATCTAGCCTAACCTAGTCTATTTCATGTTTATTTTGACATAAGATCTACCATAACAAAGAGGTGAGTAGCTCATGCTGACCCCATGAATGTCAAGAGCAAGTAGGGATGTTAGTTCTGCAGTGACATCAGTATTTTAGAATTCATTTGACAGTTAATTTGGGTTGTTTGACAATGAATGTATGGAAGTGCTGCACGTAGTGCAGCCCAGATAGTCAAGCCTTCACTGCCTTCGGGTACTCTGTGTCAACAGCTCGGGTATTGCTAAAACTGGAGTTGGGGTAACCCAGATTTCAGTGTTGGTTCATGATGTAAGCTCAGTCTCTGAGGCACCCTGGTGAGGGGAGAGCCACCACTGCAATGAGAAAAGGAGGTCACAGTGAGCCGGAGCTTGGCTTCCTCTCACAAGTGACAACTGATAGGACAAGAGAAATGGCCTCAGGTTGTGCCAGGGAAGGTTTCTATTGGATAGCAGGAAAATTTTCTTCATGGAAAGGTGTTAATCCCTGGAGAAGGCTGTCTAGGGAAGTGATGCAATTCTGCCCTTGAAGGTGTTTAAACAGATGTTTAGATGTGGAGTGTAAGAACACGATTTAGTGGTAAACACAGCTGTGCTGGGTAAATATTCGGACTCGATGATCATACAAGTGTTTTCCAACCTAAATGATTCTGAATAGATAAAGAAACCCCTATAAAGCACAGATTTTTTTTTTTCTCAAAAGAAGTAATTTAGTGATTCAATAGTTAATTACCTAATAGTTAATTATCTTTTATTCAAAATTAAATTATTTTTCTAGAGCATGAAAAATCTGAAAAGAGGCTGGTAACAGTCAGGCAAACAGTTTTTCCTATGGCAGGCAGCAATAGCTACTGACATGGATTCAACATAAGACAGGTTCTGCAGATGTCCAGGGGGATCAGTCCACAGCTGGTGGTGCTCACTGGGACTCACATCTCACACCCTTCCACAGAGAAACTGCTTCTCAGAGCTCTGTCTAGGGGTGATTATGAAACTCTTCTCAGTTACTCAACATCAATCACGTGGTTTTGCCAACAGACATGTCAGCCTACAGTGGGGGCATTTCATGAATGCAGACAGGATGTGGCAAGTATTATTCACCTAGGTTTTTAATTCGTGACAGTAAGTTAAAGATGCATGAGAGTGAATTTTTCTGTCCTGTTCAAAATGTATTGTTGACAAACAGGCTAAGATTAGGTAAAGGACCCCCAAGAGTCTAGATTTGCAGTTCCTCTAATGAATAATTTCTTTTTCCTTTTTTCCATTTTCCTAATTTTTAAAGATTTTCTTACTTTTTTCTGGTCCAAAGACCTATAAATATGCAGAGAGAAGGACAATGCTATCGATATGATGAAAACCAGTTCCTAGAGTGGTTGCTATAGCAGTAGTCAGCAGAACATCAGATGGGGGTAGAAGAAAGTAAAAACTGGACCATAAGGTCCAAAAACAGGGTTGATCCTTTTTTTTCCGTGTATGTAAACACAGAGCACAATGAGGAATGCCACAACTCAGCGTAGCAACGTAACACTATTGCAATAAATACATCTTTATTTAATCAGAGTTGATATTTTGAAGAGCTTCAGTCTCACCTCAGAAACTCCTGGACACAGAATATTTTTACTTTTCTTGTATGTAGACTCTATTATAATGAAGTCAATGAGAAACCTTTTCTGGCCTCTTCTCAAAGACCTGCATTTACAGGGAAACTGTTGAAGAAGCTGTGACTAACCATATCCTTTCTCAAAAGAGCCAGAAAAATATTCTGGAGACACATTCTCTGGAGGAAGAACCATCTTGTGGTTTAAGTGGCCCTATGCAAGACTGATGAGGAAAGAACCAAATATTCACACTCATCCAGTATCTTATTTTGGAATTCAATCCACAGTCTCCTCAGCCTGTGCTTTTATCAACATAGTCTGGTTTCATCAAGGAGAAGGTGATGACAGAGCAAAAACCGCTCACCACTTCTCCATAATCATTTTGAAAGAACTGACTGTGTGATCTTATGAATGGGACCTAACACAGTAACTGCACACTTGTTTAGCTGAAAACAGTGGTAGAGGATTTGCATATCACTCATTTAAACACTGAGGAATCATAGTTTAAAGAATAGATATGAATGAAGTCTGGTGCCTTTTGTTGTTGTTCTGATCTGTTGTCATAGCTGTTTGCATTGTACTATATATATATATATATATATATATATATATATATAATTTTTTTAACACATTTAGTTTTGCTGTTCCTTTCTTTGTCCCTTTTCATGCCTATCACAAATTTTCTCTACCACAGAAACTGTTTTATCCAAGACACTTCGGATGACTGCTGGAAGACTGGCCAATGGATCTGTGTTGCAGAGAAACTGCAAATGTTTAAGACACTTGCACCCAAATCAATTTAAGCAAGAACTTAGCTGCCTTTATTACTTTTACTAATAGATGGAATAAGCCATTTTGACCCCCAGGAGAGCCTGAGACCTGGGTATAAGTGGAACATAAAGCTGTTATGCCTTCCCTCACAGCTGTGGAACCTATGCAGAATGCAAATATATTTCATGTCTGGTATCTGCAATTCCTTGAATGATTTTTAGTCTTTTGCCCTACTTCTCGTGGATGTATCCTCCTTTTCTATCTACTTCAGAATAAAACCAAGAGGAAAAAAATCTATGATCCAAAACTGGGACAAATTTGTCCCTGCTTCACATAGCCTTCGGTTTTGCATATCTAAATGAGTGTTTTGTATACATATCCCTCTATTTTCCACTTCCACCAGTGAAAAGAAAAATCTTTTTTATCTCTGGCACTTTGAGCAAAAAAATGAAAACACAATTTGTCAAACATGCTGATAAAAGGAAACATCTATAGCTGTTATTGAATTTAGCAGACATCAGTGAGCAATTCTGAAAATCAGGATAAACACAAGAGGAAGCAGTTGTCAAGAGTATATGAGACTTGTTCAAAGGCACAAAGCCATAAGCAAGTACAGTAACTCTGTGCATCAGTATCCATAAAACACTGGCTAAGATAAAGACAGACTACTATACCCAAGATAAAGGCAGGTGCCGTTTTAACAGATGAATTCTCCACGACATCAAGATCTTAGATTGGGAGTCTGATTATTTTCAGTAATACACCTCTTAGATGAAAATTTGGAGAAGCCATACCACCATCTGTCCACCAGAATAGAATCTCCTCAGACAAATAAAACAGGACATTTAATCAGATTTTGGCCTTGTGGATAGAGAAGGAAGAGGAATAATTACTCTATGGAGGAAAATAAAACTACTTCTGGGATCATATGCACTAAATAATTGATTTGATTTTTGTACACGTTCTCGGTTATTGAATAAAACATTTTAAAACATTAAAATAAATATAAAACATGTTATAATTACAAACTATCAAACTGCATTTTCTAAGTGACATTATTATTACAGAAGAAAACATATTTATTTGTGGACTTATAAGTAAACATTTAGTTCACATCTATAATTCTTGTATTTAATTGAATCATGGTATTTAAATCATAGTATTTAAATAGTTTTGCATGGACTTGTAAATACACCAAGAAACTTGAGGGCTAACTGAATTTTAGTGTTCCATCAAAAATGGCAATTTTCTAATTAAAAGTTAAACAGTATATTAGAATCTATCTAATTTTTGCTATCTAATGTTTCTTGTTGGGATTTCCAGTGCAACTTTGTGAATTTTAACATAACATATTAGATCTGAACAGTCCAGATACAATGATTTTCCATTTATTTTCACATTAAAATTTTTGAATGAAGGAAAAGATTGTGAAACATTCAGACTTGCACAACTGGAATACATTTTTCCCTGGTACTTTGTTGCGGAAGGAGCATGGGAAAGGTTCTGGTTTTTAATTTGCATGATTTATGAAAATAGCAAAAAACTTATTTAATGTCGTCAATGGAAATCTTTTGAATGATTAGCTAAGCTGTCTAGAAAGGTGAAATTTTTTTACTGTTTCAGTCTGGAAAAGACTCTCATCTACCACCACTGTTTTCAGCATAATAATGGATACTTGCTTATTGGGAAAAAAAGAAAAAATTGTGCTGCTCCTAATTGTCTCTTTGAGGAAACTTGTTCTTTTTAAGTTCTCCTAGTTTCTGGAGGGTAAAAAAAGAAACTGCAACAGTCTACTTGAGTTACATTTTTTCCATACAGAAAGGTGATTTTTGGAAAGGTTACAATGAAACAATTCTTTACCTTCTTTCTCTATGGGTTATGACACCGTGATTGCTGGTGAGAATGGGATAAACTGAAGGGAAGAACTTATTGAAATCAGTGATTTTTATCATTGGCCTCCAGGGGTGAGAGGTTTCCCCAGAAACTTAAGACTTGGGGAATCCAGGATCCCAAAACCTTGCTCCCACACATAACTTACAGTAACTTGACCTGTGTTGTTCCATGCTTATGTAACCAAATAGCGGCACAATAAATCTATTATGTCTGTGTTTTCCTTGTTTTGAAGTTTCCCATTGCCTGTGCTTTACAATAAGGGCTCCTCTGTTATTCGTGAGAAGTACAAAGTTGCATAACTCCGAGAAAATTAAGAGAGCCCTGTGCAATCCACCTCCACTTTGGTACCAGAGAAAGGCTCTGCACTGTCCCAGGTGAGCACTGGCACTTGGTGTTAGCCCTCCCTTCAATATTTCCTGTCTCTCTGGCCAAGCTGCAGCACAGCACACTCCTGTCTAGGAAGCTAAGACACCATGAAGGAGCTGAGTTCATGTTGCCACGCACCAGTGAAAGATCTATTTTGGGACAGACCTGCCTTGTTGCAATGCATGATTGATGCTTTCTAAGTTTTATATGTATTTTATTTATTTTGTGTTGGTATGTTCCTTACAAGGTCCCTTCACCCGTTCCCAAACCCACATGGTATCTCCCCAGAGAGGAGCCCCTTGTCAATCACCCTGGTAACTTGAGGGGAGATCATTTCCCATTCGACCAGGTGCCCAACACCTGCCCTTTTCAATTGTTCTGTTAAGTGCCCCTGCCCTGGAACACCCAACTCCTTTCCATCCATTGGCCCAAATTCTCCAGCTGCCCCAGCCTGTGTCCTGGGGTACAAATAGGAGAAGGACAGGCCAGGTCGTGCTTTTTGCACGTGGAGCTGCACCGAATAAACATTTTCCAAACTCACGGCAGAAGCCCGCTCTTCATTTCCAGCCTTATCCACGCTCAGCCAGCTGATCTGAGGAACCCACAAACTGTTTAGGTTGGTCTGGGGTTTACTGCTTGGCTGGTAAGCAGCCCCCAAGGAAAAACCAACACTGCCTGGCATTTCTCTGGGGTTTTTTCCACTTAAATTTCTATATCCCATAAATTCAACTGTCTTCCCTCCTGTTTAATCCCTGATATGTACTTGAATAAAATAATCATGTTCCCTCTTCATGGCAAAGATGCAAATCACTGCTGCCAACTGTCAGTAGTTTGGACTTAAGTTGTGAAGCTAACAGCTGCTCTCCCATTACATAGATTTTTTACACACAAGATTGTTCCAGAGCAGAAAGTAAAAAACCTGTTATATCTACCTGTTAATTTCTACCAAAAGTCAGCAGACTTAGCTCTTCTGACACCAGTAAAGATGACAGTGAAGGAAACTAGTGAAGTCCAGCTTAATATATGATGGACATCTGTGGAATTAAGCTATAAGTGTGTTAAAACAATGCTGTTATCAGGTACTTTGCAACATATTGTAGACGAGTCATCTTTGACTACCAACAGACTCGGGCATATAAATACCTGTAGGCTGCAGTTTTTAATTACAGCAATGTGTATTTTAGCTGTCACTAATGTGCATGGAAATATCACTAGTATAAGTGCCATGTCTTCCTTTACTCAAAGTTTCAAATTTTTTTTTTCTGACTTTTAACTGCTTCATCTAAGCTTCTAGATTTCTTTGTCTTCTATGAATTTGTCATATTTTCTACAAGGTATGGATAAATATACTGTATAACATTTCATCAACTTTGAGAGTTTTGAGTGATTTTACCCCACAGATATTTCTGCCATACCATGCAAGCTGCTACAGTGATAAACTTTAGAAGGAAAAGTCATTCTAAGGTATTCAAGTGGACGACATAATTTTGTCCCCACTTTGTAAACTCACTGAATTTTGCATTCATTCATTTCTTCCAAAACACAAACTGCAGGTATATACTGTTTCGTATTTCTTCCTGATCGTAGCCATGTTCTACACCCCTGTGATGCACTCCTACTTCATCTTTTGAAACTGATAATTCAAGGGTGAACTTGCACATTTTTGCTCATGAGTTGTGCTACTCCAACTCCCCCATTCAAAAACAAGTACTCTGAAGTGCCCACATACCAAAATCACAGCATTCCTGGGCTACCACTTTCCCTTGAGGGTTTGAAGACAGGTTGCGAGACTTGGGGTTGTACAGCTTGGAGAAGGCTTCAGGGATGCACAAAGCTGCCTTCCATTACCTATAGGGGACCTGCAAGTGAGCTGGAGAGGGGCTTTTCACAGGGGGATGTAGTGATATAAAAAGGGGGAATGGTTTTAAACTGAAAGGAAGAAGTTTTAGATGAGATATTAAGAAGAAAATCTTTACTCTGAGGGTGATGAGACACAGGCACAGGTTTCCCAGAGAAGTTGTGGATGCCCCATCCCTGGAAGTGTTAAAGGCCAGGTTGGATGAAAGCTGTGTAGTGAAAGGTGTCTCTGTCCATGGCAGGGAGTCAGAACCAGATGTTCCTTAAGGTCCCTTCCAGCCCAAACCATTCTCTGATTCTGTGAATCTATGTGCATGAATGAAATAGTTCCAAGTTACAGCACTGCACTCCGTGCATTAAAGCATGTTTCACATTGCCCAGCAGGGCCTGCTGCCAACAGCATCACCAGGCTTAATACGGAAATGAGAAGATGCGTTAAGGGGTGGATAGAACACTGATACAAAGCTAATGTTTGTGAACCCAAGAGTTTCATTCTGAAAGGAAATGTGAAATTTGAGGAAGCTGTAAAGGCTGCCAAACCCAGCAAATCCCTCCTCATACACATCTCTTTATACCTGCATTCTCAACTAGGGGAATTTTGCAGAACTGAATTCTTTCTTAGAATTCAGTTCCGTAAATGCTCATACACAGAGAAAATACGTTTCCTCAAAGCATATGCTTTTGCTGTTTTCCCTGAAAGTACTTTAGTGTGCTAAGCAAGCACAAAGAAATGTGAAGAACAGAGATCTTCTTTTAAATACTGTCTTAATTCTCCCTTTGTTTATGGCGCTGTAAATCTCATGCATATCTTCTGGAGTTAAAATAAAACAGGTGAAAGTGACCAGAAGAATAAAACCCACCATACGAACAAGACCTAAAATGGACACAAATGTCAAATTTAATAGTTTCTTCTCAAGATCTTATGCAGCATAGATCCTCTGTACAACACCTCAAGGTGCAAACATAACACAATTTATTTAACATTAGCATGACAGACACCCCCTACCCTTTCTGGCTACTGTATAAAGTCAACAGGAAATGTGTCATCACATCCTGATCCTAGAAGATCTCATAAGAAATCAAATCTACCTTGCATTGAAATCCAGGCCTCACTGAAAATCTCCAGCAAAACTGACACTGACTTTAAGATACAAATGACGATACCTTAGATGATGTGATTCAAGGTCTCAATGACAGCCACTGGAAAGCACAAGGCAAAGCACATAAAAAACAGGCCCTGCCCTGGCAAATAACTTCAGTGTTTGGATGAATATATTCAAGATTTCATTTATTTTGCATCACTTAGAGATGATCAGTCCAAGTCCTCAGGTAAAACTAACCTTGATCCTGTTAGTAGTCTGGGAGAAAAGTGTTGTATTCTTCAGAAATGGATGTAGTAAATATTATACCATTCGTTCTTGAAAGCAGAAAGAATTTTTTTTTAATTCCAGCAGAAACAGGATGTTCTGAATCATTTGTACCAGCCACAAGGAAGAAAAGGCAAACTCTAGTTGAGTATGCTTTATAGGAGAAGTAATTTCCTTCTCCTACCTTGAACTTTCCTCCAAACACAGAATCCTACACCCAGGAGAAGGCAACAGGATGCCTCTTCAATGTTAAGTTATGTGCATTTGTATCTGATGCAGGTTTTTAAGAAGTTTCTCTGATCTTCATAAAGTTCTATGACTTTCATCAGCCACTGAAGGTTTTCAAATTCGTCTGTGTCCAAAACAGACAAAAGGAAAAGGATGTAGTTTTATTTCTTCTTATCTGAGACTTTAAATAAACAGATATAATCTGTCTGTTGTTTGAATCATAAACAACTGCCTGTTAAGAGTGACCTTCAGCATGCTGTATTGAGAAACTTACAGAACATGTAACATATTAAGGTACCTTTTTTTCATACAAGAACTCTGCCTCATCCTTTATAATCCCTGTAGAATAGAAACTATCAAGCAATGCAAAAGTTTCCAAAATGCCATGTTAGAGAAAAAAAAAAAAGTGATTGAAGTAAAATACATCATTTAAGTATTTCCTGTGTGCTTTCCTCCACTACTAGCAAAGAATCAAAACCGTATAAATTCAAGTGTTAGGTCAATTTAACATTTTGACTACTATTGTTAATTTTCATTTCCATGGAGAAATGTTTTAACAACAACAGAATGTTGCATCTGAAGACATGCCTTCTCATTTACTTCACTGCCCATTAACAATGTCAATATTTAGGCTATCAGAACAAGCAGATAAAGAGGATAGGAAAATTGAGGAGTACATCTATCTGTTTAAGGAGACTCTGGCTAGTGTGGCAATTGCTAAAGAACTTGTAGGAAGAGAAAAGGAGAAGGAATGGACCGTAAGTTTACAATGGAAGAGGCTGATGTGAGATGGAATAAGGTTGGTAAAATTACATCTAGTAGCTTCTAGTGAGGGGGTATGGAATCAAAACCACCAGATGAGTAAGTCTCAAACTTCCCCAAGCCAGAAACTTGGGAAAAAGTGGCTGGAAAGCTACCCAGTGGAAAAGGACCTGGGGGTGCTGGTCAGCAGCAGCTGAACATGATCCAGGGTGTGCCCAGGTGGCCGAGAAGGCCGATGGCATCCTGGCCTGGATCAGCCATGGTGTGGCCAGCAGGATCAGGGCAGTGACCATCCCCCTGCACTGGGCACTGCTGAGGCCACACTTCAAATCCTGTCTTCAGTTCTGGGCCCCTCCCTGCAAGAAGGACATGGAGGGGCTGGAGCGTGTCCAGAGAAGGGCAACGGAGCTGGGGAAGGGTCTGGAGCACAAGTGCTGTGAGGAGCAGCTGAGGAAGCTGGGGGTGTTCAGCCTGGAGAAAAGGAGGCTCAGGGGGACCTCATCACTCTCTACAACTGCCTGGTGGGCAGGTGGGGGTTGCTTTCTTCTCCCAGGCTACAAGCAATAGAATGAGAGGAAATGGCCTCAAATTGCACCAAGGGAGGTCTAGATATTGGGAAGATTTTTCTTCACAGAAAGGATTGTGAATCATTGGAACAGTCTGCCCAGGAAAGTGGTGGAGTCACCAGCCCTGGAGGTGTTCAAAAGACATACAGACATGGTCCTTAGGGTCATGGTTTAGTGATGAAACAGCAGTGCTGACTTAACAGTTGTACTTCACGATCTTTTCCAACCTAAATGTTCCTACACAGGCAAGGAAGTCCCTTGAAAATAAGCAACTTTTTTCTTTTACAAAAAAATAATGTAGTTATTAAACACTTTGCTCTCTCAAAGTGTGGCTTCAGTAGTAGAAGCTGAAAATAGAAGCTGTCACAATCTTGGAAAAAGTTCTGAACTAAGGACGAGAAATAGATGATACAATCCACATTATGGAGGAAGTCAGGACCCATGACAGTATTTTTTACAATTTATTTCAGGTGACTGAAGCATTTTCTATTGCCTATTTTGGGACAGGATAAATCATTTCCTAGTGGTGTTTGTTTGTCATTCTTTTCAATAAAAAAAGCACACGTGACCAGCTAACATTAGAGGGCTACCTTGCTCATGAGCTTGTAGCCACTGATGTAGCAATCAGACAGAGAGAAGTTCCCCAACAGATTCATATTCTTCTGCCCATTCATCCTCCAATGTATCCACAAAAGAAAAAGAAAAACAAACAAAAAAAACCAAAGCAAACCAAAAACCCAAACAAAAATCCAAAACAAAAACAAACAAATGAAACAAAGAAAATACACGCAAACAAACCCATGGAGGTATGCAAATTTAACTGGCATAAAGCTGAATTCTTGGTGGAGAATGTAGAGAAGAATAAAAATATATTTTGAAGAATAAATAGAGAGGAATATTACAGTAACCAAGAGGAACCACTGAGAAAACTTTAACATTCTAGAAATTTCTGAATTTATGTGTTGTAGGGATCTTAGACACTGCCCAGGAACAGCTGAAGAGAAGTTCTAGAAGAAGAGAGTGAAGATGAGCTGCTAGGAATAGAGGTTGACATAAACCACACAGGACTGAGGGACAACACTCTGTGACTCATTTCATTGAATAGTATAAAGAGTGAGAAGAAAGACATTTCCATGTTGTTTTGTAAGTAGGTTCAACAAGACTGAGAATGTGAAAATCAGTGACCCTGTAGATCTGAGATGAGGTCATGGCAATTTACCATAAATGAGAAACTAAACAGGTTTAGAGAGAAAATGGTAATCTCTGGTTCATTGTTATAAATTTTTCAAAAGGTATAGGTTTTCATTATAATTAGCATCACTTGATCCTCCCTTCCAGTAAGTTCTCAAAGACTAATTGCTGTCCATTGTGCAATAGTTCACCCCACACAAACAAGGATGCACTCCTAAAAAGTAAAATAATGTGATTTTTAATGAGCTGTCCTGTGAACCAGAGAACACAAAAGTACCTCTCTTCATTGCCTTTGAGTTCAGCAAAGTCCTTATCAGACACTCCATATAAATAAGCTTCTGCAACTTTGAACACACAACTCAGCATAATTGGATCCCTGAGTTATGCAAAAGTTTCACTGCCAAGCACAGGAAGCACAGCTCACGCACTGTGAGCGGTGTGACAAATCACACTTGACAAACTCAGATTAGTCAAAGTAAACAGCTTTGAAGCAAACACAGTTTGTAACATCTGCCTTCAACAAGCTGTGAAGAATGAATGTATTCATTAGCAACCTAATGGTCAAGCCTAAGTACACTGCAGGTTTGTATAGAGATCATTTCCATAACAAGGTCATTTAGAACTCCCTAGCCTCATGTTTGTGTAACCTTTATCAAATCTAGAGTTGAGGAACTGGGCTGGAAAATTTGATTTGAGAACGTGAAGAGATTCACAGTGGGAAATGCAACCCAGGAATCTATTCTTTCAACTACAGAAGGCTGGCATCCTCACTAAATGCTGGTTAACTCAAGAAGTCCTGGGACTTCTCAGGAGGGAACAGGGTTTTGCATTATTAGGTCCTAATTGGAGGAAGTGCTTGCTTCCTTGTTTCATGTAACACAGCTGCACAGCTATTGAATTTTCTGGACTGGATTTTAATGAACAACTCTTTGGCATATAATTTTTTTGTTTGTTTGTTTCCTCCTAGCTAGGCTTTTAGGAAGAGTAGAGGGTGAAAGGATTGCTATTCTTCTTCCACTAATTTTCAATTTAAACCCACTAAATTGATGTGTCCCAATTTCTGTAGATTACATTCTCCTGGCAACAACCCAGTAAGTAGGGAATAAGATTGTTCTAGGTCTGCTGAGCAGAGGAATATTCAAACAAAAACACTTGTTTACCATGAAACACATTCAGCCACAGTAAGTACATCCAGAACAAATGGTAAATGCAAATATTGCAAAAGAAATTGCTATAGAAGAGAAAGGGTGTCAGTGCATCCGGTACAGTGAACTGCAGAGAACACAAGTTAGGGCAGACTGTCTAAAAATTGCCCTTTTGTGTGGTGTTAGTCTTGCATTGACTATCCTTCCTACTGGTTTAAGACAATGCCAGAGGTAAAGCCTATAAATGTACAGGGATGACCCTGTAGGATCACAAGATGTTAAGCTTTTAAGCCGTGTTTTGACGTAGCTTCTTGAAGTTTTGACATTTCACCTTTATCTCATTTCAAAAACAAGGAATTGGTTATACAAATCTAAATTTCCCAGTCAAAATACCCATTGTCCCAGACAGATCCCTTTAGAAAAATTGTGTACCTTCCTTTTCAAAACATTAAGAGCATATTTGAAAGTACATCTTTATTCCCAGAAAAAATATCCAAATGCCCAAGAATCAAATCCTACAAATATTTATAATCAGGGTAGATGCATTAGTAGTAAGATTACCAGATAGGGGGATCATCACTAAGTGTTTGGAGCAATATATCTCACCTAAAGCCTCTCGGTAATAGAAATTTGCATTTGGACATCAGATTACAGATAAACTGGTCTGCATCAATACTCAAAAAAACACTTTTGTAGATTTCCTGGTGTTTTAGTCAAATGAAATATTTTGCTTGACCTGAAATATTTAATTTGCTTCTTTTAAAATTTCAGGTACTGTAGCTTTGAATTATCATCAGTAGCATAAAACTATTTTATGTCAAACTTGCAAAATAATCAAATATTTGGGAAGGGCTGAAATTTTTTAATGAATTGAGGCTGAGCTTACAAACTGTTCTATGCAAAAGGAAAGTTCATTATTTTAACAGATGACTCATTTCTCTGTAAGAGTTCAGTCCATTCTGTTTCTGCCACTATTTGAAATGTATTAGCAAAACGCACCCTCCTCTGTTTCTGCACTCTAGGTACATGTGCACAAGGTGTATCCACACATCACCAGTTGTTAGTGACAAGAGACAAAGCATAAATTTGACTGGACAGAATCTTTGTTTGGAGTTAGTTATCACCAGTTATGTAGAAGTGCATTTTTCTTCAGTCTTCAACTCACAACAACTTTCTTCCTAAAATATTTGATCCATCTATTGTCACACTGCTACCTCCATAATAGTCTTGGGCTCAGATGTGGACTCCAGCTTACACAAAATATAAGTAGGTATAAATCACTTACAGGAAGAATGAATCACATCCATAGAGCCATAGAAACATAGTGGAGGAAACTGGTTGTGAGAAGGAAGTTCTGTCAGAAGATAAAAATCTAGTAGCTCAGTTTTCCTCATTTTGTTAAACTCTAGACTTTAGTTTTGATTAACCTTGCAACACAAGCCTGAAGGAACAACTTAATATGATTTTTTCCTCAGCAGAAGGAGGTGTAAACTCTTTCACAGCATGGAAGGCACCAAAATAAAGAAGGCAGGATCTTTGGGTCCCAAAAGTGCTATGTGAGGCTCTGAGGACTGCTGCAGACTTTGTGGGCCAGATCCTGATCTTATTGCCCTGGTTAAACTGCAGGACCACAAACAGCCCTAGTCAAGCTAGTGGGAAAGGGTGGAGAAAGAAGTTATTTGTTATCAGCAAGAGTTGATGAGATCTATGATAAAGTGCCTGTATTCCTTACTCAGACAGACCATCCCTTTCCAGATAGAAGGTGAATAGGCCTACAGTAGATGGAGGGGGCTGAATTTGCTCCCAAGAATTGACTTGACTCCAAAGGGTTACTTCAGGTTGATTCACAAGACAGCTGAGGCCCTCATAAGTCAAAGTCTGTAGTTGTGTTACAGAAATGAAAAAGCACCGTGTGTCACCATCAGACTGTACTACCACAGTATTTCTGGTCATCCTTTTGGATGGTTTGATTTTGGAATAACCATTTGTAAACACGATATAATTTTATTTTCAAGAATAACCTTAGATACTATAGTATCCTCAGCTGCATTAAAAGCAGAGTAGCCAGCAGGACAAGGGACACGATTCTCCCATTCCCCTCTGCTCTCATAGAAAATCACCTGGAGAGCTGCATCCAGGTCTGGGGGCCCTTGACTTAAGAAGGATGTGGACCTGGTGGAGTGAGTTCAGAAGACAGCCATGAAAATGATCAGAGGGTTGGAGCAGGCTGAGAGAGTTGAAGCTGTTCAACCTGGGGAGGAGAAGGTTCTGGGGAGACTTCAGAGACACTGCCAAGTACCTCCAGGGGGCTACAAGAGAGATGGAGAGTGACTTCTTACAAAGCCACATAGTGACAGGACATTTGGGAATGGATTTAAACTGAAAGGAAGGAGGTTTAGATTAGATATAAGGAAGAAATTCTTTGCTATGAGGGAAATGAAACAACGGACAGGTTACTCAAAGAAGTACTGGATGTCCCATCCCTGGAAGTATTCCAGACCAGGTTGGATGGGGCTCTGAGCATCCTGGTTGTATGGAAGGTGTCCCTGCCCATGGCAGTGTGGGCTGGAAGTAAATGATCTTTAAGGTCCTTTCCAAACCCAACCACCCTATGATTCTATAAATACTTGTGAAATAGGATTTTCTCCTAATGACCAGCTTCTGTGTCTTCTGACCCCAACATGTGCCTACTTTCAGGCAGACTGGCTCCTGTCATTTCCCTCCTGTACTTGCAGTGTCCTTCAGCTCCCTCCAATGCTCATTCTGAACAATAACTCACATCCAGAAATGGCTTCATGTCTTTCAACAGGATAGTCTGAGATATGGGTTGGAGTGGTAAATGTGTGATCGGGGCATGAGGTTTCCTCTGTTCCCCAGCCTGTGTTGACAGCAGATTCACTCATGCTGCCTTCCTTACTCACCACTACTTGGTCAGTGCTAATGGAAAATAGAAATCACAAAACCTATATATTTGCTTCTGAATTTGCATTTGAATTTTTTGCCTAAAATATCATCATTCTTAGGTTTTCCTTCAGAGGCTAGACATATTGTCTCTTGTTTTGACTGTCTAGCTCCTGCCATGAACAACCTCTGAACCTGCTATTTTCGAACAGCAATATCTTCCACAGGTTAATAGATAACTCTCCCTGAAGAGCTAGGAGCTATGTTCAATGTGTGAGAAATATGATCAATGTAATGCAAACATTCTTTCAGTTTCATATCCCTGGAAAGTTGGATGCTCAGAAAGTCACAAAGATAAATAGTTTCAATGTGGAATTCCTGATGTGAAGACACAGCAATTCCCTCCCTCTTCTGGGTTTCATATGAATGTGACAGCTTGCTCTTTGTCATCCTCACACACTGGCTGCAGAACTAATACTGGCTGCAGTGCTCAAGAGTTATAGGATTGTAACACAGTGGAAAGATATCCTCTTTTGGTAATACCTGGAATGCTTTATTCTGATGAAAACTTAACTAGTAAAAATTTTAGAAACAAATCTATTAAACAAATTGAATATGGTCTCTGCCTTCTGCACTGTCAGTGTGATTGCCGTAGTCATATTCACATAACCTCACAGCTTTCAAAATTTCAAAGAAACATCAACTAGTACATGGACAAAACATACTTGCACATTAAATAAGAGAAGTGAGGAAGGAAGGAATAACCATGGTGTCCAGCTGAGCATTCTGTAGTGTGCCTGACAGCAGTTTCATGCTGTGATGCCATCACTGTGCTGCTATACTCAGGGGAGCTCCCTGCTCCATTCCCCAGTGCATTTCCTTCTCCCTGAACTATTTGCTTATGAATTAAGCTGAGCATCACTTCCTGGTCCTGCTCTGCAAAAGCACACATTCCCATTAACATTTAATATGTTTTAACCATCAAAAGTGCTGGTCAGAAGAGAAATGGTGACACTCTAACAACATCTATGTTTACTTTGTCATTCTGAAAGCATAAGATGATGATATTATGCCAAACATCCATAAAGTGACATAGACATTTTTCCAGAATTGTCTGAACAATAAAATACCACTGCATGTAATTCAAAAGCAAGCACCCTTTTGTTCTGCTAGCTAGAGTAATGTCATTATTATAGTCCAAAATAAATATTTGAAATAAATCTGACTAAGAATTTTGCTTTGACAAAAAGGATAGTAAAAGATAGAGATCTGAGTATTTTTATGGAAAAATGCTTCTGACTTTAAAAAAAAATCTACTTCCTGAAGCCACATAGTCAGTCAAAATTCATCCTGGGTCTACCCTCATTGCTCAGAGAAATTAGACCACTAGGCGATGCTCTTTTAGAACTCCATTTTATATTTATCACTACAGAAATTTTAATAAAACTCAATTTTATATTTATCTCTATGGAACAGATGCAGGATTTCGAAGTATGTGGCCAAAAGCCGATTTTTTTATAACCTGTTAGCAGATTGTAACCTTTCCTTTATGATATGTGAAGACTTTAAGCTGTGCTCTATATCTTTGTCACCTTGATTTTAGATTGTAATGCAGCATTACCTTCAGACTAATAAATGCATATTAAAAGAAATGTAAAGAACATATTTTGTGTCATTCTCTTTAAACAAAACCTAAAGATAGATTACAGTAATTCTTCAGGATGTGATGTGCACTGTTGCGGTGCATGATTTTACCAACCCCCTTAAGTGCACCTGTGTCTTCCTTATGTCGGCAGACAATTTTCCCCACACAAAGGGAAATTCCAGTGCCAATGGCTTTTGACGTACTTAGTGCTATTTTTATGAGGCTATAAACAAAGCAGAACTCCCTAGACTGAATAATAAAATATTTGTATATCAATATGGATATCTTTAAACTTTCCTTATATACAATGATACAGATGCATCAGGAAGGTGACAGTCAAAAGGAACTCTAAGGAACTCAAGGGATGTGACACCTCAAAACTTGTTATAACTGCAAAGTAAGGACACCAATATCAAAAAGCAGTTTTTAAAGGTGTCTGATTTCTCTGTATTGGTGGTTTGTTTTGGTTTGGTTGTTTGGTTTTGTTTCAGTCTTGTTTTGTTGGAGTTTTTTTTTTGCATATCAGCTGTCAAAGAGAAGGTTTTCTTCTTAGAGAAGTGATGAGAACCTCCCTGCTATGTTGATGCCTTAAGTTTTATCTTTCATATTTTTCAGATTCTGTACTGCATTAATAAATAATTCTGAATTTCATACAGGGTGTTAGCAAGTTCTCTTCACAGTGTAGTTAGACAAAACAATCCTTATCCATGCCCTAAAACCAAGGTCACCATCACATCTTCAAGCCCAAGAAGTATAAACGACAGCAAATTGAGGAGAGCAACCTGGGAGGATGGGATTTCATAACCTGGAGTTGTAATTGGACAATTAACCCCAATATGTAAAGGGACCAAAACCTATAAAAGTGTGAAAACGTGTGATCCGTCGTCCGTCTTGGGTGTAGCTTCGGCCAGGTTCTTGTACTGCCCAAGGTGTACCCTTTGAAGGCTTTATTAAATATGCCTACTTTATTCCTTTAACACTGTCTAGCCTCTGTTCCAGGTAGCCTCTTCAGGCACCAATGTCACCTTCTCAAGCAAGCACTGCTGAGGAAGGACAACTTGTTTTGGTCTTAGCACATACAGGAGATTTGAAAGTAAGTAAAATTAACAGAGAAATAAAATATAAGGATTATTATATTCTAGGTTCAAATTACACCTGTTTCTGGTTGAACTAAGTGCAAGAACTGCCAGCTAAAATCCAATATGCATTTTGCTACAGCAACAAGAGAATTTTTCTATCCATTTGATGGATGTCCTGTTTTGCTAACACATGTACAAGGATGTGAAGGAAAGGAAACGGGAGACTACTGAGATGAAGAAGAACTTTGGACAACAGACTATGTCCTACAAGCTCAGACATCTACCTCCTGCCAGTAAAACCTTTCTGATGATTTCCATAAGCTCTGGATCCTGTCCAGAATGATGAAGTGGCAAACCAGGAAGTGTGAAAATCCGAAGCCACTAGTGTTCAGCAGCTAACAAACCTGTCATTCAGCAGGTAGGTCAACACTGACCTTCAGTCAAAACTGGGGGTTTTCCACCATGATCTTCTACTGCAATATGTGCCAAAGTGTTGATGAGCAATCTGTTCAAAAGAATCAGTGGATTAAAATAACATATGAATTTAACCATTTCCTTGGTCATATCCACAATATAGAAATTTTTCAGCACAGAGAAAATTCTACTCTTTCTGTTGTGCCCTTGGGCTGGAATACATGTCTTGTATGGCAAGTTGAAGTTAAATGCTCTCCATTTGCAGGGCTCAACTTCTTTTCCCCTCAGACACAATCATAGTATAATAGCATTTATTCTGATCTACATATGGATAAATAACTTCCCAAGGCCTGGAGGTAATATAATAATTATAGGTAAATAGTATATGCTAATGTCCTTTAAGAATATTAGTCCTCATTTAAGAAAAAAAAAAATTGTAAGAGTCCACTTGTCTAGTGAGAACTTACATGTCCTTTGGAAAACTAGCTCAAGAGCGCCTTTCACCACATGACATTCTGGAACAAATCTAACTATTTTGGTACATATATAAGAGATTGAACTAAAATCCAGAATGTAGAATAATGAATAATTTATATGCAGTTATTTCTACTCCAGCATGAAAATAAAATGCTGCTATTATGACTACTTGCACAGTGACCTTATTGAAAACCTTTAGATTAAGTTCACAGTCCTCTTCACAGTATTATTTTCTTCTTTTCTTCTACCTCCCCTTTAGGTGAGAATATTTACTATATATTGTTGAGAAGGGACAGTTCAATAATCTGTTGACAAGCAAGGTGCCACCTCTACAAGCTAGACCCAAAACAATAAATCCCTATTTTGCATTTAGTCAAATTGTCTTAGGCTTGCAAAAAGATGTGTGAGTTCTGTCCTATTCTTTTTTTTATTTTTAAGGCAAATCAATGTGGTTTTAGTGGATTTTCATCCTTGTTTTGAAGTTTTTCACACCTCTGGGATCTCACTCTTCAGGTCATCTGTGAACTGACACACTCAGTGAGCCCCTGGCACTTCTTGACTCTCTCTAACTCTGCAGGAACGCTCCCACTAATATGTGAATGAAGGATACAAACAATATGAAAATTCCTTGGATCATTTTCCAGTAATACCATGGGAATAGTTACAGATTGCTTATTTGAATCAGATATTTCCATGAGGTTTTGATCCAGTTCTTTTAAGCAAAACTAGATATAGACATTTTCATTGCTCTGATGAAATTCACAAAATGCTTCAAAGAAAGATAGTAAGTATTCTCTGGGATTAGCAGAAAATTCAGGCTTTAAAAGAGGAGTTGGTTGGCAAATGTAATGTTGAGAGAAAAGAAAAGTTGTACGTGTAGTACTTGTTTTACACGTACACTTCACTTTGCAGAATACACCAACTGCCTCCATCAGTCAGCAGTCAGTAGCCCCTGTAAATTACTTCCATTCCACAAAACCATGGTTGCTCTACGATGGTTGTAGAGTTTTAAAACTAAAAGCAGGGTCAGCTGAGGCCGCTAACATGGTGCAATCATTGCTACAGAACACAGGGAAGGAAAAGCAGATGTTGCACAGCAATTCACATTGACATCATGATGGTTTGTGGTCCAGAAAATCAATGTTGGCCATAGTCAGCACACATGTTATTTCTTAATATCAACAATGTTCATGATCTCACACAATTCATAGGAAATATGAGCAAGTAAAAATCAATTAGGGTTTGGTCAGCGTTTTTTCTAGATTTCATTTACCTTTTTTTCCTGACTCTCAGGAACAGACGTACTATTACAAATAAGAAAAAAATTCCTGCCTGGATGTTAGTGTCCAGAGGCATCAAATGGACATCAAATGGACATCAAATCCAGCTGTTGATATGAATACACAGCACTCCTTTACATGCAGGCAACTTTGAGCACTTGTGTACTTTGCACAGGTTCTTTCAGGATACTACCACCTGCAAGAAAATGAAGTGTGCAAAGTGCATTTAGTCAAGCAAGACAGTACCTGAAAAATCACTCATTTTCTTTTGCACCACAGGTCTAAAATTCAGACACCGTAGTTCTGGTTATCTTGCTTCTGTTGGCCTTAAACTCAATTAGCCCATAGGAATAAAGTTCTCCAAAGAGAGTAGTAGACAAATGAGTAGTGTCTTTTACCCTGCTTTTCTTAAGAATAACCTCATCAAGCAATCTGCTGCAACTTCAACTATCTTGGTGTTAGAGCATTTGCCCGACCTGCTAAGCTGAATCTATTCACAGCAGCCACTTCCTTCCCCTTTGCCAGTATGATTACTGCAGGGTGATTGTCTGCAGGGTGTAGCTGCAGGGTGATTATCACATGTTTCTTCAACTCTATCTTCTCTAGATCTACCAAGCCCATTGTCTTGATCATTTCCATGGAAGTTATGTATAAAATAACATTCCTGTGGCTCAGCTCTCTGCCCTCTCCAGTTGGTTCCCACCTTTCTAGATATATGGTGCACAAAACTGTGTGTGAAACTCTCCTCAGGGACGTATCATTACCTCTTGGGGCAGAACAATGATTTCATTTGTTTCACTTCCGGGATAATGTTTGCCTTTTTCAAAAGAGCAAACCACTCTTTTTACTCCCATTCGACTTGTGATCAACTATTAACCAGTTACCCATTATGCCTGATGATGTGCAATATTTAACCACCATGACAACACATGATTTTAATTCTTTTTAAAACTGTCCTGTTTGGCTGGTCTTGGAGGTCAAAGGATATGTTTCCAACTAAAATGTGTATGACTGTCTGACTTAAACTGCAACAGCAGATTCTTCAAGTCTTCACTGTTTCTATCTATGATACTTGTACTTCACATGAAATTATTCACTTCAAAATTCATTATTCATTAAAAAATTCTCTACTTGATTTTGATTCAGAACTTATTATTGTTTTATTTTCTGTTACAGTGATTTCATACCAGCTATCTACTATTGTAAGATTCTCTTCTTTCAGCCCCACAGGGATGAATTTATTCTATAATCATTAAAAGCTAATGTAGCTTGTGTTGGTTTTTCCATGCTATGTGAAAGAAATCTAGCTGTTGGGAAGATGATGGAATCTGTGAAGCAGCTGATTAAAGTCCTAGTTCACACCAGACCACTTCTAAGTACATCAGTGCAGCTCTCACCTATCTAGCCCAGCTGAGCTGTATGAATTGCTTGTCCATCCTCACCCACTCTGCAGCATAGTAAACGTGCTATAACCCTGCCCTGTTTGTAAAGTAAACATAATTTGAGAATAAATAGTTATAAATATTCAGACTATTGTATTTTTAAAAAAACCCAAACAAACAACTAAGAATCCTAGAAAAAAGCACCCATTTAGCTCCTGCCTTACCACCAGGCCACAGCCGTGCTCCCTGTCAAACTAGAGCAGACGTGGTTTTGAGGTCTCAGGTTCTGCTTCTGCAAATCCACAGACTTTTTCTAATTACCAAGTAATCTCATTCATACATTTGAGAGCATCTTTAACTGTCTGAAATGTGCATCTGATATCTGGTCACTGATCTCAGTCTAGAAGTTCTCCCTTTCGTGACAGTGAAATGAAAGCTGTATTTTATTCTCTTTGGTAATGTTCAAAAGATATCAGTGGCAGGAATGTACACTTGCCTAGTACAGATGAAGTAAGTAAACCACTCCTCCCTCCACAAAGGTACTACACTGTAATATCATTGTCTGGCTAGAAAACTGCTGAAAAAGATTCAGACCCATGTTCAAGTGGGTTGCCTCCCCAAGTCACTGAGGAAGTGTAGATATCTTCCTGATCTCTGCAAGAATGCCTTACATCCCGCGATAGCTCAACAAGTGAAGCTTTCACACAGCTCAACTGGTAAGTCAGTAAGTAGCGTGAGGTTGCATCTCCAAAGCAGAAGCTGGCAGGAACTGGTTTCAAGCAGATTCATCATTACAGAAATTTTCCTTTTCACAATTAACAAATTTTTTCTCATTAGGTATAGGCACGTTCAGGTCTTTTCTCTCCACAATTTCTCCTCCTGTGTATCTCCAACCATAAAATCTCACTGTTCAAGTAGCATAATAACCCCTTAGCTGTTCAGTGTATTCATTTGGCGCTTGTTCACCATATGAAAAGTGTATTGCCATCCTGAGGTATATTCATATCACACTTTCTTCCATTCATATCATTAAAATCTACCCATTTCACTTGCCCTTATGTATAGAGTCCTTAATGGCAGAACATCTTTCTATATTCTTCTATTACACTTGGTTTGCAAGTTAGGGTTGTGCCACTATGAAATGACATGGTGTGAACTGCCTGCTAGCATATATCCACTGTATAAAAGATAAGTAAATAACCATATCTTCTAATTTCACATGTTTCTCCTTAGTTCAAGCTCCTATTACAACACAAAGTTGCGAAGAAATAAAGCACATATAAATTCATAAAAATATCATGTAGAAACAAAAGAATCATGGGAAATGTCTGGCTGCAATAGAGTCAAATTCTGTAGCTGTAAAAGAGACATTGTAAGCCATAGAACAGACCAGCTATACATCAGGTCAAACAAGAAAAAACTGGCAATCACCATAAAAACAGTTGATCAAACATTAAACTAAATTTGCATCCTAAAGTCCTCTGGTACAAGCATGTGAACTTTGTTTTTATGCAACAATGCCCACAGCTTTGGCATATTGGGTATCTCTAGAGTTGTTTTATGATCAGCTGCAGTTTTTGATTGGGCACGTATGGTTTAGGGTTTTTTGAAGCCTGGGGGCAGGTGGGGCAAACCATGGCAGAACTCTCCAGAAGCCCATTCCTGCTCTTCCAATTAATGTAACTGCCCACAGTGTTTTAGGTCAGATGTCCTGAGTGAAATTAGAACAGTAAGAAATTGCTTTTTCTTCACAAGGAACAATGATAATAAGGCAAGGAATTAAGTCTATTAATTCTACAAATACTGGTGTCACCAAGCACATGATGCAATTGCTCTTTAAAGATCTGTCACTTCTGTCTATATTAAGTAGGGAAAAAGTCACCTTTGCTTGCCAAAAACATTCGCATTTTAGAAGTTATTACATATTTCTTCTCAGGATTTGGGAAGCTATCATAATCCACAGCACAACAGGTACAACACCCTATACAGTCAAGTGTTCTGCTCTGATCTGGACAGAGGGCACATCCCTAGGGTAATGATGCTGGCTTCACTGTACACAAGAGATTAATTTCAACTAACTGTAAACTACAGAAAAACAGCTGTACTGCAACTGTGTAAAGCATGCTGGGTTTGCTTTTTTTTTCTGTCCTTGTCATGATACAGCCATGGATCTGTTGTTAGTGTGATGGAGTCAAACTCCTTCCAGCCTCTGCAGCACAGTAACTGACAACAACCTCCAGAGCAAGGCAGAGTTACAGCAGGCTGGGGCAAATCAATTCTGTCTGCAAAGGTGCTGCTCATTTGTAGGAAAAAAAATCCAAACAAACAAAAAACAAATAAACACACACGCCCCCCAGAAACATAGGCAAGTAGGCTAGTTTCCTCCTTTCATAAAAATTTACGCTTGCATTATGTCAAAATGCAAACTTGAGTTACAGTAAACTTCTGGGACACAGAATGAGAACTGGACTGAGTTTTCTTTCAATGTGCAATCTCCTGTTGTTACACATCAATGTAATGGATAATTAAGGATTAATATATACAAAAGCCTATTGTTCCTGACCTGTGATCAGCCATAGTCACCCAGCAGTGAAAATTGCCTCTGGAGAAAATGTAATGATGTCAATTAGATTTTAAAGGGCCAGGGTGTTGGGTGTGCCTCCAAGAGTGTTCCACATAGGACCAGGTGCGTGTTTCCAGCCTTGTAACCATCTGCACTTGTTGGTCTTGAGTTCACATGAGGATCAGCTGAGCATGAGCCAACTGTGTCTTTTTCAGATGGTGCTGAGCATTCTACCGAGGATGCTCAGCCTGATGGACCAGACTGGTTGGGACATTCCCCTCATACATGGGCACCCAGGCCTCAGCACTCACTGTTTCACCCTCTGCAGCCACTTAACTCCTTAGTACAGACAGAGACTTTGGTTTACTCAAATGGGGTTTGGTTAAGCAACCACTCAGGCTAGTGAGCAGCTGCCTGAAAAAGTTTTCTAAAGTCAGCAAGGCTTCTTTGTGACTCACTCCTCACCATCCCAGTGCTAACAGTCCTTATTTGGTTGTGCACTTTTAAATGGTTGGATTGTTTTTTAATGGTGCCAAAGTCAAAATCCACCATGTTGGAAAACTCATGGTAACTTGCTTTGTGGAACACAGAGGCTGCAACTCTGTTCAAGAAGGAAATTTTTGGTGAAAGAGAACCTCAGTGGTATAACCAGATTTACCAATAAAGTGATGTTATTGTCTTTTTACTTAGTTACTGGAAACCAGACAGGGCAATAGAAAAGGACTCGTCCCACATGTGGAGTGGATCAGCAAACAACTTCCAGACAAGAATCAGTGCTGGGAATCAGGAACCATTTGAATAGCCACAATAACATGATGAAACCTAACAACTTCCAGGGAAATACTGTAGAAATTTTTTCACCTGTGTCTGCATACATCTGGTTGCTGTCTTTTGCAATCCTCATGGCCAAATCTCAGCTCTAATACACATGAGATTAAATCAAGCTTCTGCACTGATCTTATATTGACTGCATTCAGATTCAATCTCACACCTTCTATACTAGAGCATAAGACCATGGAGGTAAGCCTGCAATTCCTCTGGAATTGCTTTACTACATGTCAATTTACGATGAAATCTTCTATCAACTTTTTGGTATTTCAGGACCATTGAATTTTTGTACAGAAGTAGGATTTTTCAAGTCAGACTAAATGCAAAATTTCAGTTGATGTCATTTATACTTCCAGCACTTTTCCCAAAGACTGATACAAGTCTATGAGGCTCAGCACAGGTCAAGTCTTGCAGTGTCTATCCTGTTTTTCAAACCCTGTTCTCCATAATCACCAAAGCCCAAGCTCACCATGCTGTCCCAGCATGTACAGACCCTTGCAGATCATCAGGAGGAGTCAGGAGGAGCTTCAGACATTCAGCTCCTCAGTTTGGGTTACAGTCAGTGTGGACAGACCAAGTCCAGCATGCTTCCCATGCTGTCACAGCTTCTCTGCCTGTCCTTGAAGCACCACTGTGTGCTCAGTCTGTTTTAGGTGGGACTCTGCAGCTCAGGATTACTAGCAGTCTGAGGTTACCTTAGTGCAAATGCTATGTTAGGGGGTTCCTACATGAAGTAATATGGTTTTGCCAAGACAAGATGTATGCAGTGTTCTAGTTTACATCTTGTTTCAGTCATTTAAAGACAATGGTGAGATTAACATAAAAATGGATGTGGACAGCCAACTACAAAAAGTGAATTCACAAATGAAAGCTGACTATTGGAGGTTATGTGACTTTTCCTACCCTGCACAGTTTCAAATCACACTGCAGTGAAATGCAGCTGACTGACTTCTGGCCCCCTTCCCTTCCCCATGTCCTGTGCATTGCTTCTGGAAGACAGAAAGATTGCATACAACTAAAGGTTGTGACTTCTATTTAAATGGAGTAAATTCAATTATTACGTAGACATTTTTGAGAGATCCACGTCTGTTAGCTGGAGGAAGGAGACACCTTAGCACTGACCAAAGGACGAGACAAATCCAAGAACTGAGGGTGTCTGAAGGTCACACAGGTAGGTTAACATTTACAGGAAAGCCTTGTGGTTTGTTGCTCAAGATTATTATTGTAATATCTTATCTCTATATTTGCATCTTTTCCCACCAGATGTCCCAATTAAACAGTTGTAAATACAAAGTAATTAGAGAAACAAAGCAAAGCAATTCTAGACACTGTGAGAAGATGGTAAATCTACAAGTTGAGATGTGTTAAGTTTGATTGCTTAATTATCAGTGACATAGATCGCTAGTTGTCATCACATTGTTTATGCTGAATCTGAACATCTAATCCCTTCCTCGGGCCTTTCCTTCCCTAAAGCAGTGGGATCATGCTGAGAAATACCTCAATGCAGCTTCAGCCAGCTGAACAGGAGAGAAGAACAGGCTTGTCTTTCTCCTGAGACAAGCTGACACAGTGCTGAGGGGCCCTGGCATGACCCTGGTGCTCAGGCAGGAATGACTGGAGGATTTTACTGTCACACAGCCTACAAAAATGATATGTAGCCCTGTATCACAGAGGCCAAGGTACTCCTTTGAAGAGACGCCCCCCAGGAGTAAAATCCATGGAAATGTACTGCAGAAGCAAGGAAGGTTCTGAATCAGACTGCGCCTCATGGGACTCAGCTTCAGGAATTGCAATGCAAAAACCAAAACATTTTACTCTGCAAAGATATTTGCCATGTTTGAATTTTATTTTTAGCTAGTTAAATTGAATAGCCAGATAACAGAACAAAACCAAACATGTGTCCTGCAGATCCTAAGAAAACAGGTCTATCCTGTTTGGTAGGACTTTAAATACCATATTTCATAATTCACAAGTGACCCAAACGAAACATTTCTCAGGAATTTTTAGCAATACTTTTTTGCTTGATATTCACCATAGTGGGTAGAAAGCAGCCAACATCTAATCACCTATATAGCCTCTTACTCACTCCCCATGCACAGTGGGAGAGACTAGGAAGTGCACAGTTTAATAAATGAAAGGATGGGGTAGAGGTGGAGGGAAGTGTTGCACAGGCTCACCATCTGCTGCAAAAAGATTGATATAATCAATAAACACCTTGGAAGACAACCCTCACTCCACCTCCTTCTTCTGCTAGCCCAATTTCACTGCTGAACATGACATTATATCATATGGAATATTCCTTCGGAGAATTCAAATGAATTCAGGGCGTGTCCACTTCCCAGCCACTTTTCCACCCAGCCTCTTCCATACAGTGTGAGAGCTAAGTGTGAGCAGAGAAAGTCTTCACATTGTGGGAACACTCTTCACCAATATCCAGAGCATGGGGGTAGAGCACCATACATATTGCTATGAATAAATGTAATCTATCCCAGATAGATCCATAACATTCACAAAGATTTTTGAGCAGTTCTTGACTTGTATGAACTGTTGTTTGCATTCAGACTGGGCAGAATTCAGCTGAGCCTTCTGTCCCAGTCAAATGACCAAGACAGTGATCATTCACTACTGAATCACTAATTTCTACTTCACTTTTTCATCCTAGTCATGCTCAAAGGAGACTGGTATTAATTTTTTTCTCTAGAACTAGAGTATTTTTCTCTAGAACTCAAAAGGGCTGGTGTCTATCAATGAGTTCCACACAGGACAGTTTCATTCAGCATTCTTGATCACAGCAGGTTTATTCTCCTCAAAAATGTCACAGTATAAACTTTTCCATGGCAATGCTATAAGTCTTCTTAACGGAATTTACATCATGAAGTAATTTTATCTTCACCATGTGGCAATTTCAGTTATTAAATGTCTCTACAGTGTTACTTCTGATCTCCTTGATCTTTGTCTACACAGGTCATACTCTCCAACACAGACACAGGTTCTCTGCTGAATATGACTACAGCTTTTGTGCAGTAAATTATTTTTCCTAACCCATCATATTTTTTACTACTCAAGATCAAGACAAAGCAACATAGTCTGCAAAATTCACACAGTTAAATCTAAAGAAACAGAATCTAGGGTTTTTTGATATTGATCTTATTAGAATTTGACTGATTCATGCTGATTTTGAGCCCAAATAAATGAAAAGTCTTTTCACTGAATTATTTTTAATTTCCATTCAAGCCTAAAGTTCTTCAAAATCTTCTCACTTTTTTTTGGAAAAAAAAAGACCAGAGTTGGCAAGCTTAGAGTAGAAAATGAAATACAGCACAGAGCTTGTGCTTTTTCATCAGGCTCTTGTGTTTAAACTCTCCTTTTTAGTTTTGCTCATGGCCCTGTTAAAGATATATATGAGTTGCTCAATAGCTCATCAGCTCTGAAGCTCTTCAGATTCCTCTCATCTATGAGGAAATAACCAGTCCCACACACTGGAGTCATGGAGATCAAAGTGTTTTAAACACATCCTCATCTCTGGTAACCCAGACCCTGGTCCAGATCCAGCTTTACTACCACAGTCAGACATAAAGGCAGATGTCGAGGAAGAAAAAGGTGAACGTACTCCTAGCATTAAAATGTTCTGATTTTTTAAATCAAACCTTAATATTTGGACATGAATTGATTTTCTGTAAGGTACAAAAACATACAGAAATAATCACATGTTGGTAACTAGGCTGTCTTCAATAGTAGTTGACAGCATCATTCCTTTAGCAACTCTTTCAGACATTGCTGTGTAATCTCCTGCATAATTCAGCTGTGTGAAGTATAAATCATCTTTCTCTGAAATGAAATTCTTTCTGATCCCATCAGTCATCATTGGATACAAGCTAATAAGCCACATACACTTCCATACATCTTCAGCTATAGCCATAAGAACTCTCCCAGTGTGAGAAATATCAACCTTCTTTTCCTATTAATGCACATTTCCTTACAGATTTGAGGTAATATGGTCACAAAACTGCACAATCTGAAATAAAAAAATCATAAACCAGCCTGTGGACTGGTGTTTCCAGGCCTCAAAAACTACCCAGTGGAATTTAGTGGAGTGAAGATGAGACCAGTGCTGGTGTCAGGGGCCCCAGGAGACTGCCCTGCCAGTGCTCCATGAAGCTCTTTCAGATTACACTGGTACAGCAGGAGGTCTAAGATAGCTCCATATTTGCTAGAGAAAGCTTCTCTCTTTTCCCTGAGAGCTTTCATCTCCTCTTGTAAGCTATAGTCTATATCTAGTTTTCAAATGCAAAGAGACTCTTCTGGAAGGCCATCCCATTTGGTAGAAAAGGGACAAAGGCACCTGATATCCTCCTAATTCTAGAGGGAGCTTTTAAAGAGCTGTCTCCCGATGTCTGTAAAATCTGCAGAAACCTCTGAGAGTTTACTGAACTGGGCAGTGCTGTTCATGCTCCCTAGGAAATGGTAGTAAGGACAGTGCTTGCACCCATCTCCTCTCTGCATCGACTGACACAGGTAGGCAGCCAAAGGGCTCTTGCAAAATGCCTTTGTGTATAAGGAACATGGGAAAAGCTCGGTGTGAAGTGATTACACAGTAACTGTACCGATAAAGTTACAGAAAGTGAACTTCCCTATGACCCTGTGGTTTCACTGCTGGAGTAATATGAAAAGAGTGAGACAAAGCTGGCTGCTAGCTATGACGTGACATCAACAGGGAAGTTACAGGACAGATTTGTTTAACGTGTTTTCATTTACTTCTTAGAGCAGTGATGACATTACATTAACACAAAAAAGTGAGTCACATGTGTGACTGCTGCTTGGAGGTATCAGGATCTATATAAGGGTTTTTAGCTCTGGTCTTGGGAGACAGAAAGTCAAATTCTTTCTGCTATAGCAAGGCTCCTCATCAAGATGGGCACCATGCACTACCTCCTGCTTTTTGCTGTCATCTTCCTACCTGAGACTCTTGCTTTTCCAGTACCACTGAGACCAGAATCATGGAGCAGCATAGACCTTGAGAAAGTAAAGGTATGTTACATGGGGGGAAACACAACTACGTTGCGAATAATCTGATTTTTGATTCCATTTCTACATTCCTTTCCCATTTGTTTATATTATCCTTGTCTTACATTTCAACAACAGCTTGTGCAGACGTGATATAAAACAGTTTAAACTTGCTGACTAGCTTGAACCTCCTATAACTTTAAAAAGAGATCAATTTCCAACTGGAAATAAAAGGGAGTGTGTAATTTTAAAAATAAGTCAAAAATAAGTCCAAAAATTTATGTGTACTGTGTTAGAAGGCTGTAGATTTGAATGCTCAGTAAATTGTGGTAACTTAAAAGGATTTCTTACTTATAATGTTTCATTGCTGTTACAATTCTTTTTATATATACTGATCTATACTACTGAGAGAGCAGAATTTGGCAAATTGAAATGGAAAGATACAACTAAAACTAAACATGGATGATGCAGGATGATGAAACAATTCAACTAAATGTAAAATGCAATTAGCAAAACATCACAGATATATGTATTAATTTTTATTTTCCCTTCTTCTTCTTGCAGGGATATCTTGATAAATTCTTTCCAGTTTTAAAAAAAACACAAAACCAAAGCATAGCAGACAGGATTAAAGAAATGCAGAAGTTTTACCACCTGACTATAACTGGAAAATTAGACAGAGAAATAGAAGAAATAATGAAACAACCCAGATGTGGTTTGCCCGATGTAGCAGAATACCAATTATTTTCTGGAGCTCCAAAATGGCAAAAGACACTTTTAACTTACAAGTAAGTGATGTTTCAGGTTTCATGGGGAAGGGGATTGCTTTGTATTTAACTAGGTGGTTTTCCTTCACAGCCTACATGATATCAACCTGCTTTTCTTTGCTGACAGGATTCTCAGTTATACATCTGATCTACCCAGAAGGAAAGTGGATGATGCAATTAAAAGGGCCCTTATGGTATGGAGTGATGTGACTCCACTGCGCTTCCGAAGAGTCTACGTGGGCCAGGCAGACATTGAGATTAAATTTGCACGTCGTGGTGAGAATACCTGTCATTTTTAAAATACAATGTCCATTTTACTCAAAGCATGCATTTTTATAGCCATAGCTTTAAGAAAGAACAAAAGGTTTGGAATTAAATCAAAGTCTGCATACATTTTATCTTCTTTATATCATCTCACCAAATTTGTATGTTATGATTCAGTTTTACTCATATAAAACAGTTAGAAAAATCCTTTCAGAGTCACAGCTGTGAAATGAAGGTACAATTCAGCTCCAGAATGAGACACTTAAATTTAGATGCTCAAGGCTCCTCCTAGCTTGATAAAAAGTGCAGAGTACTGGGAAGAGCTCTGTAGAGCAAATCAGCAGGTTCTGAAAATCCTGACTGGATTCAGTCAGGTTAAGGCAGGTTTACTTAGGCCTAGATCTAGTCTGGTTCCTAGAATAAACATCATTGGCAGCTGAGGTGCATTATGTTTGGCCATAGAAAGTGTCTTCTGGTTGATTTGTTTCTAGAAGGAATCATATGTTGCATCCCAATGTTGCACCTGTGTGCAGCCAAAGCGTGGTAAGTGGAGATGAGCAGACGTCACTTCAGAAATCTGTCTGTGACCTGGCATAGTCCATAGATGTAGCCCTACCTTCAACTTGTGCCTGGCATATGAACTGGCTCAGCTTAGACAAACTAAATGCCTACTTTAAGGTTATCTGACTTGTTCTCTAGATCCATTGACAATATTTACTAGAGCTCCATTGACTGTAAGGGAAAATCAGACACCTGGCTTGCAAGCAGATGACTGCACAGGAACACCAAAATGTCCAAAGCCTGTGTGCCACTGATGGGAAGAATATCATGGTGCCATAAAAAGGTGACATAATGTCCCTGTCAAAGTGACAAATGATCCTGCAAGATGGAATGGGTTTTAATTACATGTCACACACTAGGACAAGGTCTCTTCCGCCTGTGTTAATTGTGCCCTAAGGGCCATCCACATGGTCTGGGGGAAAGGACACAGGATGGCATCTGATTTCCCAACTACTCAATAAAGTCAGACTCACTACAAGGGAGAGGGAAGTTTTGAAAGTTGGTACAACTCCAATCCAGCTCTTGCACTCGAGGTGGGAAACAGTAATATTCCACCTGCACTATGACAGAAGTAGATAACAGACCATACCTCAAGGCTGGCAATAAATGAACTTCTCTCTTCAGAAATATGGTTATCTATTCCAAATCACCATCTCACACTAAAACCAGTGCAAGTGAGAATGTCTACAACTAATATTGCCCAGCACTTTTCAACATCAAAAACATTCAGATGTTAACAAGTGTTGTCAAGCATTGAGCATTTATTCTGAAATAATCCCTGATTGCTGCCTCAGAACCACACTTCCAACAAAAGCTCAGGAAAAAATATTCAGCTCTTTCTGAAACATGCAGCAGACTGAACTATCAAATGCAATATTTGAACTTAAGTCATGAATTTGGAGAGTGTTTCCCTATGTCTCACTTCTCATTTTCACAATCTTGCTGCCACTGTAAGATTTTTTTTAAGGATTGGTAACCAGCAAAACTAGCACAAACCAACAACATGCTTCAATTTGCTGAGTCTAAATATGACAACTGATCTCATCTGATGACATTGATTTATTTCAAATGCAGAGCATGGTGATGGATTTCCTTTTGATGGGAAAGGTGGCACGCTGGCCCATGCTTTTTCACCTGGAGAAGGGCGTGGTGGAGATGCTCATTTTGATGATGATGAAAAATGGTCAGAAATCAATCGAGGTAAAGCTCACATGTGTTTGTGAAATGCAAAGGCAAATATTGTATGTGTTGGAAGAACACAGCCACAGGAAATGCTTTCAATTACTCTTCAACCTCTGTACTACTTCAGTACTAACATTTCTATTCTTTTCAACTACCTCTTTAAGTACTCGTGCTTCGTTACCATGAACAGCTACATAAGGCCTGTTCTGTCCATATTTTAAAGCACTTTTTGCAGGCTAAACAAGGACTATGAGCCCCTTTTTTCTACGTAAAATGTGAAAAGGTAAATTGAATTGCTTCTAGGAATGAGGTTGACCAAAAGCAGAGTTGGAAAGAGACTCAGGGTCTCTAAATGCATATGCAAGGAATCAGCAGATTTTTTATAAAATATTACGCTTATATAAGAAAGCTCAATAATAATGGATCAAAAGCCTGGGATTTCATTCCAAGATTAATTGAAATATACAAATTCTCCTGCTATTTCAATTAATTGTATTTCAAAAAGAAATGCCATACCTTTAACATATATTTATGTGCTTTTGTGTTGCAGATATCAATTTGTTCCTTGTTGCTGCTCATGAATTTGGCCATTCTTTGGGACTTAATCATTCAAATGTTTATGGAGCTCTGATGTACCCTCTCTACTCATATCAGAACCCAGAAAACTTCAGACTTCCAGCAGACGACAGGCGAGGAATTCAGAAGTTATACGGTAAACTCATTATGAAATTTGATTTTCAAGACAAAACCAACTGGGGTACAGGTTTCATTCTCCCTGATTGCAAGGGCCTCATCATATTACCAAAAAGAAAGGGAGTGAACAAAATTGGGAAAAACAAACCCCTGCATACTCTGTCCACTCACTATATTTCCTCTGTAGCCTGTTCCCACTGCAAACAAGAGGTAACAAAGCAGCAGTGCATGGCCTGGTGCTCTGTCCTCCCACACACCTGCATTTTGCTAAGTAAATCCTGTGGTCCTTGCTCTGCAAATGAGCTGTTTCAGTGAGTGGTACTACTGGCAGGAAAGGAGAGGTACTGTGCCACCCACCAAATTCAGAAAAGGCAGAAACTCCTCAACAACAAGGGAACATAGCTAGAATTGACCCCACAGGACAAAATTTGTCAGGTTTGCTTTTCTTTAGACACTGCCTGACTCAGGGCATGCTAGAAGAACACTAAGAATAAAACACAGTTGTCTGCATTGTCAATTTTCAGTAGGGTCTCTATGTTTTGTGCTTCTTTTCCACAGGGAAAAAGCCATAAAACTCTTGAAGAAAGTGCTTAATGAAGATCAAAGAATTCACATCTCATTGTTTTGGTGTCCCATAATACACTGGCTAATTAAGATGGTGAACTCCTGGGCTTCATTTTCTCTCCGAATTTTTATATTGATTTATTTGCACTTTACAAAATTTCATCTGACAACAACAATAAATATATATATATACTCTGTTTTCTAAGATTTTCTTTTTTATTCTGGCATTTCATTGAGGGATTAAGTTACTCCTGCATGCATGATAGACAAGTCTCTTTGTGAATAGGCATATAGACACCTAAAGAGCCTGTGAGCATTTACTGATGTAAGAACAAACCCTGTTCCTGCCTTGCTCCATGCATGTCCTGCCACTTCACAGTATTGGCCCCTCAGAATCAGTGTGCTTCCCACATAGAGGAGGTCTCCACAGTACTTCCTTCGGTATGGGCTGAGACATTTTCCCAAAGGGAAAGGCTTTTCACCACCATGTCCTCCCTGACTTTTCAGAGAAGCAGGTTTGAGAAGTAGTGGACTGGGATTCCCATTGTCCTCTGTGATATTCAAACTCTCTTGGGTATTTTTAAATCAAAATTTAAAAAAAAAAAACCAAAACCAAACCAAAACAAAAAACCTCAGGGATCCTCCCTAGAATATTCAAAATCTTCAAAATTAGCAAGGTAGAAGGTGTATTTATTAATAGTTTCCAACAGCTGGCTCCCTGTGCACAGAGATGCGAAGCACCAACACCAGCTCAGTGTCACAGCCAGCATCTTCACCGTCTCCTAAACCAGTGTTACCCAGCACAAGGAACCTTAACCCAGCCCCCAGAGTTGACACAGCACAGCAGGGAATGTGCTGCTTACACAACCCAACTTTGAGAACACATTACAATTTTGAGAGCAAATAAATCAACATTGTGACCAGTGACTATTAAATTAACACAGTGGATACTTATATAAAGAATTTGGTTTAACATGCTCTGGTCAGATCTGTTGTTATCTCAACCCTTCCTGCCTTGTGTTGGATGCCAAAAAGGACTGACACTGTTTAACCTGACAGGTAAACAAACACCAGGCTCATTCCACCCCCCTCAATGGGATGGGGAAGAGAAATGCAGAAAAAAAGGTAAAATACATGGGTGGAGACTCAGAGAGTTCAATAAGACAGAAAAGGAAGGAGATATAAAAATAAATAACAAACACAAGAAGAAGAAAGTAGAAGAAAGTAGAAGAAAAGAAGAAGAAAAGAAGAAGAAGAAGAAGAAGAAGAAGAAGAAGAAGAAGAAGAAGAAGAAGAAGAAGAAGAAGAAGAAGAAGAAGAAGAAGAACAAGAACAAGAACAAGAAGAACAAGAAGAACAAGAACAAGAACAAGAACAAGAACAAGAACAAGAACAAGAACAAGAAGAAAGAATGAGGAGGAGGAGGAAGAGGAAGTGGAGGAGGAATATACAAAGCAAATGATGCATAATGCAATTGCTCACCACCCACAGACCCATGCCCAGGCAGTGCCCAAGCAGAAGCCTCTGGTCAGCTTTCCCTCTAGTTTATACACTGTGTATGACATCCTGTGGCATGGAATATCCCTCTGGCCAGTTTGGGTTCCAGCTGTGTCTCCTTCCAGCTTCTTATACCCCCCAGCCTTCTCACTGGTGGGGTGGTGTGAGAAGCTGAAAAGTCTTTACTTAAAGTAAAGGCTGCTGAGCAACGACCAAAGCATCAGTGCAATATCAACGTTGGTTTGAAAATGTTCCCATCAGTTACCAGAAATTTCTTCCACACAAAGCTCAAAGATGAAGTAGCTGATGCTAAGTGGATATTATTCTGAGGGCACAGGTGTCTTGAGGTATGAGAAAAGACTTGAAGCCCCAGAATGGAGGGTCAGATCCAGTCTGCATTAAAGGCTATGAAGAAGGGGTCTGTGGTCTATGTGGATGCTTGATCGACTTGGGTTGACCCGGGGGGTCCTGGAAAAATGCAGTGTTGACAGAAAGTACCCTGCACCCTTGTCCAAAGTCCCCATAAGGAACAAAGCACAAAACAGAGACACAAAGCTCAAGTCACTTGTTAATGCTTCATAAAGAGAAAACAGCCCTGGAAGACAGGCTTTATCAGAGGGCAGACTGTGTAGAAAAAAACACTCCTAAGGCCACACAGAACAACTCATGCACAGTGCTGGAGGATGCACTGTGACAAATGAAGCCAGGAGAACAAATACTTGACTGAAAGTAGCAGATTTGTTTTCTAGAGTGCAATTAATATCCTTATGAACTGATACGAATTGTATAAAACCTAGATATGTAATCCTAGGAATACTGTCCTGACAATGGGACACATCTGGGAGACAGCTTCCTGTGACCACATGAGGTGACTGGCCTGCAGCAGGGCCAGCACAGGTGGCAGAGAGGCACTCTTGTGTCTTGAAGGATACATCTCGAGAGGCAGCAGCTCCAAATTAGCATCTCCACAGGAAGTGAAATAAAAGAGAAGCCAGGAATTTTGTCCTCAGAGACAGCAAAGATACCACTGATGAGGCTGCCAGCAGCATTCTTCTTCTTGTTGAACTCCTATTGCGTTTCCATTTCCATACGGGACCTCTGGTTCGGGGAAAACTGCTGCCATTGCCACACCTAACCCTGCCTGGCAGATGTGGACTGTGCAGTATTTGCCTCCATCTAGTGGCACAGCTCGGCACACTGCACTGGCTTTGCACCCTGCTGCAAAGTGTGCCTTGTTTGCAAGCTCACTCGGCAGCTGCTACCATACATACCATCGCTGGGGAAAATCAGGGACAACAGCAAACCCAGCAAACGTGCTGGTTGCTGCCTCTTCCTTCTTCACTTCATCTCACTGCATTCTGTGTCAGTTTTTACATGCTCTCTCTAATACACATCTGGGGACATCTAGGAACCTTCTGTTACTCAAATAGCATCTTGTCCCTCCTTTTTCATACCAAAGAAGAAGTGGCTAACCACAACATACTTTGGTTTGTTGGGGATTTGAGTTTTTATTTGCTTTTACTACTGTTCTTTTAAATAAAATTATATTTAAATGCATCTTTGCCGTTCCAGATAGTACAACAAGCAGAAAATTAATTCTCATATGTGTTAACAATTCTGATGGGTCCTTTGACCATGCACATGTAAAGGATAAGCTCTACTCCTCTACCATCTAGAAAAGCTATTATGGGGACTTACCCAGTCATTTAGGTACCCTGAGCCCACTCCATCAACACAGAGTGAAATTCTGAGAAGACAAAATCAATACCTGCTATACCTGGTATTAACAAGGGAATAAGATCTGAGAAAAAGAAAATTAATGATATCAGCAGCCTTAGCAATGCATATTGAAGCTGTCACACATCAAAGGTTCACAGATATGTGATGGGAAAGACCTGATGAGCTGCAAAAGTATAAGTATGCCCTGTCTCAGTAATGTCCTCTTGACTTTTTCTTCAGTGTTAACTGAAAAATTAATCCCAAATCTTTAATCCTCAAATTTAAAGCATTTGAAGATGCCCTTTTCTGTTTCTGTAAAATTTTATCTTCAACAACACCTGCCTCAAACAGGATGCTCTTAATGGCATCATTACGGTGTTTTCATTTTCAGCAATGCTAGTATGAAGTAGCTCCACTGACGTCAATGGAATTATTCTGTGTTTATCTATTAGAGTAAAAATGTTAGCAAAGCACTTGAGAAAATATTATCTGTTTTGGCTATTTTTACAGCAGGAACCACCTCAAGCCAGAAAGTTACAGATAATCACTGTTTGTTGGAGAAGGCTGAGGAAAATTATTAGGGGGTGAAAATTGTTACTGTTTGCTGTCAGCCATAAAAATTAAGTTTACAGACAATAAAACAAGAATCATAGAGAGAAGCAGCAGGCTGCTCAGGTACATAGGAAAATAGAGAAGACTATCCACATCAGGAAAATAGAAAACATTAGAGGTCTTCTACTTGGCCACATGAAATGGTCTGACAGAGCTGCTGTACTGTGTGCAGTGAGAGAGTGAGCACTTCTTGCATCTTGAAAAGCACCACACTCCCAATTAAAAGTTGTGGAAGATTTGAAATTAAGAAGGATGTACATTTTTACATAGCAAGCAATTCAGTTGTGGAATTCATTAACACAGGCTATTCAATGACAGTGGTGACCCAAATTCATAAATGGAATTTGGAAGGTTTAGATATATTTATGTAGCCTAACAGATGCTAACTAAGCATGAGGGTATGGTGACAAATGGTGGCTCACTGTTTAGCTGAATACCAAAGGAAGGATCAATCTAAATTCAACCAGTTGTGCTAACATTGCAAGATTTACTATAGGGAAAAGGAAGCACCTTGTCTACAAAGGCTGGTTAAGGACTGTGTCTAACATTTTAGTGACTGCCTCACATTAGAAGATCATGTGGATCTACCTATCTACCAAGATTTCAAGTTTTCTTCAGAAGCATTGTCTTACCACCCAGGCACACCACCCTGTTCTAAAGGCCATAATGAGGCTGAAAGGAATCTGTGGTGATACTGTGGGCTTTCTCTAGATAATTCTTGTGTCAAAGCAGAGATATCTAGGAGCAAAGTAAGGGAGTGCCAAAAAACCAGTTTGCATTCAACACCAATCAACACAGTTCAGGCACGAGTTACAGAATATAGTATGAGTGAGCATACTCACAAGAACATCAAGAGCATGGGAATGTCATTCCATTAACTGCAGTTTGTGCAAAAATTCTGAAGGCAAAACTGAATCTCTAATGTTAAATATCTTTTATTTTTACTTACAGGACAGTGTCATGGTAGTGCTCCTGATTGCATGCTACTTTTGACAATTCACTCACAAGTTCAACCAGTACTCTGAAGTGAATGGTTTCCCAACATAAAAGCAATTTGTTCTTTATAAAAATGAGACTAGTGAAAGATCAAAAATAATGTTCTTGTCATTTTTGATTGGACACAGGATCAGGAACAGTCTGAAAGAGTACTTGTCGGAGTCCAGGGCATTCCTTTAGTTGCCCTGGATGGTCACAGACCTCGGCAGACCCAAGAAAGAGGGTTTGAATCCTGGACAGGGGGGTCTGTCCAGGGGGGTTGCCTAGCACAGAGCCCAGGAAGACAGTCTTTGACTTTAGTCCATGGAAAAAAGCTTCTAAAATTGAGAGAAGAATTACAAGTCACAAAGGTGTGAAAATAGTAGTTTAGCACAGCACAGGGTGGAAAATTTTGTCGTTTGGGGATTTTTAGAATGGAGGTGAATAGGGGACAAGATGGAGATTTTAGGGCGGTGCCCTGGGTTCTTCTTGTTCTCCCTTGGCCTCCATCTTCTGATGTGATGTGGGCACAAATTAGTTGAGAGAAGATTGGGTCAAAGTAGAAATGACCTTTTTAATATAGATAATAGGCATTGGCACAGAATTGTAAATAATAGACACATAACTATCTGTATAAGAGGCAGCAACCTCCCATCACAGGGGGAGTCATCCTGTGTCCGAGCTGCTGTGAACACCTTGGCTGGGCACAGAGAAATTTGTAAGGTAAGAAATAATAAACACGTGAGAAACCAAGAAACACCAAGACCTTGAGACTCCTCTTCATTCTCGCACCGAGCTAAAAGGCTTCAAAAGGACAGAGAGCAGAAAAAGACTCACTCAAACCACCACCATTTGAACCACCAATCTAAATCCCAGGTCAGAAAGAAAAACCAAAAAACCCGAGAAGTACTGTCTCATCTTTCTTTGAAAGGAATCATTCTCATTATAATCATAATATTTATGCCTAGCAGAACCTTTCTTTCTCATGATGGTTACAACAACAACTCACAGTAGTTAAAGATGAAAAATATTGCAAAATACACTAAGACACTTCCTAGTAGTTACTTTAATGCTCCCAATGCTGGCCTATTTTTGAATATTTGGGGGAATATACAGTACGAACTGACATTGCTTTGAAGTAGAAAAGTATATAATAATGGCGCTGTTGTTGGTAATTTTTCTTAGCAGAGACATTTTTGCCTCAAACTTGTTTAAATATTTTCTAGAGGTTCCAGATATGGATGGACACAGCAGTAGAAGAGGTGGGAAAGAATCATAATGAGATGAAGAATTGTTTTAACTTTTTCTCTTTGGTTACGTTATTTTCTTCATTCCTACCTTCATTGCTAGAAATAGGAACGAGGATTGATTCATTGCATAAAATGATTTAAGCTTTTACCTCCTGAGAGCACAAAGTTAGCTAATAATTTGAGCAGAAGTCAAAATGCCACCACTACTCTAATATTGGCACAATGTTCTTTAAAGTGCCTTAACTTTGAAAATAAAACTAAACCAAGAGTTCTCCTTGAGATAATTTTCCAAACCTGGAAATTAGGTGATTATCCAGTCCTGCTGCAAAAAGATAGGATTTTAATTTAGCAGTGAGTAGAATTCTTTATGATAATAAGAAATACAATTAAGGAAGAAATCTCTTACTCATGTTTGCTATGGCTATGAAGCAGAATGTTTGTATTATATCACTATCAGGCTACTTCCATAGTTCCAACAGCTCAGAGTTCATACACATTGCAAATCATCATCAAGAGGATGGATAATTAATGGTCAGTACTTTCAACTGAGCTATTTGCTCCCACAAAATGATGTCTACAGCACAGAAATGTGGATGTGGGATGCTCTGTACACAATCCTTGTATGTAAAGTGAGGAATGAGACCACCTATTTGGAAGTGTCTGCCAGCTATGCAGATCCCAGTTGCTTGCCAAGTCAGCTCAATCATTTTTCCATGTTCTCTCATACAACCTTTAGAAAAGCCCAGACAAATTGCACCCCCCATTACACTGCCCTTCTTCATATTCTGGTTTAACACTGGGTTTCAACAAAAAGGTGCTTAGGAATCCAGCATACCTAACACTTAAAGCACTAATCCTAACCTTTGCACTCTGTCTTCCTGAAATTTTATTACCTTGGTATCTCTTAGATGTAATTTCTGTTGTAAATCTTTCAGTTGTTAGCTGTGCTTTCATCACATTTATATGGTACCTAAAATGACTGACCCTCAGCTCTGTTTGTTTGGCCTCCTTGTTATTACAGAAGAGGAAGCAATAAAAAACAATATTCACCCTTTTCCCACAAATTAATTACATACTAAAAGTAGTACCTTGGCACTAGTTTATTTAACAATCTAAAAAATCACCTAGCAAGAACTTCAGTGTGAATACCCTGGAAGTTCCTGATCAGATCAAACACTTTGTTTTAAAATCACCCTGTGTCTAGAGTATTTTGTCAACCTGACTGACATTCCTCCAGGTACCTGTAGCTTCTGCACTTCACATGTAAAATGTTGCCACTATATCTATTTGAATAAAATATATTGTAGTGCAATCTACTCATCCATTCTGAGAATACCACTGAGTTTTTTCACATCTTCAATGCCTTTTATCACTCATGAGATCAAGGTTTTCTTTTATCAAGTAAACAATGCAAAGAACCTGCATTAAAGTTTTATAAATCAAGCCTTAAGTGCCTAAATAAGGCAATTCCTAAAGAAGATGGATTTACTTTTTTTTATTTCAAGTAGTAATTTAAAGAGTTGAAGAAGAAACATCATCTGGTAATTTGTGCTATCAGAGAGGTACAAACTGTGAAAGTTTCATTATTCCCTGTTGGCACTTAATTTCTAGGGTATGTCTATAAAGTACCATTTTTATAATTACTTCAAATTTAATTTCAGGTATCAGATGATATAAACTGCCTGATTCACAAGCTGATGTGCATCATCCACAGCCACAGATGCTTTGAAGTGTACCTCCTTCAGCATGGGCCACAATCCCTTCCCTAATCACTGCCATAAATGCTTTGAGATATGTTCTGCTGGGGACTTGGCCACGGCCACAGGTGTTTTGGGTCATCCTTGAATGGCTTTCTCCACAGGTCACAATCCTTTCAATTTGAATTCCCACTGGAGTTCCAGCATGTCCAGCACAGCAATACAGACAGCAGCAATGTCTTAGGCCATCTGCCAGCCCAGACACATTTCCCTTGCTGCTATCAAGCTGTTCCCAGGCACAGCAGAGTCAGATGATGAGCAGCACAACACTACAGCAAGCAGCAAAAGAGAAAGCAGCAATTAATGAGCACTGGGCTCTGATATACAGTCAAGCAAGCAACCACAGGGGCCTGTCAATCAACAGCTAAACAACAAGACCAGATATGAATTCAGTCTCGCACATTCCAATGAAACCTGTCATTATCTCAAACCTTCAAGCCCTCCATTAGGTGCCAAAAAGGACTGTAGTCATTTAACCTCAGAGGATTCCCAGGAATTTGTGTCAGCAAACGACTTAAATGAAAAAAGTGAGATCAAGAGAAGATGGATGTACAGGCAGTCACAGTGAGGAGTTGAGATATTTGGAAAAGCTGTCTCGAAGTACCAAGAGTTACTGATGGAAAACAGTCTCTTGTGATACTGGTTTTTCTCTTCTTGAGTCCTGCAGCACATTTTTTCAGTTCAGGACCAAAGTCTGATATTTCACCCTCGCTGGTTCAGGAGAATGTGCTTTCCAGCTACTTTGTGTCATTGTTATAGTATTGGCCCAGGTGTGCCAATAATCCTGGTGCTCACCATGAGCAGTGTACGAAAACCCCAAAGGAGTTTGGAGCTCACAAACTGTTAATTCCCCTAAAGGTGACCCAATCTGTCAAACAAAATGATGGCCTGACCAAACTAATTTCAGCACAAATATTTCATCTTGCTATTATGGTAGACTTGAGCAGAAACAAAAGCAGAATCCTCTGGAATCTAAAACATTTTCAAAATGAAGGCTCACATTCCAGCATATTGCAGCAGTGACCTAGTTCACATGCACTTTCACAGCAACTACAGACATATCTGCATTCTTTGCTTAAAAGACATCAGTCATAATTAGTATCTGGAAAAAGGACCAGCTGAAGTGGATGAAAGCATTTTAAGACCATCAATACTGAAAGCATGGAACTCTATGACAGACATCATTTACAGATTTTTCAGGTGCTAAATCACAAACAGTATTTCTTGTTTTCAGAAAGAGTTTTGGTCTGTGTTTTATACATCAAGACTGATTAATTTTCTCAATTGTTTTTCCTCAACAGAAATAAGAACAAACAAAAACGTATATGAAACCTACCAGAAATTCCATCTTATTTCAGGATACACAATAAAATTTAAAAAATAGGAAAAAAAAGGAATAAAACTTGGCAGCCCTGTAGCTGAAGTAGACTGCTTAATGCTGCCTTCCTTTCACAGAGTGCCAGGCTCTGAACTAATACAATCTAAAGCAAAGAATTCTTTGCAGCTGATCTAGAAAGCTTGGCTATTTAAAAATAAAAACAATTACATCTTTTACTTATCAGCAAACACTTTTAAAAGAAATAAAAGGACTGCAAAGTAAGCTTATGAGATAAGATTATGAACAATGTATTAGTCATACAAAAAATCATATAAGGATTCTTTTTTAATAGAAAAAGAGAAGTCTGAACATTAGAGACAGGGATGGTAGTGAAGCTCAAATAGAATAAGCCAGGCCTGGCAGAGAAAATCTGATCTTGGGAATTTTTGGGTGCTTTAACTGTGGAGTTTTAATGTAGCAATTTTTTAAAAGAAATTTTGTCATTTTCTGGGGCTTCCATCAGCCCTGACTCCCTGAGTGCTGAGGTGGCTGTGTCACAGTGGGCAGAATGTTGGTGGTGGCAGTGGCAAGGGCCATGGGCCATGTCTTTGGGTCAGTGGGAAGAGGCAGGAGGCAGAGTTCAGCCTGTGGAACATGGGCTCCATGCAGACCTCAGTGCAGGATCATTTAATTTCAAGTCCACAGCCGTGATGTTTTCTTCTCTGTCTATGTAAATTTTCACTTAAGGCTGTTAAAGGAAAACATTTCACTGCCTTACATTTTTTCTCCTAGAAAACACCCACTGGGCACGGAATTCCCTAGAGATTCATCTGAAAATGCATATGGCTGCTATTCTGGACTTATTAATTGCAGTATTACCATATAGTGCATGAAATCTGAGGCAGACTTTATTAAACAGTTAAATAGTTTTCCTCAAATATTTCATTATATAGATTTTAACCCTCTTCCAATTCTCAGAAACTTATAAATCTAAGTCAATGACAACAGGACAATACTGGTGTCTTACAAAAATATATTAGTAACTTCTCGAAGTCGGTGGTACATGGTGTCAAATCTAAGTTTTGACATAGCATGTAAGACTTTTTTTTTATGATTCAGGTGTCTCTGCAGTAGATTATGTCATGAGAGCTGGCACAGCACTCTTTTAATTCCTGCTTAGTTGAATCTTATTTGCCATCTTTCTATGATTATTTTAATTTTTTTTAATAAAAAGAATAACAGAAATATTTTAATAAAAGAGACTGCTAATAAGATAATACAACACAACTAATGCACAGGAAGAGAATGCTGTCTAGAGGAGACTCACAGACTTACAATGGGATTGTAACTATCTGTTGTTTTCTTTCCTTGCCCTCTGCTATGATTTTTCAAGGCACACCTTTCCCAGAAATGTCAAAGCATAGAAAAGAAGTGCATAAAAGTCATGTTCTTCAAAGCCAAGTGTGACACCTTCACGTCACTCAAAGAGTTGAGAAAAGACATAAAACATAAAAAGATTGTTGCAAAAAGATCCGTCAGATAAATATAAGTCCTGTTTCCAAACCACACTCTGAAATAGCTTTTTACCTTTTTAGTTGCAAGGGCATGCCAACCTGTGAGATGACACATACTACAGCTCCTAGTAAGCTTAACAATTGCACCAGACCTAATCAGACTGGGTTCAGGATTTTTGTTATTAGAATCAGCGCAAATAGAGGCCAGACTACATCATATTCAACTAAGAGCATCCATCCCAAAGCAAAGTGTTTACCTGGCCACCCTGTTAGTCCCATGCATCCATTTGTATTACCCAGCTCCTCTGCACTCTGACAAGATCAGCAAAAGCTGCTTGCCCCACTTCTTTTTAAATAACAGAATCATAATTTAATATTACTTTGTTATTAGTTATTAGAATAATAACAACTAATAAGTTTTCCCATTACATCTACTGTATCCTCAATCTGTGTGTTTGCTCAAGAAATGAAAAGTAGAAATCCTCCCCAATATCAACACAATATTCAGCTGGGGAAAAAAGGATAAGTATTATTTTCCATAATATACTAGAAACAGAAATATAAAGGAAGCACAATTTTTATTGAACTGTCTTCTGTAGACTCGTCTAGCCCCTATTTGAAATAATTTTCTGTCTAATTTTTGAATTTTTTTTTCTTTGTAAATGGCCTTGATATCATTAATTTTCTAGTAGGTTTGCAAGGAGGTCATATTAGTGTCTCTGGAACATTTTTTTCACAAAAATTAACACAGCAATATGTTCATAACAGGCATGGATGAATGAGTAATGGAAACAAGGAGAGCACTAGGATCCTCCTCCTTCCCAAACACAAGAGAAGAACAAACCAAAAATTAAAAAAAGTCAGTGAGCACAAGCCAGCCTCAGCTCCAGTACAAATACAAGAGAGCTAAATATTCCCTGCAACAGCAGCAGTCATGCATTACCTGCAAAGGTCAGAATTAGGGCTCAGGCTCTTTTGAGTTGATGAAATTGTAATAATGCAAAGGCAAACCAACAGATTGTTTAAAAAGTCAGGATAGTTTTAACAATGGACACTGTAAGGTGCTGATGATTCATGTGGGCACTGATTCTTAAAAAAAATACAGCTAATCCTGGTTGTGTCAATTTAATGTAGAACTTAATGCCTTACTTTAAAAAAAATTGCATGAAGAAACCCAGATTTGCTCATGGTCCAGAGTAAGGAGACTGGCACTTTGGTCAACCTGTGTTCTTATCTCTCCTTCTACAAAGCTCAAGGGTTAACTTTGCATTGCCAAGAAGCAAGGATTGGCAAGCTGCCCTTGCTAGTATTTCAGCGAAACATGTTACATGTTCCTGTCTTTTCCTGATTGAAATACTTTGCTGTAAGCTAGCAGTGTTGCTCTAACTCCAATGTCTAAGGATATAAAAATTACACGGGAAGTGAAGCAAGCTGTCATCTACTATGTTTGGAATAAGGCATTTTGGGGTGGAGAATAAAAATTAATTTAAAAGTGGGATCTGTACAGAGCAGACATCATGCTAAGTACCTGCTGGGAGTTACTTCTCTGGTTGTAACCTAAATTAATGTTCCTTAAGAGAGTAAGACAGCTCATCAAGTATGTCAGCTAGGAGAGATGACAGATAATAGAAGTGAACTTCCATGGCACAACAACTAGATGATGAGATGTACAGAAAACTACAGTGCTCATAAAACTTTTACTGATCAAATACTGAGTCCATAGTTTTGAACACTGATTGGAATTGGTACTTCGGGTTCCCAGGTTTGCCTTTGTAGGTCTTTCCTGAGGACCAGGTTTCACAAGTGAACAAAAATAGTTTTCTTTGAGCTGGGTATTTCTGGTTTTTCATTGATCATCCATGTGAGTAAACCCTATGCTGGACTTGTTTTGTTTCACCTTCGCCATCTCCCCAAAGCCATTTAAATGTCTCATGGATAAAATGAATCTGAGATGTTTATGTTTAGGATGTTTAGGTTTTTGACAATTCTGTTGTGAGGCTTTAATTTGCAATCCTTGTGTGAATGTTACACAAGAAGTTACACACCTCAACAATTCTTATAAGAACAACTCTTACCCATCAAGGACATTTCTCTAAGAGGTCAGATTGTACCTCTGAAAGAACTGCCTTCAGGCTGTTCCTGTCAGGGTTCTGAGTGCTCTGGCAAGCCTAAACTGGTAATAACAAGCCCTGACCAACCTCACCTGTGACCTCTATGCACATGCCTATGCTCATTCACCCAGCAGCTCCATTTCAGATCTTGCCTGAGCCTTCAGTCCCTGCCTGAGCTGTGCCTATCCCCATCTGCCCTGATTTAGAGACTGGTTTTGCTAAAGGGACTCCAGACTGACTGATAGCCTTACATCATGTCCCCTGGAATGACATTAGACTTACAATATAGCCTTGTTTCTAAGCCCTCTCCTGCTGTTCCGTCCCAACTGGACTCCCAGGATCAGACTCATCACCTTGACTGGGGCTGCTGGTGAATTCTGTCACTATCACCATCCTGCCCTGCTCAGGTCTTGTGGAACTGCACCAGGTGAGCTCCTGTGTTACCCTCAGCAACCATTCTCACTGCTCTCTGCCACTGGATATCATATAAATTTGGGAAGGGAAAGAGTCCTCTCACCAATCTTATCTTTATGTGGCAATCTATATGGGAAATCGTTATTTACACCATGTACCAAAAGTGCATAATTACTCCTACTAAATTTTCCCAGAATGTTTCCTTCTCAGTGTACGAACTACACTGTTCCAGCTACCCCAACACTTTCCCAGAAATTCACCTCCCACAGAACAACACCAAAATGAAACAAGACTACACCAAAGCAATCAACACAAGAACTTCCAGCACCTCTGCCTTTACACAGCAAAGAGTCTATGCAATTTTGCAACATGCCTCTGTGCCTGCTAACTCATCACTTCTAGGTTAGCTACACGCCTGTCTCCCACAACCCTGTGACTGCTCTTTGTTCCATCTATCTTAACTACTCTTTTCCTGCAGGCACACAAGTTATGTTAATTAGGATGTTCCCAAATAAATGGTTTCCAGTCTAGTTAAGCCTGATGTTCACTAGAGTTGTGCAAGAGCTGAAAGACTTAGATACGTTAAAGATACACATATATCTCACATAAAGAGACATCTCCTCTAAATGTATGTTAGTTTAATAAAATACCATTTCTATTCCTCACTATAAGTTTTGCCTCTGTAACCAGAGGCCCTTATACTTCATAGCATGGATTACTAGTATTTCTAAGCTTTTCTGGAATTAAGCTAGTTGAAGATACTAGTTCTACAGCCATCATAAAGAAAAGTTTTGGAGGATCATCTCAGAAAATTCACAGTAAAAAGGTGTATACTGATCCTTGGGTACCTTAGTCATGAAAACCACACAGGAAGCTCTGCGGAACAAAGGCATAAGAGAATGCTGGAAGTATAATGCATGCAACTATTTTCACTGAATGCAGACTGAGGGGCCTAATTACGCTAGAACTTAAAAAGAATAAAATATTTATTCACCATTTAAATTCATCACTCGCTTGCTGAGACTTACAGAGTAAATGCACATCTGCCTGTAGGGATGTGAGCTAGGTTTCACACAGTACCTGAGTACAGCTTCACAACCTGCCTGTGAGCTCTCAGGTGAGGCACTTCACCCTCTCTGGCTCAGATGTGTGGCCTAACATGGGAACACCCTTGTGCTGCAGTGAACATAAATATAGTAGTACACGTGAAATACTCTACTGTGGCTTTGCTGCTGGTCCTTAATTATCCACATCAAAAATAGTTATTTCCTCTGATAAATATTTTTCAAGTTGTTTTCACTCTCAAGAACATATTAACAAACTCCCTTTGCAAAATAAATTCCCAACGCCACATTTATGTTAGAAGTACTCAGGAAAATTTTGAAAGAACTGCAGCTATTCATGGTTATTCACTTTTCCCTAACGCCCTTGTAATCGGTTTCACAAATTTCCAAGCACATCAGGAAATTTCAGGATGCTTTCAGGGCATTAGTGCTGGTGACTTAAGAGCCGCCAACAACCCGCGGCTGTGACAGTCAGCAGCACGCACACGGACTGAGCAGTGGCACCTCGGGAGGGCGTGCGCAGTGAATCCAGGTGTTGGTTAGGTGGATATGATTAACAGGGAAGATAAATCCACTCAGCTGAGGCTGTGCTGGCAGATGTTGAGCGGTATTTGGAAAACAGATAGCCTGACATCATCAGCCGTGAGCGCTGCTCGCAGGCGGCGCTCCTGGAGCTCGGCCCTGTTTCCACAGATGCTCACAGAGCGGACGTCACCTTTGTAGCACCTGGTGAAGCACACACATCTCTCCGCTTCTAGTCTCCCCTTACGTCTGCCGCACCGTTTTGCCGTCCAGCCTGCCGGAAAACGCTGGGAGAAGGGAGAGAGAGAGAGAGAAGCCCACCTCTCCGCGCCCAGCCCCGGCCTGGCCTCCGCCCCGCGGCCCCTCCCCGGCCCGCCCCTCTCCCGGCAGCGCGCAGACCGCGCTCGGCCA
>JANPWX010000449.1:3463971-3494325 GCA_024734555.1 Trochalopteron elliotii | reverse complement strand
GGGGCTCTGCTCCCGAGCGGGAGCCGAGGTCGCACGGCCAAGCGTGTTCGGGAGCTGAAACGGGAAGGAGGGGTTAACATTCGGGATGTTTGTTCGGTAGGAACAACTATTACCGAAGAAGTCCCCGAGGAGCGTTGGGGTTGGGGTGTTGACGCCCGCGGGGATGCGCGGCTCAGCCCCGGGAGCCGCAGCAGGGCTGGCCCCGCGGGTGTCCGGCCGGGGCACGGGGGAGCCCGGGAAAGGGCCGCTCCCTGCCCCCTCTGGGTTCTGCTCTCTGGGCCTGTGCTCGGGGCCAGGGGCTGCGGGTTCAGCCGCTCCGCTTTGTTGCCTTTCTGTCAGGCGCTCGCAGCGGTGCCCCTTTGTAGTGGCCGGTTCTAGCAAATGCACTGCCTTGTGCCCGCGCTCAGAACACCACGGTCAGGGGATCAGCGTTGACAGGCACTGAAATAAACCGAGGAACTTACAGGTCTGAGCTGCCCGAGTTGCATTTTCAGAAGACTGAAATGTCCCATACGGTGCCACACAATTTTCCAAAGTAAAGAAGCCAAAAGATGATGCGTTAAAAGAGGAATTAACCTGCTGTAAATACAGCTGAGGAATCTCAGTCCAGCAGTGTTAATATGCTGTTGTTTATTCTGAAGTTGTAATATAAATTGGTTTAAAAAAATAGAATGAGGAATGTAAACAGCTTTATAATTGCCCTTCCAAAAAGAAGTTCTTTTTAAAAGGAATTTACAGGTAACCTTTGCTAAGATCTTATGGGCCTCCATTTAACAACAGTAGCCTGTCATTTCATGTGATATAAAATTGCACTGATCTGCCTTCTATCACTTGCTTCCTGAGTGCATGTGGTGATTTAACTCAGAGTACAGTCACTACTGTCTCCTGGGTCAGGGGTGGTCTCGTGTAACTCCTGAAACTCAAATGTAGTCCTTCCTCTGTATGTGAATTAGTTGTCTGGAGCTCAGTTGTAATATGTTGAAAGAAGTTGTGCCCTTTTAAGGCTTAGTTTAATGTATCTGTTGAAATAGCTTTTTTTTCCCCCTCTGTACACTTAGAAACTTCCAGAAAGTACTGTTGAGATATGTGTTGATTTCAGCAGAAGTTTGTGATTATCTAATCAGCACTACAGGAGGAAGTGTGAACCCCATCAATTACTCTGATATGCAAAAAGCGAAAGTGGCAGTAGATGTGTCCTCACTCTGGGTAATGTTTTTGTGCAGTCTGATTATTTCAATATAATGCTGCTCTTTTACTCTGCTGGACAGTTTATTTCTATCTGTCAGTCAAATCAGTGGAAGGAACATCACCAAAATAATATGGTTTAGAAAAAATCTTTCTCACTATTCTGTAAAATCCATCTGGCTTCCTGGTACCTGAGTAAGGAGAATCCCTTCTCCCTGTCAGGAGGTGGCCCCAGCTCCTTGCTGCTGTGTTGAAAAAAGATAGCTAGTGACATCTTCCAAGAGCTTACTTGTATACAAAACCACTCACAGTAAAAAAATCAGCAGCAGCAGCAGCAACCTCCAGGCCTGAAAATAGGCATGATATTTTGATTTTAGTGTATCATCTTCACTTAGAAGAGGTTATATTCATATTGCTCTAACATCTCTGCTTTAAGCATTCCAGCATCTCAACTCTTCCTCGTGTGGATTTCTTAGAGATTACTGATCAACTGGGTGATCTTTCTGATGGACTGCACATTGTCAGTGCTTCTGTACTTTTGGAGTTTTAAACCAACAACAGCAGAATGACTTGAGCATAAAACTCTCCTTTATGCCTGCTGTGCATTAAACTTGAAAAGAAGAAATGCCCAGAGAGAATTTTATATATGACTTTTGACATATCCCTGATGCCTTGGGAAGGCTGACCTGGAACAGAGACTGAACAGAGCTGAAGTAGATATTTATTGAAGGGCCTTTAAGGGTACACCTTGGGCAGGACAAGAGCCTGACCAGGGCTGACCAAAATGAATATGTAAAGCTGTGCTTGGTAAAAATTAGTACCAATGTTTTCTGCAGCATGAAGTTTAGCTATGCTAGACATAAAGTGTGTGAGTCCTTAGAAATTAGTTTATCTTTCATGTGAAGGTTGGAGTGAGCAAATTGACCTTTGTCACGTGCAGGTAGTTGAATGGCTATTGCCATTCATTTGTGTAGGTTTCATCTACCAGGGTTCAGCTGTGGTGAATAGTAATTTGGTATGTGTCTAAGCTGGAGACTACAGATTCCAAACGTGAATGTTATCCACTGTGTTGATTTTTGTAGGACCTGGCAAATCAAGTCAATTTTACATCTTGTCCTTTCCATTTTTAGCAAATATCAGAGCTATCCCTATCACTCACCCTGTATGTATTTGTTTAACACACAAGCACAAATCTTCAGTCTCTGCCACCTCAAAAAGCCCAATTCCAGCTGTAAAACTGGAAGAACTGGACTGATTTTGCCCTTTTGAAAGTTTACATGTCCAAATTGTCTCCAGTTCGTGACTTCTGACGCACTAGAGCAACAAAACCACAAGAGGCCCTGAAAGCACTGGAAATGCCAGACACTGACAGGGGCTTTCACAGGAAACACACTTGCCTTCACATACACCCCAGCCAGCCACGCTTCTGTGGTTTTTTAGCTGCATCTGCGCCTGACCTTAAACAGAGCAAAACAGGGTTGGCGGACAAAAATCATGTCAATCCTGCATCTCTGTCCTTTTCCAGTATGTGATGCTTTGATCCAGGTTTAAGTTGGGTATATACTTGTGTTGGTTCCACTTAATCATGAAAAATGAAAACGAGATCCTTTCTTTCCATCCCCTCTCTTCTGGGTCTCAGGGAGAGTAAACCTCAGCACAAAGTTTCTCTGCTTAAGATTCATAGGCCCAATGTTGCAGCTGATGCTGTGGCCCCAAGAGCTCTGCTTCTGCTCATGCACAGGATGCTGCAGCTGGCTGCTGGCTCTCTCCCTTCCTTCCTGTACTAACCCATGTCTGTCTACACCTGGTCAGTGTGAATTTCTAACCCTTGCACTTCTGCTTCCTGGAGAAGGCCAGAACCCCTCCCTGTTTTGCTTTGGGACAGCTGAACTGTGAAGCCTGTGGTCTGGGATAAGAGGTTCTACTTGTCAGAGCTATCACTGCATAAAAGCTGTGCTGCTTTTTACTTTGCTTGACCCAGGAGTCCTTTCTGCCTCCATTTAAAGTCTCCTGCTTGCCACTGTGGTGATACATGGAGCTTCAAATTTAAAGGCACAGTCTCAGGATAGAGAACACTTTGGGAAGAGTATCATTTAAAGATGTTCTTTTATCTCCCTTGTCCCATTCACTGCCATGTGTTCCAGTGTGGCATATGCTTATGCAAAACCCCATTTAAGGAGTATTTGTATCCTGAAGCCAATGCATGTTATTCAAACTAAGAAACTTACCAGTGTTTGGGTTTGTTTAAGAAGAAAGAAAAAAAAAAAGAACGTATTTTAAACTGGGTAAGGTCCTCAACGTCTTTTCAGATAAGGATAACCTTGGATAAGGTTCTCGACATCTATCAAGGTGTGCAGTTCAAGCTGATCTGAACTAAACTAATATAGTCCTGCCTTTACTTCCACCTCTATTTCCTGCCCCTCTCTTTCAGCTAATTGTATATGGAGCCCTTTCTGCTGGTTAAAAAATTTCTTTGCAGAAAAAAACATTGTGTGGTGTTGAAGAGTGACATAATGTCACTTTTGTGATGGCTTGGCTTTCCCAATCAGATCATTGTTTAATGTGGGGGAACTTGCTGGGATATAGAACAGTTTTTGCAGGATTGGGTCCTCTCTGGGGAAGCTTAGTTTAGCAGGGTCCCATATTTTGTTTGTTTTCCCTAAGCTCCCTAATTAAACAGTGTAACACACCTTGCACTTGATATTGCAGGGATGAGATACAGTGAGTTATTTTGGCATTTGTATTTGCAAACCACCATTTTGAGACCTTGTCTAAGATTTTGTAAGCACGAAGAAAATGCCCTATTTCTGTGACACTCAGTTCAGGTTATTTGCTTGTCTTTTACATGATATTAGGTGATCAGAACTCAACTGCCTGGCAAAGGCAGAATCCACAGCTGGTCCTCTTGTATGTGTGAATGTCAGTCTGTTCATTCTCTATTGCTTATCTTTAAATTTTACCACTTCTTTGGCGGTGTGATCCCTCTCAGTCCCGTTCCCCACCTGCCAAATGCTGCCTGTGGATGCATTAATGTGCGCTTAGTCCCAAACTGAATAATGTAACTTCTTAGTGGAGCTAATTGTGTTATCATGTTGTCCATGTAGGGCCAGAGCAAGCACCTGTCTGCCTGAAAAGGCCTGACAAACTTCACAGGAAAAGACTTAAGTGAGAGGTTCTTTCTCTTCTGGTGTAGGTGATGGAGGTCAGATGTTGTTACTGAAGGAAAGTGCCTGACTTTTTGCCTCTTTTGGTCTCATTTCATCTCAAGGAAGATGAAAACTTCTTTTTTTTCATGGGATGGGGATGATGGAGAAGATAGAGCAGAGGATGGGAGGAGTTCTGGTTCATTTGGTGCTTGGGTGGTATAAATGGTGCCACTTTCAATGCACTCAGAGCAGGCTGTTATGCTAACATCCTTCTATATCATCATTATGGCTGACTTCTGTCCATGGTAAATTAGTCATTTATATGCCCAAAGCAAGTGGCAGATGCTATACCTTTTTTTCTTCTTCCACCTAAAACGATCTTATTATACCTGCTTTTTTAAAATGTTTTTTAATGTAGGTAATGCAAACATGAACAGCACTGAAGACAAGAACAATACTGCTCCAATTCCAGGCAATAGCTCGTCAGGTAATACTTTGGCATTTCTGTTGTTCTCAGTAGCATCGAGAAAAGCAATATGTATTATTGTGTGCCTTAAACTGTCTTGTAATAATTTGCTCTTTATTTTATTTTAAAGAATGGTGAACAGCTGTAGGACAGAAGGAAGGTACTCTGACTGTAATATCTATTCTGGGACAACTAAAGATACTTAAGGGGAACAGTAAAACACAATTCAGTTCTCATATCCTTGGGTACCCCAGAGCAACAGAGACAGGAGAAATAAAATGGGAAAATATTGTGTATAGAACTAGAAACATTTGGCAACATCAGTTTACAGTTAAAAGGAGAACCAAGAAGTCTGCTGGATTAGAATTAGCCCTTCAGATAAAGGCAAGGAATTTTTTCATGAGTCATTTTTGCCCTGTACTACTTCAGTCATCTCATTTGCTGTTGCCCAACAATACTCTGCTCATTAACTCACCCTGTCTTTTGTTAATTGCAATACTGACTCACACCCAAATTCCAGGCAGTGGATGAGGCTTCTTTTTACCTGCATGAACATGCAGTCCACATCCAGAGCTGTCCCAGGGTTGCAGAAGTAAGCACTTAGAACCTGGGGAAAACTCAAAGATGTGTTCTGGTTACAGTATTGGACCTGTGTGGAAAAGATTTAACCCCAGGCATACCCATGGCTTATGCTGGGGTAAAAGTCAACATATGCAAGAAAGAATGTGTTTATACAATCAGAGACCCTTTCTCAGAGCCAATTAGATCTACAACTTAATGTCCCAGTTACGTCAGTATAAGGGTTGAGTGTGCAGTACACATTGTGGGGGCTACTTGGCTGTGATTGTACCAAAGAAAAAGCAAAGTAATTCCCTCTGTAATTTCCACCCCCCTACCGTTTTTTGGTATGAAGATGTAAATTGGTGCATTTGTTCTTAACCTGACCTTTCTCATAACATGTATACAATTGCAAAGAGTTTTAGACTAGACTTTTCCAGTGCCTAGTAAAGCATCCATTCAAAGGAAATAGGTATAGGTCTGCTTCTTGATTGCAGTAGCTCTGTTGCTTTCCTCTTAATCTCTGAGGTGACATGCTTTGTTTTTCAGCTGTGCTGGAAAGTAGCAGAGCTGCTGCAAGGCACATAACTCTGCCAGTATGGGAGGGTGGTGTAAAAGATGACTTACTTCAGAGAAAGAATGATCACAGAATGGGCCCTCACAACAGTGCAGAATGAAGGGAGGAAGGTATGGGCAGTGACACTCCCGGGAAGAGCCCAATAGATCTTTGCCAGGAGGAAGAGACACTTAATTTATGAGAAATACAGAAGAGAGATGCAGCAGTGAGGACAGAAGTGGGTGGGAGAGTTCCTGAGAAACACAGAAGTAGGAAGGAGGACCATGAGGAGGAAGGAGGGACGAGAAAAAGAGAACTGGAAAAGGAGAAGTGAATCAAAGGAGATAAAGGCAAAACCATTAAGACTGGGTTGCATTTTATGTCTGGAAACAGGTATGTTCTTAGGAGCCTTTTTGCGTAGAGAACCTAAGTAAGTATGCAGTAAGATGTTTCTCAGTGTATTTGTCTGCCCCTACTTGACAACAGTATATTCCCAGTATCATCCCAGTTTGCAACAGAGATGCAACAAAATTAAAGAAAAGATCAAGGGACAGAAAATTGAACTGAAATAGAGGAATAAAAATACAAAACTGCCCCACCCCCATTCATAAGTAGGTTAAGAAAGCTAGTGACAGTATGGCTGTTTTACAGCAAATGGAATAAAACATGACATAGAAGTGGAAGACAACAGAGGATGTGTAAAGAATCAGATGCAGACCATTTGGGCACTGCTGTGCATACAGTGTTAAGTAAGTTCCTGCTGCACTGACATCTGGAAGCATTTTGCAGAGGGATAAAAAACATCTGCTTTGGGATGTGCTACTCTGTGCTGTCTTCCCAACTGTAGTCTCCAGGCACTGATACCCTGAGGACAGTATTGTGTTGTGGGTACTTTAATTATAGTAGTTAAAATTATTAATATTGATTTTCTTGTTTCTTTTTTTTTTTCCTTGAAGACAATGGCAATTCAACCATTGGCACTGAGTCATCCACACAATCTACAGCAACATCTGCAGGAGGTATGTATCTTTTCATCTGTTCATTACTATGAACCTAGAAGTTAGTTCCAAACCTAATCAAATTACCTGACCATTACCTAACCTGACCATACCAAATTCCAAAGAACAGGCCATCAAAAGCAGGTATTTGAGACAGGTGTTACCATTTTAGGGTTGGGAAGCAACATGTAAAACAACTCTGAAAAGAAGCCATATTGTTTTTCAAATTTAGGTGCCATACTTCATCAGTAATTACATTTGTGATGCCATTTAAACACAGGAATCAAAGTTTAACTTCAAGGAAGAATTGCAAGAAGTTGGGGTTTTTTAATGTTTACTCTCCATTTTTAAACAAACTTCTTCCATTTTCATGAAGTAAAGATGAATAGGTTGTTATGCAAACAGTGCATATCTGTTTAATGTTATTTCACAGTAAACAGATTTAGGGTATAATGAAATCCTGGAAGCTTGAGTTTCAAGAGTAGCACTCCATTTCCTTTTACATAGGACTCATAGAATCACAGGATCAAGATTGGAGGAGAACTTCAAGATCATCTGTCCTGCCATCAGTGTAGCACCACCATAATCACCCCTAAACCATATCCCCATGTGCCACATCCAGGCTTCTCTTGGACACTTCCAGAGATGGTGACTCCACCACCTCCCTGGGCAACTTATTCTAATACCTAACCACTCTTTCAGTGAATTTTTTTTTCTAATTTCCTCTGGCACAACTTGAGGCCATTTCCTCTTGTCCTTTCATCTGACACATGGCAGAGTAGACCAATCCTCACCTCACTATAACCTCGTGGCACCTAATACCATAGAAAATAATCCTTAGAGAGCTCATAGCACAAAATTGTGCCCTCTAAGCCAGTATCAATGAAGTGGAACAATTTGTCATTTGTTTGGGTGTATTTTCATTGTTTTGTCACTACTGTATTTTTCACAACCTGGCAAAACAACTGTAAGCAAGTTAAAAAAGGGAGCTAAAACACTCATCTTCTGGAAGAACTGGCACAGGCAGATTTCACTGCATTAATAAGGACTGGATAAGAATTAATGCAGTTGTTCAGGCTGTGATGCACAGATAGGATATTACATCTGAGAGAAGCTAGTTCTGGAAACTGAGCCCCTTTGTGCTAAGAGCCATGTGAGAGCAGGGAAGAAATGCTGTGTCTACTTAGGATGCTTTGTGTATTTGTGGAGTTTTATGCTGATCGTAAAGCCCCAGCTATGTAATTTCATTTCCAGTACAACTTTTGTGTTCTGTCTCTGAAATTTCCAGATAAGCTCTCAGCTACCACACTCAGAAGTTGCTTGTTTTTTCATTTAAGTATAAAATACTCGCTGGAAGAGAAAAAAAACCCCACCTTTACACAGACCTTCCTTTTGATAGCAAGCAAGTGATGCAGTCTCATTCCATTGTCTGCAGTGTAGTAGTTCAAGCATGTCTAACTTGGAAAGTCCAGGGATTTCTGTAATCTCCTTGTTGCCTTATGGCCATCCCCTAAGTGTGTGAAGCCACAGTGTTTTACCCATCCTGTGTTCCTTCTGACTTCTGCTTCAGCCTTTGCAGAGTTCTTGGAGAGGTCTGAGTTTTACTAGTTTTGGATAATAACAGTAAAAAGAGGCCTGAGCCCTTTATTGTTAGGCATAGGATAAACCTAACAGACAGCTGTGCCTTGCTTTGCAAGGTTTGGCAATTCCCATCCTTTTGTCTTTTTTCTTCCCATTAGAAACATAATAGATGTTAATACAGAGTTCATGTAGTTTGATTATCTGTCTCAAACTCTTCAGAACAAAGACTAGTGGGTATATGTGCTTACTTAATTTTGCTTAAAGTCTCTGCCATTATTTTGTATTTTGGGAGGGGGAGGAAGGAAACTCTTCGTGAAGGAAGCAAAAGTCTGTTTAATTCAATCATTTTCCATGCAAGAGAAAGTATTTATTTTAGGAAGAGCATTCCATAGTAATCCTGCATGTTAGCACAGTGCTTACACAATTTGAGTTTTGTGCTCATTCTTGTTGAGTTAGAACGCTAAGGGAGTAGTAGCATATGCTGCTAAGGATTCTTATCTATATGCTATATATTTTTTTTTATTGATGATTATAACATAGCTATTTAATGCTTAAACACAGGTAGCAAACTATGTAAAATACTTGTCTGTTTTAAAAACAGCATCATAAACATGTACTATATTCCTGGCATACATCCTTTTTAAGTAACAAAAGTTAACTCAGGCCGTCAGGATTTGTTTAGTGTAGTCTTCAATGAAGCCCAGCTGGTCTTTTGGGGGGAAAGTAATTAGGGAAATAAAAGATAAAGGGACAGATGTTGCTAGCAAATATTCTTTCATCTTCACTCTGTAAAATAATACAGGTAAGATTTTTCAAAGATGGAGAGGAACAGATTTGTGCCTGATTCGTGTCCACTTCCCAAATTCTCCAGCTGCCTCAGGTAGCCTCTCAGTGATGTTTTGAAATGACTGATGCTAAATACATCATGAAAGATAGGTCTAGAGCTTAGACAGATTTTACTGTTAAAGTGACTTCACCAAGGGCTGTAATCTTGATTAAGTAAAGAGAAAAGGATTGCTACCAGAAAAGAGAGGGGGAAAAAGTAATGTGCAAATGTGCTGAAATTCCTCATAGATGTTTGCATTTTTTTCATCATGACTCAGGTTTTCTGTAGGGTAATTTAATACCCATGGAATGAGTACCAAGTTTGTGTAACGTCATTTTATAGTGTTACACATCTAGCAGTTCGCCATTGTATTGCTCAGAAACAGAAGGCTCTTTGACACTCAGAAATCTTGGCTCAAAAACAACCCACAGAAAGCTGCTTGGCATTTGCATCCCGATTTGTTCTTCTTTGGTATCACTTATGTTAGGAATGTACTTCCAGGTGTGGTTTCACGTCATGTCACTGTAGATGGTTTCCATGCAGACATTTTCTTGCTTACTTCCTACAATGCAGAACCATTTGATATTTATGGATCATTGTGCATTTGGGGAGTTTTACCTGTTAGTATTAAAATGTGGCCTGATATATTTATCTGATATATTTTATGCATGCTTCATAGAGGAGCTGAATTTTCACAATAGTAACAAGGTAAGCCAATGAATATAATATTCCAATTGTTCCACCTCCATGAATGCTCATTTCAAAGGGTTTTCCAGGTTTATGGCACAATAGAGTTAAAACATTAAAGAACAGGAAAACAAATAGCATTCACAAAGGAGTCTGTATTTTGGTATTTCAGTAGTTTTAATGCTAAATGTTTCAGAAGTGTTGTGTAGGCTAGTTCCTTTCTGCATGTTTACATTGTTATATTGAAGTTGTTGATGCTCATATCAATACTGGAAGCTGTGATACTTAAATCTTAGCAAAGACACAGTTTTGTACGTAGTTCCTCATGTTTTTACACAACACATTTTATTCTTGAGAAGCATTTTAAATGCTGTATAAAAAGAAGGCAGAAACTGAGTGTCAGGGTTACTCTGGAATTGAAATGAAACTATCCTTCAATTATTCTAACTTTAGGCAGTTTCAAGAAAACATGGATATAGTTAGATATTTGAAATTCCATACTGAAAAGCTTTTGAGGTGTTTAAAATGAGCCCAGCTTGTGTGAAGCTATAGAAATAATAGAGAAGTAGACAGCTGCAAAGGAGCTGTTTCTCTCTAGAATTCTTTCATACATAAAAACTATTTGCATTTTACTGTCTGCTTAGAGAAATGCTGGTTGCATAACAGACTTGTGTTTCTTGTTAGTTCCTTCTTAGAAAAACAAGTAATTGTTTTACAATCATTCTATCTGGCTGCCTTCCATGAAAGTTCTAAGGATTTTGCTATAAATAGGAATTTCTATTATTCTTGACTTTTGTATCATGGTATTTTTATTCTGAACAGTTCAATAGTGTTTTCTGAGGAGGGAAGGGGAAGTGTTAGGTAAAAATAAAGTAAAAGACACTATGTCAATGAAACTTGAGAAAAAACACTCCAGCTTTTGTTTTAACCTTGGCAAGACTAAATAAATTACTTAAGCAGTACCTTTACTTTAGTTGAAATTTTATCATGTTTTATCCTTACCACGTAAATACAGAATTCTGTGTGGTAAGTTTTAATGTATATGGAACCCTAGTAATGCTAGTGTTTTGTTCAGAAGCAAATGAAAGCTCAAATAATTACTAAAATTGGGGGGGTGGTGTTTTCATGCAAACTCTGTTGTTATCAGAAGAGCTTTGTTGTCTGAAAAAGTAGGCACTTCAAATAGAAAATAAGCCTTGATCCAGAATTTTATTGCATTTTAACATATTGTAAGTTAGGCATGATTCTTTGGAATTGGGTTGTTACAAAAAAAAAAATGCAGACTCACCTAGAAGTCATCATATATTATCCAGGTTTTCTTTGTAGCCTTTCCTTTAAAGAATTCTTGACCTTGAGGCCCAGAAATGAGAAGTTAGGTGTTCCCAAAGGAAAGTCTGCGTGCAAGCCTGGATACCATGCGGTGGCATTTTCATTGTTACTCTGTTGTTCTATTTGGGCATGATAAATGCAATCTTACTCAACAAGTGTACAGTTGTTTATTTTTATGAATTTTTCTGTGTGGTATCACAAAAATTTCCCAGGTGCATCCCACAGTACTACTCACCTGACCAGTACCAGTCAGCCCAACACCAACACCACCATGTCTGTGATCCTGACGACTCCTGATGCCAAAACCAGCCACACAACAACACTCACCACAGCTTCACCAGTCACATCACCACAAGCCAATGTTACAGTGGGGACCACTTCTAAGACTTCCTCCACTTCTGTAACAGGTGAGTTCGCAGTTCAGGAAGCTCATAAAGGCTCAGAAGCACGTCCACGTGGGTTGTAGTACAGTTAGTTTTACAGCAGTGTAAAAAAAAAAAAGAAAGAAGGTATTGGCATGCTGAAAAACTGGACTAAAGTGGGAATTCATTACTAAGCTGGATACAATAATGTTGCTCTGAGGACTCTCCTTACTTAGGACTCATTTAACCTGAGAGACCTGACACATTTAGGGGCCAGCAGCAGCCAGATTCAGCAGCACCCAGCAAGGAGATCAGCAATGCAAAGGAGAAAGCCTGGATTTTGAATACAATTTCTGTGTTTGTTCAGCTCTTCTTTCTGCAGTTTATTTGAGCTCATTTCTAATAACTTCCTTTTTCACAGCTGACCTGTATCTCCGACTATGTCTACTGGCTTGGTAAAAAGACTGAGTTCTGTTAGCAATGTAATGAATGTTACCCTAACAGAGAATAGAGCGTGACTGTGCACGAGTCACCCCTTATGTAAAAGTTGTCAAATACAGTTTAACTTTACCCAATAGTACAAAAACAGTGAGTGTAGAATTCAGTATTTCCTTGCACTTGGCTGTGTTTCCATCACTTCATGCTTGCACTTCTAAACACATCAGGGGTGCTCGCATATCACTGAAGCATCACTGGGTAGGTGAAGGTGTCCCTAGAAGAACTTGAAGTTGATCATGTAACACCCTATATGTAGCAAGTACAAACAGAACTGGGCACAGTCTGGGTCTTTAGGTGGGAGTTTGTAGCAGATGTAACCAGTTCTAACAGCTAAACGGCTATGGCTTATCTGAGGTCATGTTGTCTGTGTCAATGTTTGTGTGGGGCTGCAGAGCTGATCTCACGTGGGACTGTGAGGGTACAATTCCGTGAGACAAGGTAAAGCAATCCCAACAGCTAGCTCATTGCCACCAAGTGTTCTGTTCCCACCATGTAACTACACTGATGGACCTGGTGGCTGTGGGACCTTCTTGCAGGATCATTCAGTATGCTCATCTGACTAAAAGCAACTTCCTTTTATGCTTGGGTTCATCTCAGGCCAGCTTAGTGAGTTAAATTGGCTCATGGAGGGTATGAAGAACACTAGAACTGGCCTAAGAAAGTCAGGAGCTTCATGTGTAGGAGGAAGAGAAAGCAGAGGAGGGAAAAGGTGGGGGGAAAAGGGAGGTGGAGACAAAGAGCAGTCAGTCTTTCAGAGACAAGCAGTTGGATCATCTGTGCCCATGTCACCAGAACGTGGCACTTAAAAACAGAGCCCTAGGTTCCAGTGTGCTTGGCTTGTCAGTTGATCTTGGTTAAATTTGTCTAATTAGGTCTTCAGGTGGTAAATCAGTGGTGAGGGCAGGTTGTAGAGTAGTCCCTCAACAGAATTTTGCAAGCTCTGTAAAATGTGCCTTTTGTTTTCTTCTCTTCAGCCACATCAAAATCAGAGGCTGTCATAGTCAAAACCACCAGATTTGACGTGGGCAGTTTTGTAGGTGGCATTGTGCTGACTCTTGGAGTCCTAGTCATTCTCTACATTGGATGCAAGACTTACCACTCTAGAAGAGGCATTCAGTACAGAACCATGTAAGTTCTCAAGGGTTTGTCCCTTGGCCATTTATTACTTCCTTGAGGGGGAAAAGAAAAAACAAATGTGCAGAATGAATTCTGATACATTGGTTTAATGTACATTATATTAGTGTCATTAAGAAATTTAACTCTGATGTTTTGTCTTTCCCCACTTCTGCCATTCCTCATTAGTATTAGGCCTCTCTTCTGTGCATTTTTTTCTTCTTATCTATTACATAAATTAATTTTATTCTTTTTAAAAGGATCCTTGTCTTTTAGCTAGTCCATTAATAGTTAACATCTCATTGAAACTTTCTGCAGTTTGCAAGATTTCTTCTTTCTGCTAGACTCTGTCTATTCATTCTTTGGTGTTTCCCTCCCCCTTGCCATGAATTTATAGTGAATTCTAATCAAAATTTTACCATCTCACCTGCTATTTATGCTCAGCTCTACTCCAGGCTTCAGGACTCACCCAGATTTAGTTTAAGAATTAGGTTGCTTTTCTTTTCCTCTTCAGTGTCATCCATCTCAGTCAAGAAGCTTGGTTTAAGTGAGGTGATGCCATTAGACCTATTGGGATGCTGCTGTTCAGGCCTTTTTTTTCTCTCCATCTTGACTCCTTACTGGTCATGGAATAAAGCCAGTCCCTGCAGCACCTTTACCTAAAGTGGTGCTTGTGAAGGAATATTGTAAAATTCACATCAACAGTATCTTCAAAACAAAGGGAACCTGCTGCTGAGCTTGTACAGTGGCTTTGATTAACTGGTACTACTGGTTATAGGTAAGACAGAATAAACAGACCTGAGCAACAGCTGATGTAAGAATACATGAATGACTTGTGAAAGACAAGGTGTTAATGATGCCAGTGAAGCAAAAAAAAACCCAGAACTGTTCAGCTAACTTCAGGCTTGGCTCAGAGAGGACTGTAACTCCCAGGTCAATGTGTCCTTAACCCTTCCTAGCAAAGCATCTTTTGCTCACAAAATAACCTTCTCAGCAGCAGCTGAGTGGCTCTTTCTCATGTTGCTTGTAGTGCAGAACACTAATTACTGTGTTTCTGTTACAGTGATGAACATGATGCCATCATTTAAAGAAGACTTCAGAAAAGATAGGGTTGGAAACCCACCCTGTCACAGCTGTTGTAACTTCTGAAAGAGTTTCTTTCATAAAGATGATCTCAGTCTCTAAACCTATCTTGGGTGTTATCCTGCAAAATGTTGAGAAGCTTTTTAAACATCCTGATTTTTTACATTGGCTCTTGTAAGAGGAACTCAGCACTTTGTAGATACAGTATTTTCTTTTTCCAGTACTTGTATCAAGATTTAGAGAAAATCACATATTGAGTCATTTTAAGGTACATACACAGCTCTCTGAACTAGCTAAATACTAGCACAGGCAATTGCATCAATGCAATTCCAAGTAAGTTCAGGGTTTTTTTCCTAAAATTTTCTATTAAATTGTATTTATTTTGAAGTTTGATGTGAACTTTAGTTTAGAAATTTTGGGTTTTGAACAACTCAGTTAATTTTTAATAGACTTCAAAGGAGGTATGGTTAGATAACTGTATAGAAGGTAATAATGAGTATTCTAAATGTCAGCTAAAGACACTTTCCTTAATAGGCTGTGTAAGGAGAGTAGCTGCAGGAAACATGGACAGAATGGAAGTATCCATCCATAACCCTTTTTCTCTAAAAGCTTCTTTTTTCCTAGCATGTCCTAATTAAGCTTGTGCAATTGAAGATTTAATAAAAATGGAGAAAAGTAATTTTGCCATTATAAATATTAAAAAAAAATCTAAAATTGGCTTTTAAGTTGAAGGTAGCAATCACTTGACTCTTGGTTTTTATTATTAAAAAGCTGTCCTGCAGTGTTTTAGCAGCATTTGATAATCATTCAAAGTTATATAGAGAAGGGAAAACGTATAAGACAGCATTTTAGCAGACTATGAAGTGCATTTTTACAGCTGTTTTCAGAACTTGATCCTGCTGCCCAGATGTGCAGAAGTCTGGTCAAAAGCCCAGCTGAAGGCACTGGGGCATCTCTGAGCACACCTTGAGCTGAAGGCTGAAATGCTCTGGGGGTCCTGTGCAGGATGGCTGGTGCTGTTCCCATGTCACTTCTGCAGCTCCACTCAGGTAAAGCGGCTGACTTCAGTGGGGGGCTCCTGACTTACACTGCTGTAAGGAAACAAGGATCAGGAAACACACTGACTTCTCTAAGTCACTGAATGATTGTTCAGTCTTGCTCAGGCTTCACTTGCACAGCCGTCCCCATTGAAGAGAGGTGGTGTGGTGGGGTTTGACTGTCCTGGTTACTGCTGGCACCAGTCCCTCATGCTAGGCACAGGGGAGATGGTGACAGGTGAGTAAAGTCAGAGTGGGAGCTGCACATAGGTGTGTCAGGGGCTGGGGAACAACTCATCAGGGAAAACGTAGCTACTCTGGAACAGATTATTTTCTTAAGCAATAGTTTATTCTGACATGCAATATTCAAGTGGCTATGTGGATTTTTTTCCTTTTTCACATGGAATAGTAAAACTCTTTCCAAGGCACAGTCAACTCCAGCAAACCATGGCTAATGAATTGTCTTACTAGCTACTCACCTGAAAAAGGTGTAACAGGGCTGTTTAATTTTTTTACTGTGTTTGAGGGTCAGGGGGACAATGATTTGAAGTAACTTTTGTATTTTTTTCTTAATTGTATTGTTTGGTGGAATATTACTGGATTTGACTTGAAGAGTTATTGAAACAATTCTTTCATAGAACTGTAATTCCTTACTTTGTAGTAATTAAGATAGTTAAGTGCAACTCAATTACTGGGACTGTCTCACCTCTGCTGTACAGACAAATAAAATCTTTGGAGTTACTACATTAATTTCAGTTGAAGTTTTAATTTATTAGCTGGTTTTGTAATTCCCTAAGTCCTTTCCACAGCCATAACCATTTTGTAAGAAGTATTCACTATATATACTTTTAAATGCTAGAATATCAGATTGAGTTCATTTTTGCCTAGTTCAATAATTTCTAATTTATTATCTAATCTTATTACCACAGTAAAGCAAAAGTATGTGCTTAAGGCTTCAGCAGTGTCAGTGTAAACATAAAACCAGATTTCCTTTGAGGCGTTTGGACTCTAGACAAAGGGCAGTTGATAAATTGCAATTGATAAATTTTACCTTGTTTTCCAACAAAGAAAACAGTTTTGTTACTAATTTATAAAGGGAGCTAATGGTACAATCATTCATCCCTTAGTTAACTGAGTTCACTAATACTTGTAAAGATTATTCAATTGTTTCTAGTCCATCCCCTCACAGGACTGTGGGTGTTTTATTTCAGTGCTGGTGGCTGAGCAATGCAGTTCCTAATTCTGTCTGCCTTAGGAGCCCCTCTGGTGACACATCAAGGAATTGCATTTGCAGGGTCACGTTTTAAGCCCATCACCAGCATTATTACAGCTCTTTCACACAACTCCTGTGCAGACATTTTACCCTTCATTTTCATGGCTTTGTGCTTCATGATGAAGTGTTTTTATTTAATACTGCAGACTGGGGGAGTCAGTCACTGAATGCAGAACATGGCCAGCTTACTTAGCTTTCATAAATGTTACTTTTGCCCTTCAGACACATTAAGATCAACCTTACAGTTACATCTCAGGGCTGCAGTATTCTCCCTTCATCCCAAAGGTCTTTCCTTTTTATGCAGCTCTCTTTTAGCCTGTATTGTAGTACCAAATTGTAGCAGTTCCAGCTTAATTGTTTTGGTGGGCCTCTGCATCAAAGGCTTCAAAGCAGTCTGGAAGTGCTGCAGTGCTATACTTGTGTTTTTATTAAAAAAAAAAAAAGCACATACTGTTAAAGCAAGATCATGTTGCTGTGATAACATTCACGAACTTGAACATTATCCTTTTGTAAATATTTCATACCTTTCTTCTTTGTTCAGGGCTCTTACATACTCATGCCACTCTTATTTTTGCCCTAGAAAGTTACGTAGCATTCTTAACGTGCTTTGTTGAAAAAGATGTAAGCAACCATGTTGACAGTATTACCAAAAGCAAAGTGGAAGGGCATCAGAGACTGGAAATTCCCTGGAGAACTCAAGAGGTTAAGAATTGAGCTGAGATACAGGAGCAGGGGGAATGAGAATGGACCTGTGGAAAAAGTAAGCCCATTTTCTAGACAGACTGAAAGAGTCCCAGTTGATGGTCCTTACAGCTGCTGTGACATTTTCAAAAAACATTTGTGCTCCATCTGGGAATATTGCTGTGCTGCAGACAGAGGATGTCTGCAATACCCTGGACTCTTATGCTTGAAGGGTCCTATGGCAGCAGCAAGGAAGCAGGGTTGGATCATCAGTAAACACTGTGATCACATGTTCCATTAGAAACAGAAGTGGTGATTTAGTGTTGTCTCAGGAAGTTGACTCTGTGCAACAGTAACCTCTGAAGCAAGGGTGACAACAGTTACACTTTTGGAGTAGTTCAACAGAACAGAGAGTATACTTTCCCTGTCCAGAACACATCTGCCTGAATTCACATACCTGAGGTGGGATATTCAGAAAACTGAATTTCAAGTTCAGTCCAGCTGCAGCATTAAACATGACACTGCACATCTCAGCCCCACTAGACTACAACTGCCAGAAGGCAGAATTCAAGGCAGGTAAACACACTATTTACAGTTTTTGTGTGCCTCTCTTCTGGTGTCTTGTGAGGAATAGAGCAAAGAATCAAGTTCTGAAAGCATGGTACTTGGAGACACATACTACACAACCACTACTTCTCTCAGACACAAAAAGCAGCAATATAAAGATTTTTCTTTTCTGTCATGCTAATGGGGTTCCTAGGTATTTCCTACATAGCAATTCATTATGGCATGTAAGAGCAGTGCTCTGTTATGACTGGTGGCAGTTTGATCACTTGTGGGCACTAGAACTACACGATGCCTTCCATTTGAAGAACACTGGGCTTCCTGCTCACTGCTTTAAAAGCAAACAGAAGAGCGAGATGTGCATTCAGTCAAAAAAAGTATTCAAAAAAAAGTTCAGGAAACTGCTAATTAGAAAAAAGCTGCATGGCACTGGCTTCACAAAACATGCAACTGCTACTTGGCAAGCATGTTTCTTACAATATCTCACACTACTACAGAAATCACAACTGCTTCAGGCTAGATCCAATGCAGATATGATAAACTTCACTCCAGCAAAGAAATTGTGCATTTACAGCAGCTGGGTACACAAAGCAGCTGGGAATGCTGCCTTCTATCTGCATCCCACAGCAATGTGACTGCTACACTCCAATGATATTGAAGTTCACATCTTCCACACCCTCGAAGCCTCATGACAAGCCCTGGGGCTGAGACACTCATGTCCAAGAACCTGAGCTGCTCAGTCAGCAGAGCTGCACAGGATGCTGGGGGTGGGGGCCTATTGATTGTTTCCCAGTCAGAGCTCTGGAAAATGCTTTTAAAGAAGGAAGTGGATGCAGAATGAACCAGTCAGCTGGTTCGCAAGTGACAGAAGTCACTTCACCCTCTCCCAGTGAAAGACTGGACTGTTACCCATGGTTTAACCTTTTGCCAGGGTTCTTTGCAATGTCCTACAGCCAAGCCTGACCAGAGCTTTCTTGGAATAGTCCTAAGGAGAGCATAAGTTCTCACATGCACAGCATTATGAATCAGGGCACCCACTCACATTATAGCAGGGCGTAGCAGAGAGTTGTAACCTTCATCAGCTTCCTGCCAAAACGAGGTCACAGAGTTTTATCCACTAGTTTCTAGATCAAGTTCTTCCACTTCTCAAAGCAATTCAGGTGCCTAGTGCAGACAGCTGGTGCTGTTTAGAGCTGCTGTTTGAAGGGATATTCAAAACATTCAGAGAGGGGCTGACTGGTATGTTGCAGGTCGTGAGGGAGATACACGCAGGCATCACAAATGACACTGAACACTTTTTAAAGCCCTGTATATCCTCTCATCTGATTTATATGTAGTTAATTGCAGTGTCTGAAAAACACTCACTCCACAGTACTAAAAAAAATGCATTGCTTAAAAAAGTCTGCCTGCTACTATGTTTTTTCCTATCCTCTTCCCTGCTCAGAAACAAGGTGTACCTGCTCGCAATTCCACAGACTTCAGGTGAGCCTGACCTCCACAGCTGCCCCTGCAGGTTCATCTTCATCTGTAGAAAGTACACTTGGCTCTAATTTTACTAATTTCTCGCCTGAAACAAATTAATGAAATTTCAAGTCCTGAACTTTCTTACTTAAGAAGTTTTCACAACCTTTGACAACTTTTTAAGTTGTTACACGAGACAAAAGAGCTTTGAGTGGCATTTCAAAACCAGAAAAGGAAGAAAAGCACATTAATCAAAGCTGTTTAAAACTAGGTTTGCTAAGTTTGAAAGTTTACATTTTTAGTAACAAAAATAAAGGGAAGATAAGTACATGTAATAAAGCTGGACAAAAGTCTGCATTTGAAAGAATTACAGCAAGCCAACCTATAGGTAAAGAATCGAGGTATGGACTGAAAATTATGTTATCCACACTCAGGCTTTAAGTCTGGGCAACTGTGGACTGAAGATACTGACAGACAAACTGACTCCACCACTGCAGGACCTGATGCCATTAACCTGGCAGTATTCTAACAGTGACTGACACAAAATCCTTGCAAACTACCTGTGAACACCTCTCTTTGTAGGGACCCACCATGCAAGCCTAGGGATACAAAGCTGAAAAGGGTAATGAGTCAACCAGTAAGGGAATAGGTGCTCCCAAACTATCAGCTTACAAAACAAAATCCAAAGAAAAAAAAAAAGACTTCAGAGGTGCCTGGGTGATCCTATTATTTAACTGCACAATCCCTATAAAGTTCCAAACACAGAAAAGCAGCTTTTACAATCCCTTGCACAGATTGTATAGCTACCCTCTGTCTCATCTTTAAGGTCATGAGGACCAGGATTTCTGTCATTTGAAAAATCAATTCAGAAGGAAGTACTGGATGCTGTTGTGGTTTTGGGGGGCTACCCAAAAAACTGTTGGGGTTGTTTGTTTTTAGATAAAGAGGAAATCACCAAACAGCAAAGAAGTTCACTTCCCTTTTCAAAAATGAAAGAAAGACAAATGGAATGAAGTTTTATTGTACTTTTGCAGGCAAACAACCCCAAATCTTTGTCAGGAAAAGCCAGCACTCTAATCACGGCAGTCTACAGAGAAAAGTCAACAATGCCAACAGAGTAAACAAGCCCAAGTTTGAGAAGTAGAAATATTTTAATTCAGTCTTCATACAAACTATTAGTAATATGTATTACACAAGTATCAAGAAATCAAAAAACTTTAAAAGTCCTGCTGTTCCCGCAGTAGTTAGCCTCTTTTCTCCTTAAGTCGAGAAGAAAGCCAAAACAGAAGTAGCTGAAGTTAATTAACATTAACTATTAATAACAGCAATCTTAGTATATTTCCTCAAATCCACATGGAGGAAACTCATGAGAAGAGTTATGCCAAGCTCCATTTTAGGAACTTAACCAAAAACTTCTTTGAATAAAAGTGACACTAGTGAACCTGTTTTCCCTACTCAGAAAGGAACGCCACAAAAACCTCACCCTTATATTGAGTTAGTTTTATGAACAGAGAATCTTTGGCACCAAAGGCCTTCTCCACATAATCATACATCATAATGAGGATACACTTTACTATCACAAAACTTTGTTAGGTAGCTGATTAATCCTCTTCTGTACCACAATTTTCCATTCTTAAGATACTGCTCTCTTAAGCTTCAGCAGTTGGAGGATGGCAGGATCAAAGACATTTTGCAAATTTCCCTCCTTACGAAAGAAAAGTCCGGACTGTACCTTTGATTGTCCCCCTGCAAATAGGGCATTTCCTAAGGGATGGTGCACATTCTTTGCACACCACTAAGTGACCACATGGAATAAAAACAATAGAAACTTCTTTGTCCATGCAAACTTTACATGTTCTTTCCTCTTGCAATCTTCTTAATTGTTCTTCCATAGGTAAACCTGGAAAAAAGAGTTAACTTTTTGTCAGCCTGAATATATGTGAATATATCAAAATATATTTATTTAGAGTGTAGCCATGCCCCTTTTCACCTTTTATTTCCCTACCTGTATTGACTAAATATAGATGGCAGTGAACATTTTTCAGAGCTCAGAAAGAGGCATGCAAGGAACTAGTCTGTACTTTCCAGTTCTGTGAGATCCAACAGCCCAGGGGCTGGAGGCCAACCAGTGTTTACATTTTAGCAAATGCTGTACTTTTCTTGGTTGGAGATCAGAAACACAAACACAGCCTGACTGGTGGAAATGAGCTATATACAGGCTTGTATACTTTCTGCAGTCTATTAACAGATTAAACTACATCTCATGTCTGACAAGTTTTTATCTACACAGCCTTTGGTCAAGCTAGTTCTCAGGACACCTATAACCCACTGTGGAAAAGCAGAGATGATAACTGTTCTGAAATGCTAACCAACTATTCATTCTCTAGTCTTTACCAAATGCCTGGATGCTTGTATCAGGATCAAGTCCAGCATGTGCTGCTTGAATTGTTGAGCTCCAGAAAGCTCTACATCCTGTGATGTGCAAAAGCATGAGCAAGGCACAGATACAGCTTAGAGCTGATGGACTTATTTGCAAGTATGCACATGCACTTAACATTTGGTTAACTTTTTCAGTCCATACTACTGAAGCAGAGTCAGAGAGGGTAAAGCACCAAACCTATTTCTTAACTAAAGTAATTTTCATATGTTATCTGTTTGTTCTACAACAGTATTTAAGATAAGAAGGTAGAATTTAAGGTACCTGAAACATCTTCTGTGGGAACATACTTGATGGTCCTCTCCACTAGAATAAAAGAAAAAAAAACCCTTATCATTTAACTAATCTGTGTTCAAACAGCATCTGTTTATTTCTTCTTCTTTAGACTGCTGTGAGAGCACTGGTTGGACTTCTATAAAAGGATATCCTTTAAAAACAAAAGGAAACCAGAGAGACATACCAAATAAATCTTTGTAGAGCACAGGATCACAATCTCGTAGACAGTTCCTGAAGATGCTGGCTGCTTCATTTCCTTTCACTAAAACTGTATCTATCAGTTCCCTCGCCTGCAATGGTATCTGAGTCTTCTGCTTAATAACATCATGCTCCAGTTCTGTTATCACTTTAGCTGATAGTAAACTCCCAAGGATTGGGAGTACACATGTCAAACGTTGGAATAAAGCCATTCGATTCTTCTGGATCAAGTACAAATCATCTGGAATGTAAGGGGGAATTAGACAAGAGAATTAGGAATACACTACTCCAAATTGCACTACTGTTTAACAATAATTGATACATTCTTTAAACCTCTACTTGCAATGTTTGCTTATTACACATCATTAATAAAACCCTCAGCAAGTTTTAGTGGTATTCACGTAAGGAACAGACTCAAGGAAACCACATAAAAGCAGCTTCTGAGCCAAAGCCTGTTCACCGAGGAAACTTCCTGCTCCCATCTCTAAGTTAAATGATCAGAGAGGATCTTGTGTTAACTCCATATTAACAAGACTTACACTCTCTGGACGACTGCAAAGGAAAAACTAACACCAAAGCTAACTCATTGACATGCCAGAGGTTAACTTTTGTCAGGGCTAGGCTGTAGATAAAAGAAAGCTCTTTTTAGAAGTGTCCAACACAATTATGTACAAGAAAACCAGAAGTACAGCACAACCAGAATCTGGAGACTATTTTAATACTCTACCACAAACAAGAACCTAAAAATTTCCAGTAGGATTAAATGCTGCATCCATATATTATTTTTTGACAGAAATGCAGCTAGGAAAGAAGCATCCTTAATTCCATTTATAATTGAGAAGTTTCATTATGCTTCATAGACTCAAAATCAAAAGGATTTCTTCAAGCTTCAAAACTTACATGGCATTCAAGCAACAGGAAATGCTAAAGATATATCAAATAAACAAATTGCTGACATACATGGGCTGAGTCAGACAGAAAAGCAGATCTTAGGCCATCTTACAGAATCTGAATTTGTAGAAGTTTATGGCCCCCTCTAGGAGGTGGATATGATGGTTTACTGATTCAAGCAGCTTAAAGGGCAGGCAAATTTGGATAAAAATTAGTAGACTGTACCAAGTGTTTCATTAACAACAGTATAAAGGCACACAAATTTAAAAAAAAAAAAAGGCTTTGGAAAGAGGAAATGATTCTCAACCCTTGACCTCTGCTATGAACCATTCTCCTAAACAGGAATGAAACAATTCTCAGATTACTGGTTCCATACAGATATCCCAACAATGCTTTTAGAGAAGCTGATCCTAACAGCAATGAAACTAAATCACTTAGTGCATAAAAACAAATATAAGAACTATACATATTACTAACTGCTTCAGATTTCACTTTTTTTATGCCTGATGCCTACCTGATGCCACTTCTTCCAACTGCTTTTCTTTCTCTTCTTCAATCTTTTCATCTTCAGCCGTGAGCAGATCAGACACAAGATCATTAACAGTCTTGTAGTTTTCTCCAGTGGCCAAGATTTTACTTTGCACTGTTTGCTTTACTAGCCTTCTACTGAATCCCATCTCCAAGGCAGCTTTAACCACAGGCGTGTTCATCATGATTGCATCTTCTGAACGGCTCTCTCCAGGTTCAAAACGAATAACTAATCAAAAAGGGAGATCCTCGTGTAAAATATAAAGAATAAAACACCTATACAACCCCAGAAGTCAGACACATCAACATTACCTATACATATGAATACCAAGCAGTAAAAAGTTTCAACTGTTTAAAGAGAATTTTTGTAAAGTAGTTTTAAAAATGGAAGCTGGTCACTCAGTCATGGATTGAATCCAAGAGAAACATGAATCCATGGCAGGCCTTTGTAAAAACCTAGGTTAAATCCAGAGAAACCACTGAGAATGCCATTGTGTCCTGGCAGCTTTTTTTATACTCAGTTATTTCTACCTTCAGCCTTGAAAAATGGCCTGGGGGTGAGCCAGGGGTGGGGGAGGGAAGTCAGAGTTTATAGTACAAACAATTGCTCTATTCTAGCTCTTGATCTGTAATTTGCATTTAATTTGGTAAACACCAGACACATGGGATTCTGACTCATTGTCCTCAGTCAGCAGGGACTAGGACAGCATGAACTCCCAGAGGGTGAGTGGGTTTTTCCACCATAACTAGAGTCCAGCTTAGAAAGACTTCACTGTACCAGCTTGTTCTACCTTCTTCCTTTGCTGCTGCTCAGCTCAGAGCATTTACCTGGTTACCTAGAGATGGAATTGCATAACTGCCTAGTCATGACATCCTCTAGCAACTGTCCCACCAAGCTCAACACTTGCTTTGCTTAACCCAACCCTGAAACAAAAAAAAAAAACCCCAGCAACCAAGTGTGCACACCCAAAAATTTCAATATGAGCTGCTAGCACAAAAAGAAAGAAAATAAAAAACAAGATCTCTCAGAGGTGTTTCCTTGGAGTTTGTCAACACAACATCAAAATGATTAAACTTTTAGGAAACAAATCTAAGAATTGGCTATCCAAAGCTAACTTGGATATTCACAATCATTAAGCTTGTAAAATGCTGACGAAGTTTAAAAACATGCTTTAATATACATACTTGGAGGATCAAGGTTTTCATCTACAGGTGGATCAGAGGTTGACAAGAGCTGTAGAACACAAGAGAACTATGTTAGTATTGAAGTATTGCTCTTCCCTCTATGTACCTTTCTAACATATTGTTTATCACCAATCCTGCTAAGCTTTCTACCCATTAAATATTTCAACTGCAGTTACACAAGTCTGCAAATTTGTGCAAGTGTATAATCAACACAAAGCTGGTTCAGACTTCCATGAGGAGGAGTCTGCTTACTCTTGCCACAAGAATTACAAATAGAAATAATTCACATGTCAGTCATGTCCATGACTGATTTCTGAAATAAAAATTACTGATCTGCACTATTCAGTGTATGATCAGAATTTCCCTCTGCTAACATAAAGGAGCTCACTGCCTCACAGGACTCTCCATAAGTAATCTGTAAAGGTTAAACTCAGCTAGTCCAAGACTAGCCATGGTTCAGCACTAGTTTCTTTTATGTGCTCATGAAGAGCATTTATGCTGTTAGAAACCCAGAAGAAACATACACAGAAATGAGGCAAAAGAAAGGACTGAACTCAAAAAAAGAACATAGCATTGTTCAACAAGGGAAAAACAAAGTTACAGGACAGTAAAAGTTTACCTGTTCAAGGAGATGGGGGAATCTAGCCTGAATTTGACTTACAAACTCTCTTCCTTTTACACGAAGCAGATACTCACACCTGAAACATTGACAAAAGTGTATTAAATCATACTTTCTACTTGCCAAAGGCAAAAAAAAGCACAGAGGAATGAACAAGTTTAAAGCCAGTATAAGTTAAATACATTTCTCTTTCTTCAGAAGGAAAGAATACTCTTAATTTGAAGCTTGGTGCAGCCTAGTGTCTGGTGACACTTAGATAAAGCTTTTCCATGACATCCAGCTGTCAGCAGGCTTATGTATATAAATGCAGCAGCTTTACATTCTGCTACCACTTGTAATCAAAATGGCATGTCATGAGAAACGATACTGTGTCAGAATCACTACAAAGTGCAGTGATAAACTGTTTCTATCTTGCATCTCACCATTCTTATCTCCTACTCAAATCCTTCAAAAGAAAGAATTTAACAAAATATAACACCATTATCAAAGTCTGCTTCACTAACATGGGTTTTACTCTTATGTACATTTACTGACAAGCTTAACACAGTAAGGAACAACAGTGATATTTAACCTACATACATCATATAGTCCAGCAATAGCTGAAAAATTGCCTGTGAAAACCTAGCTGGAGATCTACAATGAAAGCTAATTATTATTAGCTTTCCTGAAATCAAGTGCAGCTATTTCTGTAATGGAGGTGGTGATTTCCATGGGCATAGATAGTAATTAGGCATGAAATTGCCATTTAATTATAGATGATATTAAAAAGTTATTTCTGTCCTTTTTCCAGCAGAGACATCCTAAAGAGCCACTGAAACCTTCTTCACAAGCTCTTCCACATGTAGGAAATGAAACCACACAAGCAAAAAAAACTGGTTCAAGAACATTCAGCAAGGGTACAAAACCAGAAGCAATGAGTTACTTCTACTTCATTTCTCAGCAGCCTTTGCTCCCCTTGATCACCTTCCTGACTGCTTCTCTTACTCATACTTATGAGAAAAGTATGCTCATTAACAATGCAGTCTCACTTGCTGTTAGTGATCTGGGGATGCACATGGCTGTTCATAAAGAAAGGGAAAGCATTACATGCCATGGCTAATGCAGAAATGTTTTAATTATGCCCACCTACACACTTTAGAGCTTTTAGACATACATGCAATACATCCAAATGAAAGAGTGAATCTGTACATCAAATAAAGTTAAAACAAAACTATTAAGTGCAGTACATATCTGCCAAAATTAGACCATTTAAGAATATGAACAAACTATGATAAAGATTTTGCAAGTTACCTTGGAAACCACTTTGCATGCTCAATCCACGGATCATCTCCAGATTCCCAGCACCTTAAACCACCATCACAGCAAAAACACTTCACATCATCATTGCGACCTTAAAAAAAGCCCAACAAAATATCTAGCAAACATCGACACAACTTACTTGAAAATAAATGTTCACATAGCAGTATGAATAGAACTGGAAAAGTCTGGGTTTCTTACCTACATAGTAAAAGCCAGCATCTGCAAGCTGTTCAGGCTGAACTGGAATTCTGGTTGGCCAATTAATGAATGTTTTAACACGTGCTTCATGAGTTTGCATGCTCACATTTGAAACATTGAAACTCTGCTGGTCTCGGATAAGGTTTTCCACAAAAGGGCAGTTGGGATAGTGTCTCCGATGCTCTGACACAGCATTATCTTTTGGCTCCCAATTACACAGCTGACCACCACAGGTAAAACAAGCAACTTTGTCTGCTGTCCCCAAGTAATAAAGTCCAGCCTTTGCCAGATCGGTGGGTGAGAGGAAGGTCAGTGGCCATGAGTGAAAGGTGTGTAGCCTCGCCTCTTCTGTCCTCATAGAAGGATTGTGAAGCTTAGGGCTCAAGAATGGAAGGTCTTCAACTGCCCTAGTAGTTACTGGGTCTTGAGGAAAACTGGAAAATGAGCCACTGAAATATCCAACCTGTTCTAAACTTGGAGAAAGCGCCATGGAATGTAGAGATGGTGAGAGACTGTTTGCAACTGAGGGTGAAAAGGCAGAACGAGATGACAGTCCAAGGTTGTTAACTGAAAGCATTCTTTGAACAAAACTGCAGCTAGGATACAGCTGCTTGTGTTTTTCCATAGCGTTATCTCCTGGCTGCCAGTTATCCAACGTTAAGCCACAACTGAAGCACTTAACTTTATCTTGCACACCCGTGTAATAAAACCCAGCCCGGGCAAGGCTGCGCTCCGACACTGGCGCGTTCATGGGGAAAGTGGAGAACGTTGACATTCTGTAGAGCTCACAGGACAGGTCATACTTCAGCTCATCACACAGAGCGCTCTGCCTCATGATGCTGGCTAAGAAAGGGCTATCTTCCACTATGTTCATAATGGACTGGTTTGGGGAAAATGGGACAAGTCTTCCTCTGGGAGGTAGTTGTGTGCATTAAAGGCAATTTGGAACAACCCCTGTACAAAAGCAATAAATACTTTAAAGTGTAACTTCAAATGTGCATACGAATAGAACTGACCTGATGATTTAACAGCCTTTAAACATTTGGGAAGTTCTTGTACCTTGGTTTAGCAACTGCTTTCACCGCAGAAGCTTCTCCATCCCATTTTAACAACTGAAGAAAGCATGTTGAAAAGCAATTTCCATTGAATCATACAAGCATCACATGCTTTACTTGTTCTGTATATCTGGGAGAGAGGAGAGCAGTAACAATTTGTCAGGCTCGTGGAGGTGGGATCAAAAGAGGAAAAACCTCAAACGGGTTTATCAAAATCCTTTGTCAATAAAGAAACTAAATTGGGAGGCAACTAAAACCACATTGTTCTTATCCAGAACATATGTTAAGTGATTTAAGGACAAGATTTCACCCTAGAAAGCTGATAAATATGTAGCTTATACACACACAAAGATTTTCATTTGTAAAATCTCACTATGAGGCTGAAAAGAAGGATTTATCAAGTTCAAAGGGCACACAAAAAAAAGAGACCCTGAACTGATGTTACTATACTGATCTTGTATATTTGCTACGACTGGACTCCAAAAAAAAAACCTCTCAAGTTCTGCATATTGTTGTAACAAGTTGTTAAGACTAAACAAGTTAGTTTATACTCCACATGTATAGAATATTCAGCTATTAGAGAAACAAATCCTATACACTGTCCCAGACAAGGATGAGCTCTCTTTATTCACAAACCTGCGATAGCACCAGGCTTGTCTACAAGTCAGCACCAAATTAACAGAGCACATCAGTTTCAGCCTGGTGCCTTAGTTACGAGTACAGAGTTATCAAATTTAACATAAATTAATTGCCTTGTGTGGAGACATTCTGATGCTTTATACTGTTGAATTAAGTTTTTTCTATATGCCATGTTTATGGCACACAGAAGCAAACAGAATTCTCAGATTTAAAAAAAAAAGTATTTGATGCCTTAGTTTCTTTATTTCTGCACAGAACTACCTCCCAGAGGTAAGACTGAAGTCCCTCCTAAGGTGCCTACGCTGCCATATTGCTACTGACTGTCCTCAAGAAGAAATTGTAAAGTATCTGTAGTTTCAACTATTCAATTTTTTGTGACAGAACAAAACCTGTAAGGAAGAAAAAGAGTGTGTTAAAATACACAAGATGAGGTGCATGCAACATCTATGCAAACAGCAATTAAACAAACTGATACAGCATAAGCTTTTTGCAATTACAGCATGTTAAGGGTTGGAAGAGACCTTAAAGATCATCTAGTCCCAAACTCCTTGCCATGGGCAGGGACACCTTCCAGCAGACCAGGCTGCTCAGAGCCACATCCAACCTGGCCATGAACACTGCCACGACTGGGGTGTCCACAACCTCTCTAGGCAACCTATTCCAGTGTCTCACCACCCTCGCAGTAAAGAATTCCTTCCTAATATCTAACATCAATTTCCTCCCTTTCAGTTTCTGCCCATTACTGCTTGTCCTGTCACTACAGTTCCTGATGAAGAGTCTCTCTCTGGCTTCCCGGCAGATCCCCCTCAGATAGTGGCAGGTTGCTACGAGGTCTCCATGCAGCCTTCTCTTCTCTAGGCTGAACAAGCCCCAAGCTCCTCTGCTTAATGTCAGCTATAAAGTTTCAGGGAGTCGACTTCAAATACTGTGATAAGGAGTGGAGTTCACACACTTCATTTCCCTGTTATTGACGCATATGCAAAACTGTTTAACCCTCAAGCAGAAATTTTTGGTAAATGGATTAATCAGGCTACTTAATCACAAGCTGTATAACTGAAGTTAAGATCCTGTACTAAAGAAGTTGCATCCATTTAAATTGGTTTAAGCTTGCAGATTCCCAAACAATGAAGACATAGTTCTATAACACTGACTTAAAGAGTACTGGATTTTCTTATTTAGGTAAATCCAATTACATTTGAAGCAAGGACACCGGCAAAACTGAACTTCCCCAAAACTCTAGGTAAGAGCAAACACATAGTTCAAAGGGTTTTTATATACGTAGACGTGAATAAATATAAAATTATCTATTTAGTAGCCTGGTCTGGAGGATCAGTTTTCAAAAAGTTTTTCCAGGAAAGACTCAGTCACGATGACACAGCACTGCACAAACAGCCCCCTGCGCTAAGGCACCAGATCCTGAGCACCAGACCCCGCACGGCGGGCCCTGAGCGCGGCCCCAACCCCGGCAGCGACAGCCCCACGTTCCGCGTCCGTCCGCGGCTCCCCTGGGCCTCGCTCTCCGCTCCCCCTCCTCCCCGAGCGGGTTCCACCGGGGCAGCCGTGCTGCCCTCCAGCGCCGGAGGCCACAGCCCGGGCCCGCACAGTCTCAGGGACCACTTGACTAC
>JANPWX010000449.1:3344178-3463609 GCA_024734555.1 Trochalopteron elliotii | reverse complement strand
GCGGCCGCCTGGGCCCGCGGACCCGGTTCTGGCCGTACTGGGGCCGGCGGGCCCGTCGGTGCCGGCACCGCGCTCCCACCGCACGGCTCGGCTGGGCTGGGCTCGACGCAAACCCCGCGGTTTCACCCTTGCTCCCTGACACCAGCGTAAAACAACACTTGCTCGGCCGCATCTCCTAATATAGGCAGCTGTGCTGCCTGCAAGAGGGGAAACAACGTGACCGGTGAAAGACTTGGGTCACTTGAAAGCACTGGGCAAGAACAAGAGGAAGACAAAATAAGACCATAAATTTCCACTGGAGGGGTTTAAGGCGGTATCTCTGCGTATCGAAATCTGAAAACCTTCCACAGAGCCTACCAGAACGCTGACCAAATGCTCAAAATGTCCCAGCACAGTCATGGTCTGGCATTTCCTATGAACAAACAGCAGATAAGAGATTTTTAAAAGCCCGGTTTTGTGACGACAGACTGGTAGTAGGGTGTTTACACAACTGAGAACTGAAGAGTAAAAATAAGGAAGTGTAACAGCATTATGACACTAGTAGGTAATTTTCCGTATTAGAGTTCCAGTAAGATGACTTTGCAAGAGACTCATTCATATATTTTCTAAAACTCTTCCAAATTTCCTCAAATTTCCTGTCATATGTGATGACATTTATCATATATAACAATACTGTTAAATTTGAAGTGCGATGATGGTATCTAGTACAGCACAGCTTCTACTGTAACACTACTTAACATCATGTAAGGGTAGACAGAGAAACATTTGCTTTGCAGCAGCTGCAGAAAAAAGTTAAAAGCTTCCCTTTAAAGCTTAAAGTGGTTGTCAAATCCGTGATACCTTGTTTTAAGGAAGCTGCTGACATGGGGAAGAGAAGCTTCAAAAATGGAGCCAGCTCTTCAAATATCTTATGAAGAATGCTGATGTGTGGTTTTGTTTGATACACGGAACTGTTCGGTGTCACACAAGTAACTGAGCTCTGTATTTATGTGTGGCTTTAATTGCAAGTGCATAAAGATTTGTATCGACTGGTTATCTCCAGTTTCGGAACTCCAAGCAGGACTCCCCAGATGAAGTTGTACTGATCCGTTATAACAGATTCTTGACGTTTTACTGTATATTCTCTCAAAAACCAGTGTATTCGCTCAAAACTAGTTCCTCCTTAACTCTCCTCCCTCTCTTAAGCCACTGCACACCCAGCCACTATCTGCCCTTGCCCCCTGTACCCTTGGCCTCCTGCTAATCTGACCATATAAACTGCTATTTCCGCCCCTCCCAGGCCTCCAGACGAGCAGTTTCAGGTTCTCTCTTTGGCAGCCTCATGTCACAATGGAGGAAGGGAGGGGGAGAAAATAAAAAGCAGGCTAAAATGCTTATGATAGGAGAAAAAGAGGCGTAGCTGCCCCGAGCTGTCAGGCACTTGCTGCTTGCTTTGCCTCATTCAGTATCAGTCGCAGCCCCCCATTCCCAACAATCTCTTCCCTTTTCAGAGAAAGAGGTAAGAGGGAACTTTCCCCACTTAGCTGCAATGACGGATTGAATTGTCCTTTACCCAAAGGACATGAACTAAGAATGTAAGTAAAGGGTTCTTCTTAGGACTGAAACTGCTGAGGAATGGTGCATTATCATTAGCATTCTGTGTCTGGCTTCAGCCTGGGGTCAGGGTAACTCTCCAGAGGCAGAGTAAGAGGACAGCAGTGGTGCTTAAGCTCTACCCAAGCTAAATCCATGCTTTGGCTTGGTTCTCAGGCTGTGGCATATCACTAGGACTGTTCCTTATTCCAGCCCTTTCACCAACTGCAGCAACTTTCCAAGATCACCGTCTTGACCTAAAAACCAGTAAGTGTGTGGGTGAAACAAGGCCCTCTGCTTTGCACACTCAGCTCTAGAGAGGGGGAAAGAAGGTAGTAGTCAGGTAAAGCTGTCCTCAACCAAAGGAAACCGCAGAGGTCAAAGTACTAATAAAAGTGCTGCTGCCACATTACTAGGGTTTATGAAAATAAACCTCATGGTACTGTTGACTGAAATAGCAAAGGTGAGAGAGCAAATTTCTGAAGGTGGGAGGCAGTGACCTGACAGCATGAGTGCATTATCACACCAAGGAGCACAGCCAGCCCCTGATGTGATTCCAGAAGTCTTCTTTGAAAGTCCTGCTGAATGTCAGTCTCCCCATGCTGTCATCCTTCTCTGATGCATTCTCCACTTTACCATCTTCCACAACATTAAAGCATCTGGCTTTAATGGTGCCTCTCTAACACACCTCTAAGCATCTATGAAGAGGAGAGATGAAGAAAACACGCATTGTTATTTCCCTTTCCATTGCTACTGACTCCTGTATCCACTCTCCCACAAATCTGACCCCCCCTGTAAAACCTGTATTTAAAAATAAAACCAGTTATCACTGGGTAGTGCCCACATTTTTCAGCTTTCCAGAGGTATCAAATGCCTCAATGGAACATGACCTGCTTATTCTGAACTCCATAGTGTTGGCTTCACTGCAAGCATCAACCCCCATTCCAGCAGTAAGGAGTAGGTTTTGTCTTATAAACTGACCTAACATGGTGATTAGGGTTCCACAAAAAATGTCAGAAGGAATTCCTCAACTCCTTCAGGATGTAAGGGGAAGATAATGATGAGAGAAATAAGAAAAAATATATGAAGGAAAGCTTTGGAAAAGCCAACTTGAGACAAAAAATACCAGTTGTAGATAAAGTTGCATTATCTATTCAATTTACAAATGAAGCCAAGTCCCAATAGTTCTGACATCCTGTAAACATGAGATCAGATAAACTGTGTTTGATAATCTGTGTGGGTGCAACTGCCCACTTCGTTTTGACTGAACACAGCAACTATTAATTTTTTTTTTTAACTTTAGTCACAGGTTTGTTCACCTTTGCCCAGGGGAAAGGGAATTGAAGTTTCTCTTCAAAACCTCTCTTCACCGGGAGAGGTCTGATGAGCTTAATATCCACAGATTGGGAGTAGCTAGAAGATGCACAGGAGATAAGAGAACATTAAGGAATATTTTCCTCTGGTGTAGCGGAGATAGCTGGTCTGGGAAGAGATCAATAAGAGAGCCAAAGAATGAGGACCAGATTAGCATCAAACGCAAAGGGATCAATAACCAATAGACCAAATACTAAGAGTTGTGTAATTTAAGACTAATGAATATGAATTTCTTTGAGGTTTCTATATATAAATATGTGAAAAGTCTGGTAAAGAACCATGTGAACGATTTTCACTGCACAGCCCAGGCATGTGTCGAAATAATTTGTGTTGCACATCCTGGCCAGAATAAAAAAATGCCTTGATTCTCTAACACTGAAAAGATGTTGTAGAGTTTCTGTTTTTCCCATAATTTTGGTGACAAGGGCACCTACATCTACACCAGCAATAATGATTACTACTTTTCTTTTTTTAAATGAAACTTTTTAAATTGCATTTGGGCATATAGCAAAAATAAATTAAAATGTGACTAGGGACAAATATAATATCTAGATATTAAGGGCATCCGTGACTCACTGTGATAACCCTAAATGTTCAAGGAAAAAAAAAATCTTGCTGCTCCCTTTCTGAAGGTCAGTACATTCACAGTCTGCAAAGTTTCCATTCCCTTTGCACAGACAAGAGTTTTCTTTTTCACATCCTCCCGCGCAAAGGATCACGAGTACAAAAGTTTAGGTTTACCTAAATCTGTTGTGGGCTTTCTCACATTTAGTGCTCAGATAAATTCTCCCATAAGCCATAAGCAGTCTCAAGAACATATCAAAGCCACACTGAATAAGTTGAGGCATTTAAATCAGTCAGAAGTTCTCATTAATATTTTCTTGGAAGATAAAAAATAATCGGAATGAGTTGCAAGAAGATCATGGTAGATGTTGAGTTCAATTCTCTTTTTAGGTTGGAGAATCTGCTCACTTTTCTAAGCTTCATTGTCTGCTTCTAGGAAGACCATTTTTTTCTGGTGGTATAACAAACATACATTCAGCAGAAGATAGGAATGTGAAGAATGCCAAAGCAGAGATGACTTGACTAAAATAAACCACAATCAGGTGGAAAGAGAACCATTTATATCTCAGAGAAATAAAAAGGCTTCTATTCCACTGCTTCAAATTGTGTCAATTCAGAGCCCCACCTTCCTGGTTTTTTCCAAAGGAGTTGTTTTTCTAAACATCAGGTTGTCTGCTTTGACTCCAAGTTACTTCCTGCTGTCAGAGTAAGAAAATTTCTCTAGATCTGATTTCCGTCATTTATTCCCCATTACCTCTCTGCAGATTTTAAAACCTTTCCAGGGTGTTTAATTTGCTTTAGTTGAACCAGCTGTTGCTATTCATGTTCTTGGGGAATGTTTTTATGTCAATACTTCTTCAACTGAAATGGAATCAAATGTGCCACTGTTTCATTTCCTGAGGATTATACTGCTGGTTTTCTACCACAACTGCTGCTAGGTTCAGCAAGATAAAAATGATTTATAAATCATGCTAAATATGATTTCATCACTCTTTACCTAGAAAATGGGTGATTGCCTTGACAGCGTTCTGTTTAAAAGGCCAAATACCTCAGAAATTAAATAAACCATTCAGAGGCTACAGATACAAGATGAAGTTTCCCAAAGTATCTACATCACCGTTTCAAATGGCACATAAGCACATGGGAACACACCGGCTTCCACAAGCCCACATACAAAGAGGAGCTTAAGCCTTCTGTTGCAACATGCAAAACAAGGCCCTAATTCTGTAAGCAAAACCAGAAATCTGATCTCTGTGGCTGCCTGAGTTCCCAATGTAGCTCATGGGGAACTGATTTCTGATTTACAGCAAAACCAAAAAGCCCCTGTGTGCAAACTGAGCAAGCCGTAAATCAGCTCTCCATGAACAACGATGGCACAAGCAGTTGTAGCAGACACAGGGTTAAATGACAGGAGTGGGGGCTGCTTAGGTTAATCCTGGTGGCACATGGTACTGAAATTGCAGCCTGAGAGAAGCTGAGCTTTCCAGTTTTGTATCCTGCTGCGCAGTACTGTGTTTCTTAAGAACGTAAGAGACATAAGAGGAATCATAGTTGTACTGAAAATGCTTTCACTTTCATTTCTTAGGACTTACAGGAATAAATAAATTAAAAGTAACGCAGCATGCACTACTGAAAAAAACCCGTTTATTTTGGACATTATATTTTCATTAGAATATATTAGAGGAAAAACATAGTGAAACCAGGAAAAGAGTGATGCAAAATAGAAACAAAGTGATGCATCTTTCATAAGGGGTTAAGCTAGTATTTTTTGGCTAGTAGCTCCAAATTGATTATTAACTTACATACCAGTACCCACTGGATACATGGAACAGGGAGGGGATTTGGGTGAGAAACAAGTGCCAATTGAGTGAATATAAATGGCTATTTATGACAAGGTTAAAAGACTGGGTATCTAGAAGCTGGAACGTGCTGTCAAATTTTGACAGATTTGCTGTTAAACTGTTCAAAGAATCAAAAAGTTTTTGGGGTGGAGTGGACAGACAGATACATTTTTATACAAAAAAAAAATTGCATAAATGAGATGCCAAAATCAGGTTAAAATAACACAAGATGTCATGCTGAACACTTGGGGTTTTTTAGTGGACTAGCTAGAAAAATTGCTCTGTTCCTGGTGTATTTATTCAGAAGGAGCACCTCAGACTCAGAAAACAAAGAATATACTAATGGGGCTTAATTTATCATCAACCAGTGGCTGCACTGACCTAAAATCCATCTATCCAAGTACCAGCCAGTACCAGATATCCCTGGTTTCAGCTAATCTCTTTATGTAATGAAAACTATCTCAGCCTCTAGGGCAATAATCTGGGCCTCTTATCTGAAGTTCAGTGTTACTAATTGTGATAATCCAAAAGGTCTCTCCAGTCCTTATGAACAAAGATTTTTTTGGGAAAAAGAAGTTTGCATGCCAATTGAAGCATTCTTGGGTCAGGAATTAGAATGGCAATGAGCACAGCTGGCTTGGGAAACACGAGTTAGATGCTATGTTTATTACACCACAGTGCTGCTGAGACAGAGGGTACAATAGCCTTGGAGAAGCAAAGGGTCCTTTGTTTCTCTGCTGAGTTATTTCAGCAGAGAAAGACCATTTTCCACTGAAAAAGCACTGTCCTAAAGATCACTGAGATCAAAGAATATGAAAAGGCCCAAGGTAAGATTCTCCCATCCTTCCATTGTGCAAGATTCAAGAAACAAAGCACCCCATTCCTAACATGCAAGACAGTAGGAACATGTTTTGAACAAAAAGAGCAACCTGATAAAATGTGCTTTTACAGCATCTGGAAAATTAAGCCCCAGCATCTGAGGCTTTAAGTCTCCACTCTATAAAACATTAATGTTGTAAGTTGCCATGAGATGGATTTTATCCTGCTCTGAGAATAAAGTACATATTTAAAACAGACTAGACCACCAGTTCTGAGACACAAGGTGCTGTGGTCATTTCAGGCTCTGGACGAGTGGAGATTAAATTACCATCTAAGGGCTGGCACAGAAGAAGTCTCAGTATCAAATGTGTTGAAGCCTTAGGCACACAGCATGATTTTTAGCACCACCTGCACATTGAGCAGTACAAATGCAAGGATCTGTATAAAGTACTAGTGTCTTGAGGCTTGATACTGGCCTTTTGCCACTTCCTTATGACTTCCTTATTTTGATTTTAAAGAAAACTACCTTTTATCCTGTCTCAAAGCTCTTCCTAATACAGTTTTGAAATGTGTATCTATCTAGGAACATGGTTTGTGTCTGAACTTTGTCAAACACATACTGTAGGTCTCCAGAACACTGTCTCTTTCACTTGGCCACACAATTATAAGCACAAAATAAGCTACTGTGAGAACATTTCCAAAATTAAGCAGGTTATCTTCCTTTGAAAGTATATACAAGAGTTTGGCATTGGCCCAAGACTGTAGGAGTTTCTGGTTTTTGTAATTCTGTTTTTCTTACTTGGAAACAATAGTGGTATTCATGCCTAGGCAGTTCATGAGGTTACAGCTTCTGAGGCTGTGTTTCTCAGTACACAGCAATCGCCATAAAAATGCAGCATACTTCAGTGTTACCACAGTGATTTCCCTTCTGCTGGCTCCTGTGGGGTAATTAAAGAATGTATGTGTTTTAAAGTGAAACATTGCTTGTACATACGAAGCTACTCAATCCTGCATCCAGACATGTAGACCTGCGGGCCAAGACTTGGTAGACTGGGATACATGTACTGTGACTGTGAGCGCTATTCTTTTGTTTCTGTCCTTTCAAATCTCTTTCCCCCTCCTGTCAACTCCTCTCTACCCAATGCTAATCTCCTGCACACAGAAAATGTGTGCATTTATACAATATCCTGTTTGTCAAACGTTGTTTTGTCCCTTTAGTTATTACACGCAAGCACTCTTCAGCTGACAAGTTGTCAGCTGCATTGTTTGCAGGTTGTCAGGCCTCCCACATTACAGTGTACTTGCCCAGCCTCAGAGAGAAAGACTATGGCTTTTTCATAGACAAAAAAAAAAAAAAAAAAAATCATTGTGAACCAATTTCTTCTGTTCAATAAGTAGTTGAACAAAAGACAAGTCTCTGCAAAGCAACGTGTGTTTGTCTTCTGTAATATAACACTATGGCAGCCACTGTAGTGAGCTAGAGAAGGCAGGCATGCCACAGCAGCTCCGAAAACAAAAAGAGCTGCTGACCAACAAAACTCATGGGAAACACCAAAAAAGGGTGCAGAATCTGAATGTCAGGAAAGAGAGGGACAAAGGTTACAATGATGCAATTGCCAAGAGAGAATCATCTAGTAAAATGTGTAAGGGCTATAGAATAGATATTTATATCTGAGCTGGTCAGTCTTTATTGTCAAATGAAAAGATGAACATGCCTTTAGGATGTTTTTGCATTAAATCCTAAAATAGGCACTTAAAATGGATTACACGTGTCACCCCAAAGTGCATTTTTCTTTCTGTTGATTGCTAAGGAGGTGAGAGTGTTAAGGCACTAGGGAGGTTGTTCCAAAGTATTGCATTTTTTAAACATCATTAGGAGGTAAACATAACTAAAATCAGAGGATGAAACTTCCTGGGGTCTGGCCCAGACTATCAGACCCCTTTGAGTTCCCTTGGGACTCTGCCTGTCGGCAACTTGAATGGAGAGAGACAACTTCAATCCAGTTGTCCAAAAAGTACTTTTAATAATACAAAAATAACAGACAATAAGGCACACACTGTATGGGACCAAACTGGACAAAGCAGCACAAGGGGCAAAAGGCACGAGGCCAAAGGAGGAGTCCAGGGGCAGACAGGGGTAGTTATACACCCTGGTGTGGGTGGGGAGTTAAGGTGGGGTCTGAGGGAAGGGTCCAATGGGGAACAGCGATTAAGAATATTACAATTCTTGCACCAAAAATCACCCTATGATAACACAGAGAACTGAGAACTTTCTGGTAACAATTAGCACAGAGAGCATGTCAATCAGCCTTCTGCCTATGGCACTAAGAATGGGGTTTCCCAAGGCATTTTTCCAGGGTTCTCTTTTTTCCTGTGGAAACTGCTCTCTACAAAAGGACAAGGGAAAATGGTTCAATGGTTGTTCCAGATATACATGTTTTTTAGTGCATGGTTTATGTAGCAAAGGCAAGAACCCAGCAGTTGTACCCAAGAACCAGACCTGTGGTCTGCTGCCATTTCTAGGAACCACAGAAAATACAAGGAATTCAATAGCAGGAAATTATGAGTAAACACAGCAGATCTTAAGGTACTTTTTTCTTTTTTGTTTCTGTCCATTTTTCATTTTTGTTTCATCAGGGAGAGAATTTGACTAAAAACTGCAGAGAAACAAAACTAAAATTCTTCCTGTTGGGGCAGGAGATCAGAACAGGAGTTAGTTTTTTTGGTTTCTTTTTTAAAGCACTGTTTTGGAGTGGGATTTTTTAGAAGATAACCAGAAAAGGTTCATTGTTTTACTGGTGGAATTACATATAATAAGCTATGGCAATAACATATTCCTACGAGGACACCATTTGTAGGTGTCCTTTGGCAGGCCTCAGCTCATAGAACACCAGCCTAGGAGGCCTAGGCTGGGTAGCCACATGCACTGGTGCCAAAAAGCCTTTTCTGAGCAGCAAGCACCTTCTCTTGGGTTGGGCTAATCCTCTCTGCAGTAAAGGCACTGTCCCCAGTGCCCCCACTCCACATCTGAACATGAAAATCCAGGTACTCACCAGCCACATTTCATGCATTTGCTGCATTTCATGTTAGCAGCAGTTGGGCCATCTCATCCTCGTTCTGAATGTTCAGCAGGTAAAATAAAATGCAGGAGGTGACTGCTGTTGGAGCAGCCAGAGGGAAGAGAGGGCACAGGGGTGAACAGCTCATCGGGAGAGTGGTCCTGCAAAAGAGCACAGCAGTGCATTTCACACACCAGAATTTTGGAAGGCTGAGCAGTCCACAGGTGGGTTCAGGCACATAGAAACTTTTGACATACTTACAAAGTGTGGCATGGGGCCAAATTTCACAAACAAGTAGTCAAGATAATCAAAATTATCTGGCTGCTCCCACCAAGGGCTGTGTTTTCCAGAGTGTATCTATCATGCAGTGAGACAGTGGTATTTTATTGCCAAAGAGGCTTCAGTGGAATCCTCAGTGAGGTTTCAGATTGGTTTCTGGGAAATGAACTTTCCAGAGGGCAGGATATTTGACAGCATTACCCTCAAAATTTGTGGGAATTGTGTTTGAGTCTAAAGAGATGTGAGAGTTCGTGGATTGAATATGGATCTCTCCAGACCATGGAGCCAAGGACTCAGAGGAGTGATGTACATCATTGCTGCAGAGATGGAGTGTTTCCATGGTGAACATCTGCTATTCCAACAGAAGTGTATTCAGGAGGCAAAATCCATCCCTGAGGTTCCTTGGGGTAGCTACAGTCATCTTAAGTGCTGCAGACCACACACCTCAGTGGAAGGCTGTTGTGAAGAGAGGGAAGCAACACAGCCAACTATCTCACCTCCCCCTTGACATTCCCCATCACCTCCTGCACCCAGCCACTATGGAGCCCACAAGGCCATGCCTCCCCCATCTGTGCCCCGAAAGGGAGCTGGAAACAGCCATCTCTGTCCCTGAAAGAAAACTTACAGGACCTTGTTGACTTGCAGCACAGGAGAAGGCAGGATTCAGGTAAATCTGTGTTTCCTGGGCAGCTTGTGAACTGGAAGAGTTCCAGCCTGGGCAGAGCACAGACACTGCCTGACTCAATGTCATCCTCATGCATCAGTGTGGTATCCAGTTCAAAGCACAACCAGGGCAGGTCATAATCCTGCCACGTGGCCACATGCCTGAAGCAGGAGATGGTTTTTGGGCTTTTTACACAGAATTTGATTAAGAGGTCTGTGCAGATCAGCAGGTCATAGGCTGTGACTTAGGCAATGAACCTCCAAGGCTGCTTCTGGTCACAGGAAGTTAATGAAGTAAAAATTCATGTAAAGAGGAAGAACAAAGTATAGCACTGTCTGCAAGGATTTAACCACCCGTGTGCCAAGTGCTGAGGATGCTTGGAATTTTTTCATCATACCAGAGTTTAAAGGAACTATTGCACTTTTCCTTACAGAGTTCTATTACAAGAATTCATAGAATTATAGAAAGGCTTAGGCTGGAAGGGATCGTAAAGATTATTTCGTTTCAGTCCCGCTGCCATGAGCAGGGTCACCTTCCACTAGACCAGGTTTCACAAACCACCACTAACCCAGCTTTGAATGCTTCCAGGGATGGGTCATCCACAACTTTTCTGGGCAACCTCTTTCAGTGTCTCACAGGAAAGAATTTCTTCCTAATATCTAATCTAAGCCCACTTCCTGTAGTCACATCACATGCTATAAAGGTTTTTCCTCAATGACTTTAACTTCAGAGAATCCTCCCCTTCAGTCATACTCAGCCACTTGCCTTTTTTTGAGTGTTGATTCTGAAAATTAGGGCTAAGAAGCATTCTTGGCATTTCAAATGCCAATCCTTCTCATAGTGTGCCACTCTACACAGTGGGCTCTCTGCTGAATGCTGAGATTCAGCTCAACTACACATTAGTTTAAAAGAAATTGAACTTGAAGAGAACTGTGTATCACAGACTAAACTTTGGGGGGGTTCACTTTTTTTTTAAAATCAGTTGGTTAACAGAAAAAGAAAATATTTTCCTGCCCAATTTTGCCTAACAGAGTCAATTCTTCTCTGTCAACTCTTCTTGAAAACAAAAGCAGTGACCACACTTCATTCACATTTTCTCTAAAATTAACACAGAATCTCAAATTAATTAAAATATGATCAACATTAGAGGAAAAGATGATGGATTTGCTAATCTCATCCTATATAATTAGGCATGACAAGTCTTATCTCGATTCCACTGGAAAAATAGCAACAGGGTACAAAGCAGAGACCCAGGGTGCTAATTTCGTTTCCTGACCCTCGGATTTGCAGAGGTAGGTTTTTAAAGCTATGACTTGAACACTGCACAGAGTACTGACACTCTGCCTGACATGGGCCGGTGAGGAAATGCCAAGGAGGGGCTGGTGGTGTTTTAGCACCACCGGGTGGACAAATAAGGAAAAAAAAGTTCATTTTTGAGACGGTATGCATGGGTGTCCTGGCAGGCAATAGTCCCACCTTGGAGCAGGAGCCGTGGGCAGTGGCCCAACCTCACCTGTGCTGTTCTTCTTATTGACAGAAAGCTCTCACACATCTCTTCACCAAACCAGGCATTTCTTTTACACTGCATGTGATCCTAGAGTCTGGAAGGTCTTCCCAAAAAACACTAGATTTGCAAATACAAACATAATATGTGTAATAAACATGATCACAATAGAAAACAAACATGATCCATATTTTTTAATTCAGAAATTCAGTTGCCTCTAAAACAGCTCAGATATTGCTCAGACACTTCTCAGTGTTTTCTGCCAATTTTTTTTCTCCCTTGAAATCAGAGCCCTGGTAGGTAAATTAGTGTGTCCCTTAAATCACAGGGAAAAAAAAAACCCTGCCTAATGTAGTGTTTCAAAGTGTTTCTTACACCTTGACTGTTCTGTGGGCTTTTGGACAGTAATTGTTATGGGTGGCTGGCCTTGGACAGCTTTTAATGCTGTTCACAGAAGATATATGAAGATGTGTAGCATCTACAGCTAGTAAGAACTGCTTTCCCCTGGCACCAGATAAGATAGTTTATTGCATTAAGTAAAACTGCTCTCACCCTCCCACCTGTATTCTGTGTGCTTTACTGGCACACTTCTGCCTAAAGCTTTGGCCAGCTCTGTGCCTTGTGGCTTATCTGTTATGGATCTGTTCTTTGGATTACACTACAGCCCAGAGAGTCGTTTGTGCTACTCCACAAGTGCACAAACTGTCTCTTTTACGGGGCACTTAGCTTTGGCTGACATCAGCCAGGGGGAAAGTGAAGCACGGGGCACTCTGGCAGCAGGACCCCCGCGCTGGCCCGTGTCCCCCCTCACCAAGCTGGTGCAAAGAAGGCACAGATGGCTCCTTTCCAAGAGGGGATCTTCAAGTTGATGCCGGAGACAAGGAGTGGCAAAGCTCCCAAAATACATCTTGTAAAAGGGTAGCACTTGAGTGACTGGTGAGTATCCTCTGGGATACCTGACCACACTGCTCTAGGCAAGAGATCTCTCCTGGCAGCAGCTCCAGGGCATACTATACACACCCTTTCTGCAAATTCCACATTTAACAGCACGTTTGCTGCTTGCTTATCACATAGAGCCTGCTTAAAATAGAAGCATTTGAGCTGACGCCTCAGGTCCTCTCAGCTTTGAATGAAGGAGGAAAAGAATCCCCTTCAGAGTTCAAAGTACAAATTGTAGTTCTTGCTAATCTGTGCCATATACTTCTCATTTGTCCCGCCCACACAGCTCTGAGGGTCAAGGGAACTGCTCAGTCAGGTCTGGCAGTAGATTTCTCAGCTCTTTGTAAGACATCAAATTACTTGAATCCAAAATAATGCAGCCAAAGACAACTAGTCGTCTGCCTAAAGAAAGTGAGAAGGACTCTGACTGGTATTTTGCATGTTAAGGTAGTTTGGTAGAAGAAAATCCACCTCCTACCTACCTGCCACTGTACCATACCGGACATGGCATTTATTTCTTCAGCCTCAGCACTCTGTAATCCTTGGCTGCTTGATAGCCGAAGGCATCGATAAGAAGATTGGGAAATCATGGCATTATTGCAAGTTATCTATAACCCAAACATGTTGCTTGTACTCATTTAACACTTCAAAGTAAGGAGGGGCACAACTCCTCACTTGCTCCTGGGCACTGCACAACTCATGGGGTTGGAGACCTGAACCCACTTCGACACTGAAATTACTCAAAATGAGCAGGGATGGGCAATCAGTATGTTAGATCCTGTGCAATACCCCCTCTCACAACAACCTCAACCACTTTCTCTCTTCTAAAACAAATAATAAGTTGTAAAGACAGCTCAGCTGAAGAGAAGCCTCTGAGCTATGGACTTAAGTAAAGTAAGGCAATGAAATCCCTGAAAGGCAGTATTTTAACAAATGTGTGTCCCTAGAACTCCTTGCTGGTTCATTCCAGGAAGCTGCCCAACTCTTGCTTTACCTGTTGGCATATTGGATCATTTGAGTCCTCCTAAATGTTTCACGGGGAAGGTGGGTGCCTAACACGGGGTCCAACCTCCATTTGGAATAGGAAGATCCTTAAACATCTGTTTCTTAACATCTGAGAAATCTATTATACAGCTTGTTTAGAAAGCACACTTGATCTTGGTTCTGGCTGGAGCAGAGGGCTTGCATTTTGTCTCTCCTCACTGCACTGCCCAGCTGTTTGTGTACCAGCTTTCTGTGCAAACAGAGCTGCTGCTGCCAGGTTCATTCAACAATTTCACAGGCCAGCATCTGTAACTTTGCAGTTCCCAGGCCTTTCTTGGAACAAGGCTGATTAAAGGAGAGATTGTGCTATCTCACAGCTGTCCCGGTACCTCACAGAAACAGGAAAAGATACAAATGGATCACAAATGAATTTGAATACAATGGAGTTACTGTTCCAGTTCACCCAGCTGTGGCAATGACTTAAGGAAAGCAGAGTTTGTGCCTCGATTTTCACTCTAGGAATACAAGGGCTTTAAAAAGCACAGATAGAGTACATGATTCAGGTTTCTCTTACCCCTCTTGCCGTGTGCCTGGCTCAAACCCTCAGGCTCCCTCACCTGCTGCAGCTGTGTTCAGAGCTGTAACAATACGTTTTATTTCCCAACTGAACTTCCATGGAAATGCAGCCTAAAGACCTGAACCTGTCTGACTTAACAGCACTCATCATTTCCCTGCCTCTTCCCTGCCTGGGGACCAACCAGCTTCTCACTCTGTTCCCCACCCCGACCATCCTGATCCTTCCCAGGAGGCACCAGTAAGCAATTAATGTTCTCATCTGAGCTTGTTTGTCATAAACATTCCATAATTGGGTAACAGAAAACAAACATGTAAAGGAAACAGGACAAGACCCAGTCAGCAGGTCCCCACACCCCACATGCATCACACCATGCCATGCCACACCCCGCCACGTCCCTCTAATCCATGGTGCCACCTTACCAAACCATCCGATTGCATGCACCTCTTCCAGAAGACAGTGAAGGAAGAAAACAGAAAGGTAAATCATGTAAATAGAGGTTAAAGTCATAGAACTCATAAATAAAGAAAACTATGGATTCCCTGCAGTTCTGATTTTCTGCCTTGGTCTCCTTTCTGACAAGGTCTGCAAACATCTTCAGAGCAGGATTCAGCAGCTGTGCAAAGGAGGTCACCTCCTCAATGCAGTGATCTCCCTTTTCTCCAAGTGAGTGGGAAAAGAGGTTTGTGCTCACAGAAAACCCAGGTACTTGCATTGATTAGTGTAGACTGTAGATTAGTTTAACAGCGAATAATGTAAAGGAACGTGCTACTGAAATGTAATAGGCTATTTTTGAAACAAACGTTCTTGTTCCACAATTGCAGCTGGTGGAACAGTTCTCATCCCAACAGAGATGTCCATTTGTATGACCACGATTAAACTACTGGTGTTACCTAGGAGCTGGGTAACTCCACATCACAGGGATTCATCACCATTAAGCAGGCGCCAACGATTCAGGTAACTCTCAAATTACACCCACAGTTAACCTGGGAGCATTACAGGTGCAAAACCTGGGGGCTCGTATCTGGGGGCTCAGTGTGAGAAGTACCTAGAGCTACCATCAATAGTGCCTGAGTATTGCTTTTTCATGAAGACTATGGTCTAATGGAGTAAACATCAATCCAGGGAAGCCCCAGGCCTGTGTTATGCTAGATATCAGATTAGATAACAAGGAACCTATCTCCTGGATTTACAGCTGTGAAATGGCTGAATCCTTTCTACAACTGACTGGGCAGACTTTTAACCCTCTGTCAGTCCAAAGTAGAGCTGGCTGACCAAGTTGTCCTGTAGACAATTTGTCCTGTGTCATTGGTGACCAGCAAATTTCCTAAATATGCCACTCGTATCAACTATCTCATTTTTAAGCTAATATCTGAAGGTGATATAAAGGAGATTCAAACAGTGTCTGTAGATGGATGTTATAAACTATCAAGTTTCTTAGTTGCCTTTATCTGAAGCTTATTCATGTGCAAAATTGTAAGTCAATATTTCTTCCTTGCTTCTCACGTGCAGATTTTTTCTCAGCATCAGGAGTTTTAAAAATCATTACAAAATAGACAGGGAGTGAAATGAAGCATCTATTAATATTTCTGATTTTGGGAAGAAACTAGATTTTACTAAAAGTAACTCTTTAAAATGGAGGTACTCTAATCTAAGATGTCCATGGCTTCCTCACTGATTTTTTGCCATCTTCCTTTAAAGAATGGTTCATGATGTGGAAGCAGCTTTACATAAACTGCCCAATGAAACTCAGCATCATAAATGTTAATGTAGTCAGGATCACATGAATTTGTAGATTTGCGTCCTTTTCATAGCCCTTTTTTAAAATGAACCCCAAATATTCTCAGGTGAGTTGAGCAAACCTTTTCATCTTTTCAGAGATGGATATTAGCAGAATGAGGAGAAAAGAGCAAAAGGCAGGAGATCTCAGATACAAATGTCACCCAAAGCTGACGTTGGAGAGCTGATAGGAGAATACAAGAGCGCTGCTCCAGATGGCAGGAGCTGCAAAGGAGGAAGAGCACAGCTGAGAAGCAGTGAAGGGAAGCTAACCATAGATGAGGGAGGATGAGAAACAGACACTCCAAGGCATGCATCCAATTCTTCAGGTTATGTAAAATGATTTTTTACCATTTATGCACTTCCCTCCGTTTCTGGGTGATGCACATTGCAGATAGAGTTGGTAGCAGTGCTTGCAATTACCCCTGCCTGACAGCTCTTGTTACAAGCTCCTGCTTTCAGTCACTGCTAAGTTTGTTAGATGTTACTCATCCAGGCTGAAGTGCCTTTTGCCAAGGCTTGGCCTCGGGCTGATCCTTTCCCCTTCCATTTTCGTTTGGGAGGAGGAAAGGGGAAGCCAGTTTCAGTAAAAATGGTTCTGTGGTTTCCAGGGCAAGATTAGGCAACTGTTTATTTGAGCAAGAACTTGAAATTTGGCAAAACAGGGCGGGTAGGTCACCCTGATGCCAGAAGACACAGCCAAGTTATAAATGTGTTTTTAAAAAGTCTCAGCTCATGTAGTTTAGCAGAGACTTGTCAGCTTGGCAGATGAATTTTCAGAGGGTTGTGTCAGCACAGGGCACAGTGTGTCCCCTGCCAGTTTCCAGGCCCTTACAGGACTGTCCCCAGCAGAGCTGGATGATGCCTGCCTCCAGTGCTGCCACAGGCCTTGAGCAGGGCAGGAGCTGCCTCTGGGTGCCCAGGCTGCCACTGCCCTGGGGGCTCAAGGCTGGAGGTGGGTGTGAGCAGGGAAGTGGGGCTGAGGTACCAAGGTAAAAAGGCACTTGGATAACAAACCACAGAGAATCGACCTTTGATGACATAAGGAACTGGAAATATAACTACTAATGAGCCAGCCTAGCAAAGAGCCCAGGATCTGAAGCAGGGTGACTGATGGGACAAGAGGTACAGGCTGGTCAGGAGGACAAGGAAGGAAGGAAAGACATTTTGGTGATAGGTACTCTGTCCTTTCCAGAGCTCAGAGCAGAGCTGAGGACACCTCCAACGGAAACCTGGAAGTCAACTGGCATGTGTGATTTTTCCTGCTTCTGCACTGGCTGAAAACCTGTAACTACTTTTCCTTGATTAGGTCTAAAGCTTCAGTTCTCCAGCAGAGAGATGGATTAGCACTTCTCCTCATTGGAGCACCTCAGCTTGCCATCTGTCATGCATGCTCTCCCCTAATGCTGCAGGGGAGATGAGGAGTGAGAGGTGGTGCAGAGCCAGACTAACTGTCTGTGCTCCCTTCTTTACTGCTTGGTGAGGAAAGAAGAACAGCTGTCGCTAGGCTGGGCTGCACAGAGGTGACAAAAAGCCCTAACGCCAGGCCAGGCATTGCTTTCAGCCCTCAAGCACAGCACAGAACAGTTATGGAGGAATTGAAGAAAAGCCAGAAGCAATGGCCATTAACCACTTCCTTACTCCTGGGTCCTAATGATCTCTTTCTTCCTAAGCCAAGTCAACAGTCAGTGTTCTCTCACAACCCCACCAGCTCCTCACCCCAATATTTTCAATCAAGATAAAGCTGAAACTCTGTCCCCATCACGCCAGCATGTCTTTGTCCCACACCTCAGCATCTTCCCAATACCACTGCCACCAGTGACCATTATCCCTCAGGCCTCAGCTCCAGTAACATCTGAATATCCCAGCACCCTCCTGATAACTCAAATCCAGTGACAGTCCTCTGGACTGTCTTGCATTAAGACAGTCTTACTGTTACTCTGTAGCCTCCACACTCTCACACTCCAGTCATCCCCACATTACCATTGACCCAGCTCCAACAATCCCTCATCTCTGGTGCTGCCCAAGACTCCAAGGTCTAGTTCCCAGTGCCACCCTGAACACCTTCTCCAGGCTCCTCCTCCTCTTCATGCAGGGGGTGGTGGACGTGGAGACCTCACCAGCAAAGCAGCACAACACTTGTCTGACTTTTCTAGACACAGCCCACTGTCCCCTGGGTTGGGGCTCCTGCCAGCTGACCTTGGACACCTGGATTCAATCCAGTGGGTGTCTGTTTCCTTCGCAGTGATGCATGGAGATAACTGGATACTTTTAGGGTACCACTGACCTACCTCACTTTAGATGTTTACTTGGACTGCCCCAAAAGCATCTTTACCTAATCACTCTAACTGGAGAGAAGAATTATCTCAGTTTGGATGTGTCCTTTCCTCATAACACAGGCAGGCACAGAAATGCCAGGGTGGTAAGAGCTATTGAAAAGCAGAAATAAGGGAAAGTTCCAGGAATGATTTCTCTACCAATTCCACCCTTGTTCCTAGAACACACCATTCTCAGCGGGGTGTTTTTAGAACACATTTAAGTGTTATCTTTCATTAAGGTCAGTGTGTTCCAGTTTGATCAGCTTGACCAGAAAAAATGGTTGAAAGTTATAGAGACTGGAGAATAGAGGAGACACTGGAGAACTCCAGGCTGGGCTCATGTCTGTAATTCTCTGAGCAGTTTTCCCTGTTGAAAATGACAGTGTAGGAATGGAAAGGGTTCAAGAAGGGATGCAAGGGCATGGAGGTTTGGGAATAATTTCACACAAGGAGTACTTGAATGAGCTACAGTTTTTCTGCTCAAGAATAGGGAGAACAACAAGAACTAAGGAGAAAAAGATGAAATATAAGTAGGAATAAAGTGAACAGGAAATTACTCCTCACCCTTTCTCGTGTTACAAAAACAATCAGACACCATCAAATGAAATTTGTAGAGAACAAGTTCAAGACAAGTAAGATGCAATTGCTATCTTCACAAGAGTTAATCAGGTGAAGAGGTGTGTGACTCCTTGCCACATGATGTAGTGAGTACTGAAATGCTCACCATCAGTCAGGAGAGCATTCAGGGCTCCTACACCACGCTCACAGTGTGCGACAGTGCTCCTGTACTCTGGCCTTCCAACAGATGTGTGTGTGTACGTGTCTCCCAGTGCTTCCAGCCTCTCTGCTCTTGGCCACAGCTGGCAAGGGGGTACCTGCCTCTGCAGAGCTTTGCCCTAGATGTTTCTAGGAGAAAAAAATAGAATTTAAACATGAAAACTCAGAAGTCAAAACACAGTGCACAAATATGTAGATAAATATATCTAAGATTTTTTTTAGTTGATCTTAAACAGTTGCTTTCAAAGTTTCACAGTAGAAAACCTGATTTTTTTGTGTGTGTGTATTGAAACAAGAAAATCTGAAGTAACATTGTCTTTCAAAATTCAGACTCAGCTCCAAGCTTCTTTTGCATAGCATAGGCTGGTTGCTCATTCACAGAGTATTTTCATGATGTGCTTCTGCAGGGAAGTTAATTTGTAGCCATATTTACTTGAACACTATATTACAATGAATAAGCATAAATAATGTATATAAGAAGGCAAGATAGAATAGCCTGGCAGCCTTCAGTCTTTCATTCCTTTGACTGCTAACTTGGCAATTTGTGTGGGACAAGTTATAAGGCAAATAATCCCGAGGTAAGACTTTCATTGCCTACACAGTGCTGAATATATTAATTTTTTAATTCCATTCAGGTCCCAAGAGCTGTCAGAATGCCAGAGTTTCAGTCAATATGATTTTTCATACTGCAAAATCTTTTTTGTTTAGTTTAAAATGGAGCTGTCAAATCTCCTGTGATGACTGGGGAAACGGTATTTTGTAAAGATATCAAAAACAATTGAAACTCTTTAAAGTATCCTGAAAATTTCTGCACAAGATAAGGTTGTTGAGGTGCTCTGAGTCACATCCAGTCACAGCTTCTCTGAAGGCTGACAGAGAACCTTATAAGCTCTTGAGTTTTTTCTCTCTTTTCTGGTGGTTTAGTAGGTGACATGGTGCCCAGCAAGAGGTGCATGCTTTAGAACACCTTCAGTGATGGTGATTCTACCGTCCCCTGTTCCAGTGCCTGACCACCCTTTCAGTGAAGAATTTTAACCTAATGTCCAATCTAAACCTCCCCTGAAGCCATTTCCTCTTGTCCTTTCACGAGGTCCCTGTGCATAAGCATCACCTGAAGCTAAAGGCTCTGCAGGTTTCCCTCAACGTGCCTCTGCAGCAACACTGAGTAGGGAAACTCTTCTTGGCATCTCAGCAGCAACCCACTATCATGGAGGAATGCATGTCACCCCCTTTCCAAGGGACTTGCAAAGGGACAAGCAGTGGTTTGCCTGAGTTGGCAGAGAAGCAGATCTCCTAATGCTCTCCAGCTCATTCCCTCCTTCTTCTTCACATACAATTGAAAGGGGGAATGAAGGAGGACACTGAGCCCACTTCTGAGGATGAAAGCAGCTGAAAATCCAGCTAAAGCTGCCAGAGAGATTTCTTCTTTATTTACTACTGCAAAGCAGAATACAATTGCCAAGGATTTAGTTAATCTATCATAAAAAAGTCAATCGACCTAGAAGGTTGATGCTTTTCTTTGTATCACTACAAATGACACATCCTTTTGCTGTTTCAACACTGGTGGCATGGAAGTTTTAACAATTAACAAAAAAAGCTAAAGTAACCACATTAAATTTGTAAGCATGCACTGTGAACAACATAAAAATAGCTTAGGATGCTAGAATCGTTCCAAACCAAACACAACCTAAAAAAAATTATGAAGTTAAATTTAACAGAAATCAAATACATTTAAGATCCAGGAAATGTTAAGCTAAAATAACCCCACTTTGCTCTGACTCTAAAAAGTTATTTCAGGATCATAAACACTATTCAGATTTATACCAAGCTAGGATTATTTTGAGGTTTCATCTACATATTTTCTTCTGTTTGAGATTCTGACCTTTACAAATGTTTAGCATCGGGCATTCAATAACCAATTTAGCATTTAGAAATGGACATTCCCAACTGACTATTATATCTAGAGCATTTTTCAGGAGGCAAAGGATTGAGGACAAAGGAAATTCTTCAGTTTAAAACATAACAATTTCAGAAGTTAAGCACTGCTCTGCATAAGAGAAGTTTGGTTGAATAATAACATTTTTAAAGAAAACCAAGAGACACATACTGCCATTTATTTCACATTTTGTAAAAACATCATTCAGCTGCATAACTAATATAATCTATGATAAGAATCTCTTCTGATTTTCAAAACATCAGCTGATATTCAGGTTGCATATTTGGGGTCCATGCTTATATATTGCCTTTTTTAAAATGAGTGTGGTTCCTACCAACACTTCTCCATAAAGCCTCAAAACTTCTGAATTAAGTAACACTATGTAGGATACATTTCCTTTCTCTCTTTTTTTATGTAAGCAGCTGGTGCAAACTCCACCTCCTTAAAAAATAGCTGCCAAGTATTTTCTTCTTTCCTGGGAGATAGTTTTTATTTATCTCAGTTTTTCATAAAACTGGGTTGAGATTGCCATTCCTTTGGGTTGGAAAAAGTAGCAGAATTAGACCAGAAGAAAAACTGGGAAGGGCCAAAAAGCAAATTTTAAAAAAATCAGTTATAATTTGTAGACTGCTCATTTTTTGTGAAGGAGAAGAGATGAAGTCCTAGCTCTTTGTGTCTGTCAGTAAAAAAATGAGATTCTCCCAGCTGGTAACACAGCAACATTCACCCCAAGTTTGATGTTTATGAGCTCTCTCCCCCAGACAACCACAAACTAATCACATAAATGCCACAAAATACAGAAAGTCAGCTTCAGCTGGACAGTAACAGCCCTCAGGCAGTTTCAACAGCATGAGTGTCAGAAGGACCATCTCACCTCCTGGAGTTACTTGGTGGCTTCTCCAAGCCAGTAGAGCCAAATCTCTCAGCACACACTTCCTAAAACTACATGGATAGCTTAAAAAATTCCCTTGCTCAGATACAGCATTGCCACAGAAGCCCACCTTTTTGAGAGGATCACTGTTGTTAGTGAATTTAATGGGTCAATCCCATCATCACAGGATTTTTTGTGGATGTGTGGGCTTTGGAGGAGTTGCTCCAGCAACTGGTGCCTGAGTCACCAAATCGCTGGAGATCCCAGTGTTTTATGTTTAGTTCACTGTGGTTTGTGAGGGGAGCTGTGCTGAGAGGAGCACGGTGCACAGAAGGGGCTGTTGGAGTATCAGACACCTTGGAAGGAACACAGATGGTTCAAACCAGATTGGCCATTTAGCATTTGGATCACTTTTCAATTTCTCCCAGATCTTTTAAAGCAAAGGTGGAATTTACCCTATAAAGGGAAGGTTAAAGTCATGGCAGTATTCATCAAGGAAAACTGGATTCAGTTGTTGTTGAAGGTCCTGCACACAGATCTGTGATTTACTGTAGGCTGGAAGCAACGTTTAGAGCTCCCTGTCACAACTCTTAATTATGCTGTGCAGAGCTCCAAGCTTATTTAAAGTTGTATGATTTGTGTGTTTAGGATCAGGGTGATTCACTCAGACACATGAAAACCCGTGGCCTGTACTGGCAGGGGGACAAGCCCAAGGACAGCTCAAGGTCTGCTGAGAGTGGGCTCTACTGGTATCAACTGTAGTTACTCCCTTGCTTTATTTAAAGCCAAAAAGAAGGAGCAATTTGAAGGTAGTAGATTTTAAGGAATTATTGTTATAAATCGGGAAAAAAAATCCAGCTAAATGGAGAAATCTCTTTTAGGTGCTGCATCTCCTACTGCCCTGCCAGCTGTGTTTCAGTTTTGTTTTTTTTCCCAGACAGAAAAATAAGATAGGACCTAAACCAACAATCCTATTATTAACTTGCAATTTATGGCACAGTACAGCTGTCCAAAAGGATGCTGGATTACTGGCTCTGTTTGCTTTTATCTGTCCACATTCTGGAACTTAATTCAGTGTTTCTTAATGCACTTAATTCAGTATTTCTTAAGTTTTAACTGTGGTCCTGCTTTGATAATTGAACTACACCCTGGGAATAGGATACATTTCTGACACCTGGCTATCACACCCTCCACTAAAAAAACACAGCAAAGGTGACATCATGATTTTTTCGGTAAATGATGGAGAGACTCCACATACCTACTGAGTGGATGAATCAAGCAATTCACCTTTCATCCATACCACTTTAAGATAGCTTTAGAGGATTTGTAAACTTCATGGGAAATAACAGATGAATGGCAAATGTGCTCTCACTTAAGTCAATTGCACTGGCTATGACTGCATCATTAGTGGCACCTTTGCAATCACTTTTGTCAGTCTTGAGACTGACTGCAGGTTCCTGTTCCCCTCTCCTGGCCAGGCAGGTTAGCAGGTTTGTATCAAACAGTGAATGCAGTTGAAGAACATCCCAGGGAGAATTTTCCAGGGTCTGAACTACCTGTGGCAACTCGTTCCCACACCTGTGATTTGACTTGCTAGGATTCTGATCTTGCTTTTCATAGAAAAATCTGTGCAGCTTCTAAAACATCACAGGATTCATGAATCCTCTGGTACAAATGCGAGATACCAGGCTGGCCAGGGCAGTTTTCTGGCATCCTAGAGTTTCATGGCAGGTATAAGCATTGCCAAGTCCAACAAGGTGACACTGTTGATGAGCTAGGCTCCCAGAGAAGGCACTTGCATTTTCAGAAAATATTTGGGGAATTCTTAACCCTATATATTTTTTGTGGATGCCTTTCAATATGACTTGTTAGCCTGTAACATGCAACAAACCTTGAAATGGCTTGGTAAAGCAAGTTACTTTCACAGTGGTAAATTCACTCTACCCATTTCACCCATTAATACAGACATGTGAGGGGAGCAGGTTTGCCAGGAGTCTGTGCTCTATGACAGTTCAGGGTTTGGTTTGTGATCCTGTGTAATACCCCTGTCCATCCACTCACAGTGACTACTTCACTAGTCAGAAATATCAAATGACTGGTTTTGCTTTGTCTTTCCACACAAAGTAAACTAGAAGAACTTGCTTGTGTAAAATGGCTATATTATTAATATCTTATTTTCCATATCAGGGAACCAAGATAATTACTCCATTTTGTAGAGCAGGCATCTTGATTGCTGGTATCAGCTGCAGTTAATAACCTCAGAAAGATGGTGTGTTGTCTTTTGTGCAAGATGGACACGACGGTGCTAAGGAGGTCTCTACTAACTGGACTCAAACACTACTTGAAGAGAACAAAGTGTTCCCAACCCTCTTTCCAAAAATAGAAAAGGGAGAGACGATACTCCTTAAGGCATTTGCCAAAATGATAAGGGAGATGAACAAAAACCACTCCCAGCAGTTTTTTAAGCTCACCAGAATGCTGCTTTACCTATTCCAGTGCTGACACTGCTGATCCCAAACCCTCGGAAGTCCCATCCCACCTGTGTGGGGCAGCAAGAAGCAGCAACGTTATCTTGCCTGCATTTTGAAATAAAATCATTTAAGGGGGGAAAAAATGTTAGTGAACTCCTGAAGGAAGTGACAGACTCTTTGATGGTATCACCTAAGTCGGCATGCCCGAGCCTGAAACCCCACCTCTCACATGTTGTTCGCTGTACATTTAGGTCACTGAAGTACATCGCCAGGGAGGGGCTGTCTCCTGAAAGCTTCAAGATACATTGCTTCCTGTCTCCCTAATCAGCTGTGCAACAGGGTAAATTTAGAAACAAAAGGCAGCACAGCAGTGCTGGCAAATGCATTTAGTGCACATTAAAACCTGTTCTGGAGAAGTCAGAACAGGTTGTGCATGTCTTCAACTCAGGCTGTGAGCAAAATAATAAACGACTTGCATACATTTAGCACCTTTCATCCTGAGAGAGCCTGCAGTATTTTACATAATAGGAGTTATCACCTACCCACCCATGAGCAGGCACCTGTGGAAGGCAGGAGAGGCTGCACAGGCAGGATGGGGCACAAGCTGGTAAAGAGGCAAGTGAAGATGATCATCTCTATTCAAACACATAGGAGGAATTTAGGTGGGCACATGAAATAGCCAGGTTGGAATTCGGCCAGGAAAACAGTGTATGAAACAGTCCTTGCTTGGCAATAAGTACACTGAATTATTTAATGACCCTGAGCCAAACACAGCATTTCATCTTAACTTACTGAAATTGCTCCCAAACATGTTTATATTCCACAAAATTCTCTTTTAAGTCTTCTGAAGCTTATTTATTCAAGAGCAGAAGTGCGAATGGCAGAAAGTCAGCTACAAGGGAGACCTTCTGCAGCAGGAAAAAAAGGAAAAAAAAATGTTGTAGAGAGAAAGTTTTGAGGTGAAGGGGGTGTGATATATGCCACTCCCTTAAGGGAAATACATACCAGTAAACAAATGATGTGTAAGTCTGCAGGCCATCATTTTTTACCACAGTGCTCTACACCAGAGAACGTGCAAAAAAGACTGTTCCATTAGAAAAAGACCACACACTTCTTTGGCTGGATTTTTTCCCCTCTTACCCAGTTTGATGCTTTTGTTTTTGCCAAGACTGGTATCTGGGCTTAGCTTCAAGCTCATCAGTACTTCTCCCCTAGAGTTTCAGCCAAAAATACATCTTTTCCACAAAGGCTGGATGATTTTCAGGATGGTTTTACTTCTCTGCAGGAGATTTTTCTCCTACTAAGTGGGAGCTGTGCTCAATCTATTGTATCTTGGCCACACTCGAACTCGACTTGCTGGGTTAATTCACAGACAAATTGCACACATGCAGTACATTTAATTAGAAGACAGCAATAAAGCACCCCTTACCACAGTGGAAATATTCTGTCCAGTTTATTAAAGCAGTTGACCTTATTTAAAGCATGCAAATATTTTCAACAGAAGAAAAGAGGAGGTACCAAACGACATCTTAAGCACAGAAATAATCAAAGCTGGACAAATGGAACTAGCAAGTAAGTTTTTTTGGATTTAACTTTTTGCATTTTTACGCAGGCAGTATGACTGTCCATTGTAAGGAATTACCAGACAAATTTGCAGGGTCAGAACTGCACCTTTCTGAGGTGTTTTCCTTAGCTAACAAAAAATTGCAGGAGCAACAGGGGTTACTAGCTGATATAAGGAAGGGGTCCATTGATCTGAAACTCTAGGAACCTGCATTTTCTAACCTAGTCCTTGAGCTCTAGCAGTGGCCCCAGTTCTCTGACTTGGTGTTCAGGAGTGGACCTTAGAGGTCAGCTTGATCTTTCAGCCATCCCAAGGTCAGGCCAGCTCCATCCAGTTTCTGAGAGATGCTCATCAAACTTGTTCTTTGAATGCTGCCACAACAGAGCTACTACAGCCTCCTCAGGTACCACAACCAAACAGCCAGAAGAGTAAAAGAAGGTTTTCCTAACCTAAAGTTTATTTACTCCAGAGTAACTTCTCACCCTTTATGATAATAGATTCATAGTAGCACTTGCCTTTGACTTGAAGATCATCTTTCCCCATTTAGTCAGCTTTTCTGTAGAAAAACGGCCCAGCTACTTTAATCTTCCTCTCTCACATTTTCCTCCTCATCACTGCTTGCCTCTGGACCATGTTCAGTGCCTGTCTTTCATCAAATATTGTACCCAAAATCTGACCAGCACTCGAGCTGCAATATAATACAAATATATTATATATATATATATATATATATATATAATATAATACAAACCAGCACAGGATTCCCTTGTGCCTGTACTATTTGTATTTGTGCATCCCATGAGAGCATACATATTAATTTCTCAGTTAAGTAACAGGTAAATCAATTTTGTGTTCATCTCCTGAGCCACAAAAGCAACTTTATCTACTGAGCTAGTAGGTCCTAATTTATCATTCATGTAGCTGACTACTTAGTACATCTGTGTGTATATGTCTCAATTGGTTTGTCTCCATTTTTTCTCCAAACACTTCATTGTCTGATCTCATCTTACGGCACACTCCTAATTTTGTCTGTGTATTTCTAAACACAATTCACAAATATGTGCAAAGTATTAGTTCATATAAATGCATAAAATGTAAACATCTCATCTGAGATCTGAGTATTTGGATAACAGAGAGAGTATATCATCCATTTTTACAGATGAAACAATGTGGGGGGAAAAAACAAACAAAAAAACCCCCTAAGATAGTAGCCACTGGAATCAGTTCTAGAAGCAGTCAGCGTACTGTTTGACTATTATGGGATATAAAAATCTCTTCTTTGTTTCAGTAGGCAGGCTAGGTCCAGTGCAAGCACAACATGGAGTCCAAAGGGGTGATTCAAGATCTAAGGTCACATAATCATAGAACCATTATGGCTGGAAAAGACCTCCAAGATCACTGAGTCCAATCTTTGACTGAGCACCCCCTTGTCAACTAGACCATGGCACTGAGTACCATGTCCAGTCATTTCTGGAGCACCTCCATGGATAGTGCCTCCATTGCTTCCCTGGGGTGCTGAGGGGGCACTCCATCCCCGCATCCAGATCATCCATAAAGACATTAAACATGTCTGGGCCCAGCACTGAGTCCTGGGGAATCCCACTTGTGACTGGCCCCCAGCTAGACATAATTCCAGTCACCAACCCTCTCTGGGCTTGGCCATCCAGTCAGTTCATCAGCACACAAGTAGTGCATCTGTCCAAGCCATGAGCAGCCAGCTTCTCCAGAATATTGTGGGACATGGTTCAAAGCCTTTACTAGAGTCCAGGTGCACAACATCCACAGCCTTTCCCTCATCCACAGGCAGCTCACCTGGTAAATGAGACCAGATCAAGCAGGACCTACCTTTCCTAACTCTATGCTTCCCAGACATCTGGCTTTCAAAAGCATCCTGAATGTGCTTCAAATGCCTACACATCTACTTGTCTTCTTATCTTCCAGTGCTGCTGCCCTAACAAAGACATATCTAGCAACAAAGTCAGAGCACAGAAGTAGTTACACTGAAGTGCAGAGTAAATCCATGTTAATACATTTTAAAACAGTCTAGGGCCACCCATGGAGGCATCTTAAATCTTTAAAACCATAAGGAACCCCAGCAACTGTCATGGGATTTTGGACATAGGGAAGTAATCCGAAAATCCATCTTAATCTTCGCTTAAAGAAAATAGCTCAAGCAAGTAGCACACTATGTGCTGTGTATCAGTGGAACATGGCACTCCATTGTATTAGGCGCCCATTAGGGGTTAATCCTTACTAGGATTTTAAACTCTTTTCTCTATAATGTACCAGTTCGTGTCTCGATAGCCACACACACACATCACTCCTTACGACTGTGCAGTGACAGAATGCACACACACTAAAGCATGGGTGATAAATGTGAAGGTAATGTCAGTGTAGACAAATCTGACCTGCAGCCAGCTTCCCTTTGGTCCCAGCTTAAAAGCAACACATGCTTTCTCACAGTGGGCAGAGACTAGCAACCCTCCTTCTCCTACCCCAGCTCTTTGGTTTTGGGTTTTCTGTGTGCAAGATGCCTTTAAGTCTCCAAAAGCTGACTACTCATGACTGGTTTCTTGAGAGGCAGCACAATGGAATAACACGTGTGTTCATATTCTCTCATTATTCATTCTGGTTTTCTCATTGAAATGATTCTACATCACAGCTAAGACCCTAAATATTTAAAAATAAGCAACAACCATGCAGACTTTGTAACTGGGATGACACTTTTACTTTTTTTTTTTCGTGTGAAGCCTAGAACAAATATAATGCTCATGAGAAACTGAGTTGTCTTTAGGCAGGAAATCAATGTTTATATATAGAGTATCTATATATAGACACACGCACAAATGCATGCAACAATACTCTATGCCTGTATATATGTATCATGATGCAAGATTTCTCCCCCCTCGCATTCATGATCGTTCAATGTACTTCTACACCTAAAGGGTCACTTTGGCTTCCCAGAAGCAGTTCAACAAGGAAGCTCAATCCAAAAAATAATGAAAAAACTTAAGGACTTAGGCACAAAAGTTTTGAGGGAAGGAAGAACTAGTGCATGTTAATTTGTCGGTAACAACTGGGCACTCTTTTCTACCAAATAGAAGGGAATTGAAGCTAACTGGTGAGCAGCACAGCAGGGTTAACTTGAGTCAGTTCACTCTTCCTACTGAGTGTTCACATGCCAGTGAAAACCATCATTTGGTATGCACCAATATATTACTTTCCTATAAATGTGTTTGTGAGTTTAAACTCATAGAATCAGATGCACACCTTATACTACATTGCAAAGATTATATTCATATGTGGTGATGTCACTGAGTAGGAGCCCCAGAACAGCACAGCTTGAGAATGAATTAATAGGAAGCACTTAATGCTTAACTCTCAAAGCATTTTGCAAACATTAACATTTCAGTGCTCCCAGGACACAAGTAAAACCATGCACACAGCTTTCCTGGGAAATGGTAAAATGCCTCACTCAGAGCCTCAGCAGGAAGTCAGATGTGCCATTACAAGGTGGGAACTGTCTTTATCCAGGGAAACATGTACCCAGGCAGGTTGCACCTGACTACATTTTAAAAAACAGCTTTATCCTGTTTCAGATGTTGCCAGTGCAATCACTTCAATAATGTGGTTCATCTGTTAGATGTTAGTGACATTGACAATAAAATGCAAGCGAATGTGAAGTGCCAAGACCACCAGATGTCTTCAAAGTGAGACATTTCCAAGAGGAGCAAAGAAACACAGTCCTCATGCTGCAGCAGAACACATCTGCTTCATTCCTATTTTCATGAACCTCACCAGGCTTCATTACTTTCTTTTCACAGTGATGATAAAGCAAAATCCACATATTGCAATAGCAAATTTCACCAGCAGAGATGACAGTTGTGAAGAAGCTTAGCCTTACTGCAGTCAAGGATTTTCATGTAAAACCAGCTTGTTTTCCAAACCATGGCTAGTATATGGATGAGAGGAACTTGGATGCTGATATTACTGTTTGGGTGACAGATTTTCTATTGTTCTTGTCACTAAGCTGCAAAGAGAAATTTCTATTTCTCAGTGATCTATTGGTGCTTATCACATTCATATTAATTAGAAAAATCTATATCCACAGAAAGATTACCAGATCCTGAAAGACTGTTCAGAGGAACAAAGACCTTTAAAAGGAGAGTCATGTTTTAAGTGAAAAACAAACATTTGAAAAATAAAGGAAGTCACGGTTTTACACACTGGCAAATACAAATCTAAATCCCAGGGCTTGAGAGCAGTTGCTTGAATCACCTGCAGGCAGGGATGAAGGGTGTGGCAGGTCCAGGCTACACTGACAGGGGAGCTTTAATCAGCCCAGCAGCTCTCACTTTCTGTGGCACTGACACTTTTCTCAACCACAGCCTGAATCTGTCCTGTATGGCAAGAGTCAGGCTGCCCCAGAGGCTTTGCTTTTGCCAGTAACTTCTTGGACTACACAGCCACTGATAACCACTTTGAGGCTGAACCCTACTGGCCTAACCAGAAGGTACGTCACAGTTACTGCCATTTGCTCTGAGGTATCACCACCTAAGCCACACCATTTCTTAGCACTGTGGGTTTGGGATTTTGTCATATACACAAATATAACCAGTTACCTTGTTTTGACTGCAGACATTGACAGTCCAGGATTGCAGCTGAAGCCCTCAGAGGCCTCTGGGTCACACTTCAACAGTGGATGATGCGTACGAAAGGATTACATCCTCTGGCAAAGTATGAAAAGGGCCCCTTGTCAGTTGAGCTGAGACAATCCTATTTGCATGCCTGACAATGAAACTATGAGAGAAAAACTGAATTATTCTGTCAGCTTAAAAAAAACCCATCATGGCTCACATCAGGTTAAGTGCTAGGTAGGAGTCCTCCAACAGGCACAATGGCACTCCCTGCTCCTGCTAGGACAGCTGGCTGCAGAAATCAAAGCAATGACACAGCCAAACGTTTCCAGTCTCAAGCAAGAACAGGAATCCACCATCATATGCTTGCCCGTAACCATCCTGTACCACAAGTTGGGCAGCAGCACATCCGGAGTCAGACTGTAATTCTGTGTCATATTACAGACTTCAAACACGACGGCAGCTGGATTTAAGAATGGAAAAGCTCTGCTCTCCTCTGGGGACAAACAGCACCTAGTATTACAGTCCAGTCTTTGGATGTTAGGAAAGCAAAACTCACAGATGGTAAAGAGAATAAATAATTTAAAACACACTAGAGCAGCTCAAAATTTACATATATGGGAGGAGGAGAAAGAGCATTTCAGGTGAGATAAAATGTACCATTTTTATGGAGCTCTAGTTTGTTGTTACTGGACATTGAAAAAAGCCTCTCGGGCTGCTGACCCCTCCCCTGAAAAAACAAAACAACCCCCTCCCCCCAGCTAATAAGACAGGAAAATCCCATAAAACTACTTTGCCTCTCATGTTCTAAACCAAGCCAATTTAATATAGAAAATTGTATCATCAGAGTGACCAACTGCATTCCCACAGAGAAAATAAAACCAGTCTGTGACAGCCTAGATCTCTAGCATTCACTGTTGCAACCTCTGCATTAAAGACAGTGGAGTATGTCTGGAAAAGTACAAACCACGAGTTTTCCACGAAATCTATTAGGCAGCTTTATCAGATGTGTCAGTATTTATATGTTTCTCACTCAACACGCTCCCTCGGTGCCTAGAGAAAAACACATTGCCTGTTTTAAGAGGCATTCGGTACTGGATATGGTAGTTGGTACAAAGCTCTACCCTCTGTTCTAAAGACAATTTGATTCATCAGTTAAGAGTTGGATTCACCATTTCACATCAACCAAGATCTCTCATCCTGTACTGACATCTTCCTATTTTGATGACACCCAAGTTTAGAGGGTGCAGATAACCCATTAGCAATAAGAAGTGGTGACAACAAAGGTCAAAAAGCACACCCTTAACTCTTCAGGAGGAACAAATAAACTCTGGATGCTGATACTGTAAATAAAATCAGTGGCCCTGGTTTATCTCTGAATGAACCTCCAAAACAGGAGGTGCTATACAGATCATAGGCTGATCTCAAATAATTATTCTGTTGATGATCCAAGATGAAAAATGCTTTCTTTGGCTGGTAACTTCCACTTGCTTCCTTGGAAGCGTATTATTTCTGGCTTAGTGAAACAAATACTTTTTATTTTTAACTAAGTGTTGAAAATATTTCAAAGAGAATTGCCAAGTGAACCTTAATACCTGTACCAAATATCCTGTTTTGCAGTAATACAGTCTATTTAGGGCTGCCTCAGAAGGTCACTCATACTTCAACTACTGCAATATGTCACCACCTCATAAATGAGAGTGATACCAGTAAACAAAATTGGTGCCTTATCATTCCCTGGCACTGGCCACTGACTTCCAGGTGGAAGGTGTGATGTTACATTTAAATTTAAAGGATCTGTGTGACTAAAGCTGGCTATGAACTCTGAAGTACAAGATAAACTGACAAATCCATCATGGGCTGTACCCTTAAATAAGAAAACACACAAATGTGCTAAATTCCACACGGCTGGGGCATTTGGTGCTGAATAGTAACAACTCTGGAACTGCTAAAATGCAAACAGTGTATCACTTTGACCTTTCCAAATTGCACTACATTTTAAAAAATCCCATCATTCAGACTATTATACAGAAGGTCAAAATTAATGAAACCTGTCAAGATATTTTAAACTAAAATATTCAGGCACTTTCCAGGTATGTCATGACATATTTCACAATTCATAAGTCAAAACTTGGAAATGAAAATAGTGTGTCTTTATTGATAGTCTGCCACAAATTAATGCATAAACTTAAAGAGTTAGCCAAAAATGTATCTGCCATCCGAACATGGCAAGCATTATCTGCAAAAAGTGGATGCTTTCTTCTAGTAGATACCCAGGTGTTCTGTTACCAGGTCTCACTATAGTGCCATTATTTGCAATTAAAGTATTGTTTTACACAAGCTGCATGATGTTCACCAGTCACTGTCTCTTCATTACTGCAAGCACACAGAGATGTACACTTTAATGTTAAGCCTTTACTGAAGCCAGTGGAACTCATTTGTCTCTCAGGTGAGCTTGCACACCATATTTGCAGAACTGGAGTTTATGACTACAAAAGCAATGACAAGGGGACAAGAACAGACGCACTACAATAGGCATTCCAACAATTCAATGCATCTACCTTACTGGAGGAAATCACATTTTTACATACTACTGAATGTTAAAAACAAACAAAGATGTTTAAGCACAAAGTATATATTTATACCAAATAAAACAACTGAAAAAGTATTACATAAAGAAAAATAATGTAACAGAATGTACTTAAGTACCTAGCTTACAGTCATGCTCATATCTAAAAATAACATTGTTAAGTAATATATATAATTTTGGACATAATTCTCTAACATACAACATGATTCTGTGATTCTAAATGTGGAGAGTACTTTTTCCATGATACAGAACACAAATTATTTTATACAGGCACACCTGCTAATTTGTATACAAAACATGCTTGCAAGTGAAAAGGTCACTGTAGTACTAATTTACCATGTAGTGTTAATCATATTGAAATTGTCTCTTCTCTTTTTGCATTGGTGAGCGCCAACACTGAATGGTACAATATTTGATCCATATGGTTTCACTGACACTGCAACTTGTTCCCAAGCAGTAGCCCTGCCCGGGTGTTAACAGTACAGTTCTGCACAGCCCCATCTGTCTGCATATAGTGTATTTAAAACTAACAGCTATTACAATTATTACAATGATTTCTGTTTCAATATATACATCAGTATAAAATACTACCCAAAACACTTTTGCATTTCAAACAATTTCAACCACTTCATCAAACAATGCATTTGCAGAATTAAAAAAAAAATCCAAATTAAAATTGATTGCCAACAGTACAGCATCTCTATGGTATGTTTCCTAGTAAGTGAGAGAACGGAAATGTCTTAATTAAAGTAAGTATCACAAAACATAATTAATGTTAGAGCAGTTCAAGGATTCCCAGTTTGTCAGTATCTACCTGAAGCAGTGCTACCCAAATACAGTATAAGCCATTTAGTGTTTCTACAATGAGAATAAAACATTCAAATATTAAAGCTGTGACAAACACACAAAAGCAAGGAAAGATACTCTGTTCTGTACTCATTTCTGCTGTAGCAAGGTACAGCATGTCAGGAGTTTGCACTCAGTGCATCGTATCTGGTTGTGTGCATGGACTGGGGAATGAGGTGCTGCAGAGCAGTGCTGCACAAAGGGACCTGGGGGTCCTGGTCAATGGCAGGTAGAACATGAGCCAGCAGTGCCCTGGCAGCCAGGAGGCCCAACCGGCACAGCATGGCCATCTGGGCAAGAAAGGGGATTGTCCCCTCTGCTCTGAGCTGGGGCAGCCTCAACTCCAGTGCTGGGGGCAGTTCTGGGTGCCACAACATGAGAGGGATATTAAGCTACTGGAGAGTGTCCAAAGGAGGGCAATCGAGGTGGTGAAAGGCCTTGAGGGGAAGCCACTCCTCATGTGTGAGGTCACTTGGTCTGTTCAGCCTGGAGGAGAAGAGGGGAGACCTCATTGCAGTCTACAACATCCTCATGAGGGAAGAGGAGAAACAGATAAGATCTCTTCACTCTCAAGACCAGTGACAGGACCAGTGAGAATGGCCTGAAGCTGAGTCAGGGGAGGTTTAGGTTGGGTATCAGGAAAAGGTTCTTCACCCAGAGGGTATCTGGGCACTGGAAGAGGCTCCCCAGGGCAGTGGTCACAGCACCAGCCTGACAGAGTTCAAGAAGCACTTGGACAACACTCTCGGGCACATGGTGTGAAGCTTGGGGTGTCCTGTGCAGGGCCAGGAGCTGGACTTGATGATCCTGATGGGTCCCTTCCAACTCAGCTTATTCTGTTAATTTTCTATGTGCTATGATACCTGGATACAAATGTGGAAGAAAACTGAAATAGAACCAACTCTGAATTTCCTTGCTGTTGTGGTTTTATGTCAGTTAGATCATTCAAGTTATGAAAACTTAGTGTCTTTTTCTTTTCCTGAAGGGAAGGAGAAAGAGGAATTCATAATTAAATTGCAAAAATGCTACTAAAATCCCTATCTTGGACACAATACACTGCTTTAGGAGCTACTGTGTCATTGCACAATATAAGTGGCCTATTAATCGCTGAATTATTGGTGTAGCAGAATACATACCATTGTGAATGTGTTTTAAAAATTGGTATTTTACAATTTGCCTGTATCCCATAACAAGCTACAAAATTTTGTGTTTTTCAAACACTAATATGTTTATGTAAAGTAGTAAATGTACATATATAGTGCCAAATTTCAAATCTCTGCCTCTGCTTCTTCAGTTTTTAAAATGGGATTTGGTTAAGAGTTTTCACTCTTTATATCATCCTAAAGCACAATTCTTTCTGAAGCATAAAAGAAATCCAAATGGCCATAGTAATATGATGGGGTTTTTTGTTTGTTTTGCTGATTTGTTCCTAGCTTAAAAATAATCAGTGTCTTTAAAAAAATGCAAAACAGTAAAACCCAAAAAATCTCCCCTCAGGAGAAGTCCCTGCTAACTGAGAGTTTTTTTCCGAAACTAAGTTTCATGCTTACAGTATCTTTATAGTCATGTTATACACCCTTGAAAATAAAGGCTCAATATTGAGAATGGTGACAGGCCCTTAATTATAGAGGTGTTAACTGGTGACACTATTTTTCATCATAAAAAAACTCAAAAGCCCCACAAAAAATCATAGCTTATATTGAAAGTTTGATTCATGCTCGTTTTGTTCGGTTAAAAATACTCTTTGGAAACCTGTGTCAACTCCTGCAGACAACTTAGTGATACATCTTTTCCTGTTAAAATAAAAATGATTCATATTCACCTCTAACCCATGCTAAGCTCTACTACTAATATACACTTCATTACCTGCTCATGTCACCATCTAACACATATCTTTTACATTCTTCTACATATAGTGTCCAGGGCTTATTTTTCACCAAACAGAACTTGATAACTATTACACTTAGAAGCTTTTATTGAGAAGTTTTTTGGTGTTCTAGCTTTTTCATTGCAACGCACAGTGATATTAATAGTTCAGAATTTTTGTGCGTGTTAACTTAAGAGAAACTTTTGATAATTTTTTTTTCCCATTAAGGATTTTAAAATATGAACTCACTTAAGAGATCAAAACCAAAAATCAGAAGAGAGATTAGATGTAATTTTAAAATGGTTCTGCTACAATGGTTAAAATGCATTTAAAATTTGTACACATGACAAAGGACTCTAACTTTTACACTCGAGTAATCAGATTCTAATTCAAAGTCTCGCAAATACACATGAAAAATAAGCCACTGGTCATGAAATCTAATGATTACATTCAAAGCTAGCCCTTAAAAAAATAAAAAAGTTACAGGCAAAACATACTGGTTTATGTACTCACTAGCTTATCAGGCTACAATAGGCATGGTTTAAGTATAAAAAAAGCAGACAATTCAGATTTAAATAAGACTGTGTGAAATCAGAAAAACCCTTAGATTTCACTATTAAAAAACCCCCAGAACACCTATAATTACTTCCCATCCTACAGCTACAGTTAAACCAACTAATGAAAATAATCAAAGTATTTCTGACAAATGGAAGTTAGGCTAGAGTATGTGGCAACAATCAAAGTTCATATATGTTTCTATGTAAAATGACTCATGATTTACTATAACATAGAATACGAACAAGAGCACTTTGTGGCTAATGCAAGAGCTACTAGTAGGAACACTTAATGCCAAACAGTCTTCAGCCCTCCTTTATGTCGTATCTCCAAATCAGTATTGACTTCTTTTGACCAGATACATCATTTTTGGCTTGTCACCCCAGTATGTCATGTTTTACCACTTGCCACAGGCAGCAGGAGACAACTAGCTGAGCAAACTACAAGCAGTGACATGCAGAAATTAACTCTCAAATCTGAGTACTTAGATAAAATGATATGCAAGCGCACACTAGGACAAAAGGAATGGCATTCGTCATCCAAATAGGCTCATCATCCCTCCCCACCCCCCCTGAACAGTAGTTGCAACAGCAATAGAAAAAGATCAAGAAGATGTCTGTTCTTCAGAGTCAACTGTGGAAAAAAGTCAGCAATATATAACAGCAGCGATGGACAAGGAAGAGCAAACCCAAAGAATCTTGCCGAGTATTTGTTCATTTACTTTTTCTGAACACAAGCCAAAGTGCACCACACTGGCTTGTTCTGAACTTCAGATACAGATGTCCTAATCTCCTTAGATCCTTCACAGATTTAGAATTCAGTCTCCCTGAGGCCCCTATAACCAAGTAAGAAAACTCTCTTTATCTAGCTTGGTGGCTGCCAAGACAGATTCCATGTCATTAAGGATGTCAGAGCTCAAAGCCTCTTGCAGACTTGGCATCAGTTCTTCTCCTTCTATATTCATTCCATCTCCTTCCAGTGTCCCAAGGTCCACATTTGTCCCTGGAATGGCTTCAAGGTAGTCTGGGAAACGGTTCTGATGGGATGGTATGTTACTTTGGCCGATACTGTCACCTAGTTATAACACAAAGATGAATATTAAGTATATTGAAAGCACCAAACCTACAATTTATCAGGACAACTGGTTAAAAGTTAATCAAATACCTCTTGCATCATGCAAGCAGTGTGACTCATAGAAATCCATCACAAACCCCAAAGGTAACTTGACTGCATGCAGATGTACAAAGAACATGCCTTTGTTTCCAACTTTCACCTACTGACCCAAATCTTACAGATCTTTGATGTCATTGAGCATAATTTGATTTTTACACTTGAAGGAGAAAGACAATACTGAGTCAAATATAGTTTTGAAGTAGTATTAACAACACTGTATGAAGTACTATTCTTAGGTCTGAACAACATTACTTCAGAAAGCAAACACACTCAAATTCCTTATAAAAACAGGAGTGATATTTACAAGCTATTTCCCCATCCTCCCAAATACAGTTGATTACAAATAATTTTTTTCACAAATCTAACCATAATGTTTCTATCAGAGCAGTAGGGGAAATAGGAAAAGGTAGAAAACCAATGCAAAAAGTATCACAGCTTTTCAGAGTTGCTTGCTTTCATTGCAAATGGATACAAGTGTATTTGGAAAACACCCATTAAAAATGCACACAAAATCAGACCTGTATCCATCTCATCAACACTGTTCAGGAAGTCATCTGGGGTTCTGGGTACACTGTAACTGCTCATGCTAAGTCCACTATCTGTGCTTTCATCTCTGGAGTGATATGTTCCACTGCAACAGAAGAAAATGTGGAAAAAAAAGTTAGGGTAGAGCACTGAAGAAAATAAAATAGATGCTTGTTTATTTTTGAACTAATTTATGGGCTTTGAAAACACTGCTACCATGAGAAACCCCCTATTCTAAAAAAACCGGAAACATTTGTTTGCGTGGGACACCTAGGTTTTATTTTTCCAGTTAAAACTGTATTATTTAGATTCAATTTAACTTGATGAGAACATACCTAAGCAGCTTTAAGAAACTGCCTACTTGTGTTGTGCATAATTTTAATCTTTTCACACCCACCCACAGCTAAAACCTTTCGAAGCATATCAGATAATCCATAATGATTATAATAACAATAATAATAATAATAATAATTATGGTGCACCCTTTTATGCTTCCATAAGGATAAAAAAAGTATTTCTAACTAATATTCCCACGTTTAATCAACCACTGAAGTGTATTTTTAGGTCACTGCTGTTATAAATAGTTGGAACTCCTTTAGCAATTCTTCAATTTCTTCCCACTGCTGCATTACAACTTATTCAGTCACACATGACAAGGCAAGAGAGCACCCAAATATAAATCAAATACTGGTACAGAAGCCATCCTATAAACAAACCCTGCTCAGAATGATCTTGCTGACAGAACAGTTAACCAAACTGATGGCATGGGGCCTTACATGCCTTCACTTTCTTACTGCCATCTCCTGCCAGCGCAGCAAGCAAGACCAAAAGTGGAAAATGTGGGATGAGGAGGGGAAGTAGGGCAGTGTGTTGAGTTCATATAGCACAGTTTTGGTAGCAGGGGTCTGTCTGCAGGGCTCACAGTGTGACACAGCAGGAGGAGCTGATCCCATGCCACCCAGCTGCTTCCAACTGTCTCCAAAGTGCTCCAGCTGCCCAAAGCTGAGCCCAACAGTGACAATGGTGGTACCTTTGTCATAACATATTTAAGAAGAGGGGGAAAACGCTGAACAGCAGATGGGAGAGAGGAGTGAGAAGATGTGAGAGGAACATCCCTGCAAATCTCCAGGTCAGTGCAGAAGGAGGGGCTGGAGGTGCTCCAGGTGCCAGAGCTGAGATTCCCCCACAGCCCCTGGTGCAGCCCACAGTGAGGCAGCTGTCCCTCTGCAGCCCCTGGAGAGTCAAGGGGGAGCAGAGATCCACCTGCAGCCCCTGGAGGATCCATGCCAGAGCAGGGGAATACCTAAAGGAGGCTGTGACCCCACAGGAAGCCTGTGCTGGAGCAGGCTGACAGGACCTGTGGCCCCACAGAAAGAAGAGCCCATTCTGAAGCAGCTTTGATGGCAGGAGCTGTGGCCTGCATAAGCAGCTGTTGAAGGCCACCGTTACCTCCCTTCCCACTGCATCTCTGAATATTCAGTCTTCGCAAAATATTTTCAAAATTTGTATTTCTTCAGGTTATGGCAGCATTCACTGAGAATCCTTACTGACTTTCCATCCTGCATCCTAAATGAACATCAATTTCACTTACTGTTCAAATTATCATTTGAAGACTGATCCTCCTCAGGATGTACTTGTTAAGTATATAGTATATGCCTTTTTGTCAAGTATCAAGAACCAAAAAATTATGAACAGCTATTCAAGACTGGATGCCAGTAGAATGCCTTCAGCCATGTATATAAATACATCTATAAAAACATACGTGTGTATATATATATATATTTGATCCCATGAGGACATCATTGTCATACAAGAAAGGAACCTAACTCTTCTTTACAGATAAATTATAAATATTTCTCTTTTTTTAGATTGATTTAAAAATAGAATCACCACACATTTGATATAATCCTAGTAATTAAACAATTTAGAACTTCTGTGAACAAAACGATGGTTTACTTTATGGGACAAAATACTAAAAACAGAACTGAGACTATGCTGAACTAAATCACTCCAGTGGAGAAGGCTTTTTGGCTATTGCTCTCACACTTGGAATGTCCAGCATTTCTCTTCAAATCACGCCTCAATACACATTTCCTCTTTTTCAACAAGGATTTGTTCATTTAGCATTCACACCACCCAAAATTACCACATGCAACTAAACAGCATTACCCAAAATAGAGTGGATTCTTCTTCAACTAATCATTGTTAAAATATGTGTATACAAAAGAAGAAATACCAATTTAGGAGTTAAACAGAGAACTACCATCACTACCAATATAAATCTAACTGAAAAACATATATATAAAAAGTGTGGCAAATCAAAAGGTGAAATAGTCTAATGAAGTCTGCACTGAAGAACAACCCATTCAAAAAAAAAAATCAAATATACCATAATGACAGTAAGTAGTGAAAATAGTAGGCAGATTTGATTATGCATTTTAAACCATTACTGAGCATTATCTCAAATTGCTCCAATATAGTGATTTTCTGAGATTTTTTTTATGCTTCTATTATATAGGCTGCAGAAAATATGAAACAACATAAACTGTGAATATATAACTTTGGGGCCGAAATTTAGTACTGTCTCACCAGGGACTTTATGTACACGCAATAAAGACAGAAAGGAGCATTTCTCCAAGCCTGAACTTTAATGTAAGGAATATCACCAAGATCTTTAGGTCAAAACTACTTTCTGAGTCAGCAATGCATATTCACAAATATAATTTCTTAAAAATCCCTTGCCCACACCCATATGACAGAATAAAGTGTGGTGCCACACATACACCAGCCTAGAAGGAGACAAATGTTCAGACCAAAATGCAAATTAAGATAATCTGAACTCAAGTCAAATACAGATTTTCAACATTTTGCATGGAGTAAGGGCTACTACATTTAAAAAAAAAAACAGTTAAACATATATGCAACTAGCATATAAGCAGTATCTTTTTGCCCTTTACAGTAAATATCAACCTGCCATAAAATTACAAAACATAAATTTGCCCTTTCTAGCTTTTTCCCTTTTCTAATTAATGGCAAAGATCCATCACTTAATGTGTGTAGACTCCCAACAGATAAACTGCACCAGTCCACTGCCATGGCCATTCGAAACCTAAAGATGCATTTCCTTCAGGTCAGAAGACAGGTTTTGAAGATGTGAGTATTGTATGATGTATGCTGTATGATGTATGATGGCAACAGCCTTCCAGAAGTTCAAGCTAGAATGTTACCATACCACATCAATATCATCATCTATCTACAGAGGCTTCCCGTAAGAGAGCAAGTCAGTTTTAAATTGTCTTGTCAAAATCTTTTATTTCTTAGGACAAAGCCAGCACAATTGAGGCTCATGCAAGAACACCCTACAGGATGAATTCCATGTAGGATAATCCCTCCAAAAACCATCAAGTTTTCTAATCATAACTGTCTGTGTAGGAGATGAATCTTCCTAACAGGATTACCCAAAATACAGATATCACTTATCTCAAGCTGCAGCAGTGTCTCTAAAGTTGTAATGTTTGGTATGAAACATTTGCAAGCTGAAATTTGAACAGTATTTCCAACAAAATAAACACTTCAAATCAGAAGGATTTAGGAAAAACTTTTATGAAAGACTAGTCTATACTGTAAGATTCTGAATCTTGAATGAAAATACCCACTTCAAAATAATATAGCATTTAAAATGAAACATGCCACTATTTGTAGACCTAACATTAGCAGAGTAAAAATACTGCTAAACACCTAAAGTAGAGGGGAGGGATGAATGGAGAAACCTTAAAATGAACCTCAAGCTGTAATCCTAAATGTGCCTCACAGTTCATTTGATCTCACAGTGAGCGATTCACAAATTCTTTGAGTCGGTAATTTGAAATGACTGTTAGTCAACAGATTATGCAGAGGCAAACATGTTATGACTTTGAATAAAAACCTTCCTACAAGTCTGAACAGACTACTTCCTCCCACAGGAGACAGCTTTTAATCTTCAACTTTTACTAGACTTGCCATTTAAGGAAAGATTCATTTACAGCTGTGGCTCTTGGCACAGACAGATGTTCAAAATAAACTATTACATGTACCAAACAGAATTTTAAATCAAATTTCTTTCCTCTAGTAGCTGCTCCTACAAACCTGTTAAGAAAGGGATCAGAACTATTTGTAGTCATTGTTCTCAGTTCCTGAGACATTCCAGGAGATGACACGGGGTTTTGAGATCCACCGTCCTGTTCCATTGTTGGAAGCTGGCTACGGAGAGCCAATTCCTAGAACAGCAGGAGAGGGAGAAAGAGACATCATGTTAGGCACTTGAATGCACTTTATGGATACATGAACACATGACATTATAGGTAATTATGTTTTTACTGCTTCCGGTTACAAGAGTTAAATGAAATTAAACTAAAGTTTCTGAGGACAAAGCAAGAATCTCTACCAGCTTCAATGAAAATGCCAAGTTCCAGTAGCCATGCCCAACATGACAGATAACGCACTGTAAATGTATTTATGGATATAAATATCTGTATACTTACACAAACATTTTCTAGTTCACTTCAGTATCTTTCTGCTAAGTCTATACTTAAACCAAAACAAGAATTATTAATACTGTCTGACCCCTAATATAACCTGTTTAGCGCTGCTAAATAGCATTTTATCCCCATTTCTTTTAAATTCTGGTTTAATTCGTGGCTTACTTTGTACTTACCTTGTTTCAGTCAGTAAACTTTCAAGTTTTTCCCTAAAAGTTTCCATTCATTCCTCCTGTTTGAGGCATGCATTTGAAATTTCTGACTAATCAAATCAGTGATTAGTTTCCTAAGTAAATTTCAAAGCTCTTAAAATTCTGAGTAATTTCCTAGTAAGACCAAGACACTGCACTTCTGAAGTTACAAACCTAAATTGCATGTAATTTTTTACACATCTGAATGTTCACCAGCTTGAATCAAACCATCCATTAAGCTTGTAATTACTAATTAATGAAAGTAGGCGTCAACATAAAATGCATTATATGGAAGGTGGATGGTAATAAGCAATATTTTATGTAATTTTTCAGTGACCCCTCTCACCTTTCTAAACAAGGAATCCATCAGTAACATGTGAAAATACAGTAATTTTCTTCAAGCAACTCTATTCAAACCTCATCAGTGTCTCACCAAGACTGAGCTTTGTTAATGCAGAGACTGGTAAATCTACTGACTATCGTGTCACCATTACTGGTACTATGTGACTTCCACGCTGTGCCTGGGAAGACAATCTCAGGCAAAACCAATCTTGTCAGTCTTGACAATACTCATTATTTCTCACTTGTAAAATGAGAGTTCTTTATCCATTTTCAATGATAAGATTAGGACTACTATACTGTAGTCTTTTAGTATACAAAACTGACTTTCCCCCAATTCTTCTTCAAAGTAATTACTTTTTAAGAAACACCAAGGTTATTTTATTTCCAGCAGACTCTGTATTGAAATTTCCCCTACTGCCTGATCTTCTTTTCTTTTCTAATCTGCATATGCTTCATTCCCATTCCTGTGGATTACTATTCTACATACTCCTTTAAGTTTTACATCTTGCACTAGAAAATTTTCTCACTACAGTTGATTAGATCTCTGCAGAAAGTATGCAAGCATACAATTGGTTTTTGTGTTCATCACACTCAATTACTACTTCAAGTAAACCCAGCCCTCTGCTCATCACCACTTCTCTGGCCGCTCTTCTAACAAACAGTAATAATATTACATCCCCATTTTCAGATCACAGCATGTTATGCATCTTTTAATAATTTCTAAAGGCTTATCCATATGATGTTCATTTGCTTATGTAATAAAACGAAGTGTAAAGCCCACATAATGACATCTGAATTTCCAACCTTGTATCAGTCACAAGTTACCTGACATACAGGTAGACTCGTCCATTTGAAAAAAAGAAAGAAAAAAGCATTCTGTCTTGCAATGCTTCCCAACAATTATCTGAAGAAGGCAGAAGGTCTTAGAGCAGCTATCCCAGGAATGGCTCAAGAACTGCTCACTCACGTGCTATGTCCTTTTCCCCTTCCCTCTTGTTTGATCTGTACATTATATCTTTATTTCCTTGGGCTGCAGTCCTTGATTTGGATGAAGAGAAGGAGCTGAAAGTGCCAGCAGACTGCAGAAGCAGCTTAATCACACACCAGTGCCACAAGGAGTGGTAACAAAGAAAAACCTACATGGAGTCATTTCTGTATATGAACTAAAGTGACATTTGATCTCCTTTGTGTGGCCTTTCCAATCAGGACTGCCTCCTGATTCAACAGTTGTGAGGAAGATAAGAAATCCATACACGTTCCCTTTTCAAGAGCTACTGACACCAAGAAAGAAAAAAAATCCACTCTTTTTTTTCTGTTACCTTAAGAAAAAAGTCAGTCCACAAGAACAAGAAATTTGGAAGTTACCTTTGTATTTTTCTAAATCCTCAGAGTGCAGGAGAGGTTGAAGTTTCATCAACACACGAACTTAAACAGTATGATAAAAATAAATGTAGCTCAAGACACTAGCCAGCTAAAACAAAAAAAAAATTCTCATTTCTCTAAAGGCCCACTAAAGAGATGTATTAAACCAGGAAAAGAGAACTATATTTTCCCTATTCTTTGGCATGTACTACGTAGTTAAACTAGTATTTTTAAAAGCAGTACTACTTTTATCTTTGTTTCAACAATATTGCTAAAAAATGCAAAACTGGAACTATTTTTAGCTATTTATAAGTAGCATTACTGCTACTTTTTCAGGAGTCAGAAGCACTTTCCCCTCAAAAGAATGTTATTACTCAACTGAGCAATACATTTATGTCATTCTGGGAGTCTGAAAGAGAAAGGAATTACCAAAAAAGACAAGCTATTGAGAAACAAATACAGGGCAATTTTTAATCATTCTGCAAGATAAGCGAAGTTTCCTAAAGGCCTAAAGAGAATGTTAAGACTGTTTTTCCTAAAAAGTGTATAAAATGGAAGCTGAAGTTGTGTTGCTTGAAGAACAGTCTCTTCATTTCCCCTTCCTTATAAACCTGTTTTGTAATAAAAAAGTTGTATATTTTCTATACTTAAAAAAACGTAAGGGAGTGTCCAAGTCTCTCCCAGCTCCAAACAGAGCAATGTGAGCTCTAAGCTTTCAATTCATGCTTTAAAATACATGCTTTATTAGAAGTATTTCAAGTTTGGAGGCAAAAATAAAACTATGACAAAATCCTGGCTTAGATTTCTATGAATTGATCTCATCCTATTTTTTAAGTATGTCAGACTTGTTTTAAGTACCTCTGGGAAAAGCTCAGTATTCCTATTATTAGCACAAAAGCCGAATTTTGGTTATTACATAGAGACCAAAATGTTCTGTCATCTCCTTAAATAATTTTAAAAATAAGATCAGCACTGTGTAATTTTTCTGGCTGACCTCATCCACATTTTTTTTTCATGATTCCACACAGATTAAGTTTTACATGAAGTTACAGGTCATTCACACCATGTCCAAATTAACTTTATAAAACTACCCTTTTCAGAGCATTTCTATCTTCACTGGCTTTTGAGGAAAGGCAGATGACTTGTGCAACTCACTTATATTCTTACTGTATTAAACCTGATATGCTACTCAATTTGACTTGATATATGCTGATAATGGGTTTTGCAAATTTACTTTAAGAGTGCCAATTGCAACGTTTCTGCCCCCAGCAATCTGACCATGTGGACTTTCAATGATCCACAGGCTTTCCTGGGATGGGAGAGAAGTTATAGAGGAAAGAGAACACCACAACACTTATGGGCAGACTTAGAGCACCAGCTGCTTCTTCAAGATTTAAGTATTTGCATTCTTGTGAGGGCCACAAAGTTACAGCACATATACAATGAAACAGGGAAAACACCTGTTCAGATGGAAGACAAATGAACTCAGCATTGAGGAGTTGGGCAATTTGAGAGGACTGAACGGGAAACACACCATTCACTGCTTCAACCAGCAGGACAACCACTACAGCCAGTGAATGAAGGCAGGTCTGATTTACTACACAGACTTTTAAACAAGGTATTTATCCATAAAGTTCTACAGATATGAGCAAGCAATACAATTATTTTGTTGATCTGTAAAGCTTAGAAACAAGCTAGAAACAAGCAGCATATACAGAATGAGCAGGCATATACAGAGGAACTTGTGTCATGAATGTGTAGTATGCTGATCTTACTAGCAAATACTCTAATATTAGCAGCAGATAAGTAAGAAATCTTCCGTTCTCAGCACAAGAAAATAGTCTGCACAACATCCAAGAATAATACCATCAGTACCTCGACATTATTTGCCTCTATTTCTTTCCACAGCACACTGTAAGGGAAGAAATCTGTTACTTAACGTGTGTTCAATTTTGTGACATATACACAACTTGATTGACATCTGCTCTACATTAGAAATTTTTGACAACCAGCTGCTACCTGCAGGAAAATGGAAAGAGCTAGTGGGGATGGAGTGAAAGTCAAGTCATTCAATCTCTTTACTAAGACATATAGGCATCTTTAAGATTTCACAAATAACTGATGATGAGCACAAGTAACTGAACAGATGCCTGGTGTTTTTAAATTTCCTGGATCTATCAAGAGTTCTTGCTGATACACAGTAAGTCTGGTACAGGTACCTTTGACATTTTTAGAATTTCAGTAAAATACATCTTCCTTCATTCAAGCAAGAAGAGTCTCTTGCAATGCTTGCTATAAAAAAATGAAGCTGAGCAACTATTTACTCTTTCCAGAAGGTGCCAAGGCTTCCATATGTAACACTTGGAGTGTGCCACCACAGGATACTACAGTATCACGGCAGAGAGACAAAAACCTGGGAGGGACACTATGGTTACCCAGTACCAAAAAACCTGACCTAGATATTGATATGACCATGGTACTGTATCCAGGCTACATGGGGAAAAATGTCAAGAAGGATGAGGATGTTGGGCTAGATGACCTCCACCAGTCCCTTCTAACCTAGTGATTGTGTGACATGAAAAGCTCAGAGATCCAGTTAAAAGTTAAGGAACATTTCTCAGATGTTTGTAATCCAGCTATACAAGAGATTTCATTAGAAGCAAGCTTCAAGACCGATGGTGTTACATAATTTCTTTACAAACCAAAGACCTCTCTAAAACGGACTTAGCCTTCCCAGAACTAAGAACACTGAACATAGCAAGAATTGATTTTTAGTATTCCTTAAAAGAACATCTAAAATTTAACAAGAGAAGCAAGCAATTACTCTGCCACTAAGCACAGCTTTATCATCAGGAAAGCAGGTAATTCCTCCCAACTTCATTGATTTTATTCAAAAAGAAAAACAGACTTGTCAGAAAGAAAAAGTTGAACAAAGAAATTTTTATTCTTTCTATATGTTTTCCAGATTCACTAGGTCAGCCGTGATCTGATCAGATGTACAGATTAGAACCTCAGTAGCAGCATCAGCAGAGAAGACAGACTACATTTGCCTCAACAGTACAAGGCCTCAATAAGCATTTAGAGAACCAGAACCCAGAAGCAGCTCTCTAAGCAGTTTCTTCCACCTGTGGCTGGCTGCTCATTACATAACTGATGTGATATGAAAACACAAAAAATACATTTAGAAGGTGCAACACAAATAGTCTAGTATCAGAGAAAGTCAAAGGTGACATGACTGCCCATTCTTCTACCCAACAGATCACTCCCACACACCTTAACTCGTTAGCAAGTACAGACTAATAAAACTGATCCCAGGCAGGAGGTTTGGTATGAAGCAAGTTTAAATACAAATGGAATCCTGATTTTTGTATGAATCCTTTCATCAGTTCCACTCCAAATAAAGCAGAGTGACCACTACACATACATGTAATGAATTATTAGTATAGTCCCTTTGAGTTTTTGCAATTTTTCAGGATTTAAAGCCACAATTTCAGGCAGTTCCAAAAACCTCATCTTACAGAGTAAAGTATGAAACTGATAACAAAGTTCTCCATTTCCTCTATTTTTTTGAGTTGGCAACAGGAAGAAATTAGTGCAAGAGTGAACAGTGGTATGACAGGGCTTCAGGCATAGAAGAAAATATAGAATACACTTCTGGCATTCTGTAAAAAAAACATCCCCTATGAATGACCTAATTATGACAGAAGATAAGGTATTTTCAGCTGGTGTGGAGGAGTACTCCTTTACTTATTCTCTTGAATATTTGAGGACTTTTTTCTCCTCCAGAATAGGATCTAATATTGATTGCAAAAATCATTATGTGGCTAATGCTCTGTAAATTGATCAAATTACTACATCTTGATTAAAATGCTTCTGTTTAAGTGCTGCTCTGGTATTGCCAAACAAGAAGGTTTTTTTCCCAGGGTGTCAGCACTAAGGTCTGAGGTTCCTGTTTCTCAGAACTAGTAACATACAAATTTTGTGGTACTCTTCAGAATGCAACAGTACACCAGTACTCATGGCTTCCAAACAGAGGATATTTTCTTTTATTCTGTTTTTCTTGTCTAGTGCATACAGAGGTTTTTTCTTAAAAAACAAGGTACAGTACAAGCCAATATAAATATTGTACTAAGAACTTATTGTAGACTAAAACACTGTTAGCAATAGTAAACATGAAGTTATCTGAATATTTCCATAATCCACCCTTCCAGAGATTCATTCTATATTCAACTTCTTTAGTGACTAAAAGAAGACAACACTAAACTGTCTATTATGCTTCACATTTTGAACAATTTTATTTTGATCTGAGCTTGAACGGCTTTTCATAACTGTTGTTTCCCATACAGAAAATGTATCAGTGCAAGATCCAGTTAAACATCAAAATGGAAAAATTGTATCTGCATAGCAATTATTTTGTTAGTCTAATCTATTAAGTAATTCTGTTATACTATGCATGCTTAAAAATTGTAACTATTTCAAGTGACTTTTCAGTAACTGATAACAGATATCCTTCTCTAAGATCATACCTGCTTAAACAAACTGATAAGAACATTCATACGAACAGTACTCAAAAGTCACCAACTACTACCTTAGATAGTTTGCTTTAAATAAACATCTTGATGACATCAGGACTGGAACAGCAGTATCCTCAAGAATGCTGAACAAGAAGGTTGTTTTCAATGTAAAAAAATGTGCAATGAATTCCTCATTTGCTCTTAAATATTGATAAAAAGTTGTGGTAATGCAGCACTCCTAAAAACAGTGTTAGGGGCTGTGACCAGAAAAGTGATTCAAAAATGTGCATGGCAGAGCTTGGTTGTGCTATTTTTTTTTCCCCAGAATGTTTTCATGTAGCAAAAAGTTCCCTGCTAGCCTAATTTAATGCTTTTTTTTCTAATTATGCTGAAACATCAGTTAAGAGCCTACCTGATGTTTTGGAGAATTTGCTGTGCTGGGATTGATATTCCGCAATGCCTAAGAGTAAAAATAAGATGGATAAAAATTACTTTAGCTGCATGGTTTACCTATGCAGGCTGTCTTATAAACACCATCTTGTAGTATCAAGCCCCCAAGACAGGCCAGATGAGACAGGATAAGGGAGTTAAGAAACTATGAAAATCATGACACAGTGAAACAAAACTCACAGATTTACCAAGGATGCGTATTTGACAGATAAGCTTAATGACTAAGGAGAACAACACGAAGAGAAGTGGTTGTCACCTGCTCCAAAGTTAGTCAAGTTCTCAATGACAACTGAGGCAAGAAGACAATTAGAAGGCCTACCTAGAAGCATGCTAGCACAGGGTAAAACGCCTGTTTGTGGATTAATTGCAAAGCAGGAACAGCAGAAGCCCAGGTGCTTAAGCGGAGAGAAAGTCCTGATGCCACCTTTGCAATGTATTCTTACCTAGAGTACTATAAAAAGTAATGGCTGTAAAGATGACCCATCTTACACCAAGAGATGCTGAAGATTCCTACAAAACAGTCCTTGACTACAAAGGGGATAACGGGAGTCAGATTCCAGGACAGAATACTGCAGGTGATGAAGAAAGAGAAAAGCTGTCTTTGAGGACATTAAGATATTATCCTCTTCTGATACAAGGCCCATCACCCAAAGTGAAAAGGGAAAGATTTTAGAAGGTTTTCCTCAAGGAGAAGATTAGTGCTTTTTCTGGCCGTGTCAAAAACCCAAAGACATATCTTAAGTATCTAGCACAGATGGTAGTAACTCTTAAAACATTCAGATTGAACAACCGAAGCAGAAGGCTTAGAGTCAAAAGGAGATCAAGCCCGAATTCCAATCCAGAGATTGCGAAGTCCAGCCCTACACTTTAATATTTGCTACAGCCATATCCATATAGTGGACAATACACCCATACCCATACAGTAGAAAATACTGAAAGGCATAGCTTGAAGGCTTATTATGAAGTTCGAAATTCTTCAGCATAAGAAAACCAGAGGTTCAAAATGCAGCACAAATCATTCAGTTGTTCCATGCTCATTCCACTGTTGAACAGGTAAGATTTTGGCAACAAGGCACCTCCTCAATGTATCTTATATAAACTTTAAAAATACTTCAAAATCCTACAGACTGCAACAGGTTCTGAAACTGAAGACTTTTCTCCACTTCAAAGGGAGAAGTAAAGTAGCTGTGTGAAATAACTTTTTGCATGACTTGGAACTCAGTGAATATGAAATATATTCTCAGGAGGAATATCCAATTGCATTAACAGTTCATCTTGTCATCCTTATAGTTTATGAAACCTGCTCTTTAAGAGTTTCATTAGGGGGAGGAATGAGGGAGGAAAGCAAAATCCTTCAGTCTAAAAACTCAGATACTTTCACCACCAAGCTGTTATCAGTATGAGAATGTACTCAGACCTTTTTAGATCTCAAAGCTTTTTGTACAGTCACTGGTCTTCAAGACTCACCAAAACAACTTAGGAAAATCAAACATAAGATACAAAAGAAATAGTGGAAGTAGGTGTCTAACCTGTGGCCTCACCTGCCGAAGCAGTTCTTGATGCTTCAGTCTCAGCCTTTCTTTCTCCATCTGTAGCTGCTGAAGTCTCATCTGTTGTTGCTGATTGGAGCTACTCCCTCCCATCACACCACCCTGGGGACTCTGAGGAGCCAGAGGAGGTGGTTGTTTGACTGGAGCACTTTGGCTGATTCGCTGATTCATGGCTAAGGAACCAAAACAATAAACATTTAAAAAATAAATTCAAACAAATACATGCAAGGAGAGCATTATCCATGAAAGGTATATATAAAAAAATCTACAAAATTACAAGGCATGACAGTAGAAAACATGGCAGTTACTGATGTTCAGAGTGTGAAATATATGCTCGTGTGTGAGCAATCGATGCGTGTAAAATCAATGCAACAGTCTCATGGTTAAGACTAAGACTAAGACTTTATTTGTTCTAAAAGCCTCTGAAAACAGTTTAATGTGCTAATCGGTGAAAAATTCTGAAGTGGTAGTAAAATATTTCAAGTTGAATAAGAAGAAACTCTCTTTTTTCTAACAAACTATTCTCACTGCAGACACAAATAGTAAATAGCTTGTTTGATTCATGTGAAATTTTAGGTTCATTTAACTTGAGAACGCACAGAATGACAAAATGGATCATTTCACTTTTATTGAAAACAATTAAAGGCTACCCATTGTGGTGCAAGGTCACACAACCAGCATTCACATCCTTGTCATATCAAGATTTTAGTGTTAGAGACTTAATTTAGAGCTTCTTGACAGGCAAAATTAGAGTTGGTACAGAAACGGCAGATAAATTATACAGCCATAAATACTGACATCAACATAGGAAACATTTTGCTAGTGCTTCATTTTCTTTTACCCCTCAGAACTATGCATTGCATTTTCCTGGGGAGCGGAGAAGAAAAAATGTAACCGTGTAAGCATAATGCACAATGAGAACCCATGTTCCCTTCCCCTATAAAAGGAAAGCCTAAGACAATTTTATTTTATAAAACAGTACATGACTGGGATGCATCTATTTGACAGGCCTGATTTCTCCCTCACATGTCACCAATAAAGTCAACAGAGGCACTGGAGTTCCCAGAGTGAAACAGGGTGGGAAAGGCTGACTGTATTGCAAGGGCACTATTTTCAGGGTCTTTCAGTTTGGAATTAGCTCTGCATCATGTTCCCTGTAATGGACTGAATCTGTTAACAATCACAGTATTCTGCAGAATGCATATGCTGAAGCAGTGATGGGAGAATAGCAGGGATTTTTTTTTTCCCTGGGAACAAGGATTATGGTTTACAGAAACTAAGGAAAAAAAAAAGGAGAGAGCTTCTTTTAGGATGACTGGGTGAAGTGGGGCAAAAAAAGTATCTGTAGAATTTGCCTGAATTAATGTTTTCATCATATAGAGGATTCCTGGAATACTAACATTTCTAACTACCATAAGAAAGGAGAATTCTCTCATAAAAAAAATCTGTATCACCTTTTCACTGAAAAGCCCTTTCAGTCTCCACTGTCTTTCGGGTGTTCAATTTAAGGTAGAGCAGTGCTGTTCTTCTGTTCCAAGAAAGCCAACATATATTTATCACATAATACTAAACCACTTAGAGACCCAACTCTGTAGTCAACCCTTTCAACTAATCCACTGGTCCAGCACAGACTCAACAGTCTAATAGGCAGAAGGGTCATATTTTCATGAGTCCAGTCAACATAAAACGCTGTCAAATAGCTTAAAGTGATTTGAAATAGTACTACATGCAGTTACATGCTAAAGAGCTTCATACATGTGATTGCTAATATGATAAAACTTCCTGTAAGGTAAGTGAAACTGTGAAACAGGAATAGAAACTGGATCCCAGTATCAAGCAGAAACAACTAGGGCTGAAGTTCAGCTCCAACCTACAAGTCTCATCCTGACCCAGCATGAAAAAAATAGTTGGAAAATGACATTCCTGTGGATCAAAGCCTAAAATCAAGCAGTTGATGTTACAAGACATCCAGCACTACTTCACCATCAGAACTGAACTTCAGGACAGAAGGTGACCAGAGTGGGCCAATTAACCAGCTTTGCCACACGAGCTGTGGTCTCTGGGCCAGTGACAGGAAGATTGGCCCCAAGACACTGGAAACTGTTAAGCAAAAGTTCTAACAGCATCAACAGCAGTCCTGTAAGGATGTGGGCAGTGCACACTTAACTACAAGCACCAGGAGCTCCACTGGGCAATATCTGCTGGAAGCTTGACAGCAATTAAACAATCTTCATTAATCAAAACTGAAGCGAAGTTGAAGCTAGAGAAAGCAATGCAAAAAGCAAGGCAGCCCATCTGGCAGTTTTAGACATGACACTGCTGGAGTGGGGAACAGATCTCCTTTCTCTCTCTCTTCAAATCTGGAACCAGAACCATGCCTTTTGCTCTCTATATATCTTACTCTCTTTCCCCTTATAAGCAGAAATGAATGGGTTAGTAGGGGACAACAGAAAACAGCCTTCTTCTGCTGTTAGTTAATTCTGCAGCCCTATCCAAAATCTGTGCTACCCCTCAGAAGTTCCAGGATCCAAACCTGGCTATTAAACAAGATGGAAGGTCAATAACAGTGTAAAGTCAAGAGGGAGAAAAACTAAAAAATTACAGTCACCTGAAATGAGCACATCTAAGTTAAAAGCAAACTAGCTTGTAAAATTTGAGTACCCAAAGCTGAAAAATGTCGATTTTCTTTTGGTTAAAAAGGCTCCCCTTATAGTCTAGTCCCCGATTACATAATCATGGTTTCAGAGTCCTACTTCAATGCAGTTCACAGCCAAGTCATGTTACAGATAACCTCATAAAAATTTAACATTGTCTAACCTTAGTTAAACACTTCAGTGCAACATCACTAAGATTCCTTCAACATGTTATGAATTTGTTTTTCCTGCATGCACCATACAAGTATCCACAAATAGGCAGCTTTGTATTTCCTGCTCATGCCACTTTCTGCTCTTTTTATTTTATATATGTGTGTCTTTCTGACAGCTGTTTGTATTATTCCTGTTCTCTCTGACCACTGTTTGCTCAATTCTTCTCATCTACTGACTTTGCAATTTTAACTTTTGAAAGAAATCATGTTTCCCTGATGTTTTTCTTTTTATTCCCTGATCCTAGATCCCCAAAATGTCTTCACAAATGTCCATTTTGAAAGGAATATTTCGAACTAAAAGCATATCTAAAGCAGGGATATCATGAGATATTGAGACTTTGGTGTATACTTATAATTCAAATATTAGGGGATAACTTAATGATATGATTTGGTAGCTATTCCGAAACTGAATCTAAAATTCCAGTTTCTAAACTCGGTATTAAAAATACTATTATTATTCACACATTCATTGAAAATCTATCTGAACGTTTTATTTTTTCAAGAATGAAAGTGCAAAAGACTTCAAATTGGTAAGATTTTAAACTGTCCTCAGAACGTATTGAAGAGATGTTTTTAAATGAGCAGATTCTTTTTAACTGTGAAATTGAACTAAAAGTTAGGATATTAGAAGAAGATGCTGCCAACTGAACCTTACTGACTGAGCATATCCAAGTGAAGAACCAGTGAAAAAACCACAATAGTATCAATGATTTTCATACACCCTGGTGATTGCACAAGTGTACTATCTAAACTCAAAGAAGAATGTAATTATAATTTCCAACACAGCACTTAGTGAAAAGAGGGGTGGAAACACATCTTGTTTCAAGTGACAGGAAAAAATAGAGTGTTTTAAAGCTTTTCGTTGTTGCTTTGGGGTTGAGGTTTTTTTGCTTGCTTGTTTTGTGGGTGAGTTTTTCTTTTTCTTTTTAGATTCCTATTCCCCATTACTTACCAAGACATGACTGCAGATATCTGCACTCTAAAGAACATGCTTATTAACGTGATCTCAGATGGCATTTAATTTTTCCTACACCTCATGCATTTGTAATGATCTGACATACACAGCTCTTTTCAAGTACTTTGAATTCAAAGGCCAAGAGCTTCATTCTATCTGTTAGCTAGGACTTACCAGTGTCTAATGCATCCTGTTCCTTACCTTCCACGGCTATGGAAAGCATTTAAATAAGGGGCTCTGCGCCCACACAGTGGAGGCTGCAAAGACCTCACAGGCAGAGCAGAAACAAACAAGTCTTTGTTTCTAGAAGAGGGGGATTTGAGGGAGGAGGAGGGGCAGACAAGTTAAAAACCACGGGCAACTTAAGACAATAAAAAGATCTCATCCTAAAATATGGCTTCACAATCTCCAGGATACAGTCAACTGCAACTGCTGCAATACGTTTCTGAGAAAATTACTGGTCTTCAAATACTACACATTAAATATTCTACTGTCAACAGCAGAAATGCCTCTTCTGTACTGTAACAGACAATACCTAATAATTTCTGAAAAAAGCTTAGACTGCTGTCTACATACATGACAAAAACCAAACAACCAAAACCCAAAAACAAAACCAAGAGAGAGAAACAATTATCAGGCATTGGTGCTAGACAGAAAAGGCCAACAAATTTTTAACAACTCAAACATAAAAGGCTGATTTCTCTCCCCAGTTCCCCTGTCAGTTGAAAATCCCAAGTCCCAGGGCAGTTACAGAGCACTTCTCCCCTATGCAGAATTACATGCAGAGATTGCACCCTTAATGATTAGTAGACACAGCAGAATGTTTGACATTGTTTCTTTCCTACTTATAATTTCACCCTTCAAAGCAAAACCTAACTGTAATCTGCAAATTTGAAGACATTATTTAGTTGAACAAACAACAACAAAAAAGCTCAGGATGTGAGCATACTATAGTTGACTGTCCTTATTAATAAGAATCAACGTTTTCATTGGGGGAACTAGAAAAAAAGAACTTGTCCCCTTCAGCTTCATTTTGAAACTAGACAGCTACTGTGCATCATTTTTGGCTATAGTCAGGTTTTTACTTGGTGCTAGTTTGCAACAGTTCAACAAAGGCAAAAATCCTCTTTGAATACATTTAAAAGAGCTGTGAAGAAAAAAAAAATACCACTAGGATTTGAAAGAGTCTCGGAAGTAATAAAAGCATGTTCCAAGGGGCTTTTAAAGAAAGGCTTGGTACAATAATTTGCTGTTTAATCAGGATGTAAATCAGGTTTCTGGATTGCATTCTTCATAACGTATTGCTACGTTACTCTAAGGAAATCCCAGTCAGAGTTTCATAATGCTGCTGTTATAAAACAACCTAAAAATTAGCACAACAGAATATTCCATTGCTTTCAGTCTCTGATTAATTCTGGATCCTAGAGTATGGGAGAAACCACAAATAAGACTGTTCTCTGGGCTCTCATTTTGCTGCTTTAAGTGTACAAACAAATCTTAGTGTCTTAGGCAAACAGAAATATTCACAGACTCCTGAGCTGAACTTTTGGTTAAAGCAAGATATAGCCAATAAAAGTACTATTACAGACTCATGTCCAAACTACAGATTGGTTACTCTGCATTTATCAACTAGTTTCATTCAAATTAAATTAGTATTTTTCTTTTTGTTTTACTATCGCTATCACACCTGCTGGTTAAAACAACATAAATTAAATTTCTTTTTCTTTGATAAACCTGCCATTGTTTTTGAAGTCTTTCTGTACTGTCAAATGTAGATGTGCAATAGCCAGACTTACTTGAGCACCATTGAAACTCTACAGGATGTACAGACAGACTCTTGAATCACTGGTAACTAAACGAAAGCAAAATGCTGTGTCAGTTCTCTTCCCCCCATAGCAGTAAACAGCACTATTTATAAAGCACTTTCACCCAATGTATGCCAGTTTCAGAAGAACTAAAATATTCTGGCCAGCCAGAAAAGCAAATGTAAGTGATATTCAGCAGCAAAGTAAGTTAAGTAAGGAGATTTGAGGAACTTCTGCTCAGTGCACACATATAAAACAAAACTCCAAAAATAATGGGCTCATACTAAAACTCTCTTTAAACTCTTTACATAACTCTTTTCCACTTTTTAAAAAGGAATCAGTTTTAATTTTGGAAGGCTAAACAAGTTTTAAATTACTTGACTTACAGAATGGAACTGACACCATAAGTATTAGTACTTCGGAACTATATAAGACACACTGTATTGGACAGATTATGAGAAGAAACCTGAAGTAATGTTATTTAAATTTATGCCCATATGTCTGTCCACTGCCTCTCTGGCAAAATACATTTAATGAAAGGAAAGCTAGTCCATATGTTAGACCAAAGCTTAATCAGAGAAGAGCCTACATAAGGCTATTAGCTGTGAACTGTTTCACTGTTTAATCACCACATAATACTTCCTGGGTTAACTAACCAAAATACAAGCTTCTTTACAATTTCTTATAAAACAATGTGATAACTTTTTAAATGCAGGTTTCCTTTAATTTATTTGAGTGCAACAAATCCTGTATATATGCATCTGCACATCTTCATTTTAATTTCTGTCATAAGCCCATTAGAAATGATTAAACAGAAATGACAAAATCCAGTAAAAACACAGTAAAAAAAATTAACAGTATTCTGTCAAGAAATATATACTTGCATATATTTGTATATATAAAAACATCTATACATAAGAAAACTTCTATATGTAAGAAACTACCATCATGTTTCAACACGATTGAATTCAAAGACAAAAAACCTGAAGTGGCTTTGAATTTAAGATCATACATGATTAGATATAGACTATATATTACTGTGTGTATATGTATCTAATTACAGATAAAGAATCATGTTCAAAACGATCCACCTTCAACTTTTAACACAGTATCTGCATTAACAGGGAAGTGCAAACTGCTGTGTTGGAAGGATACGATGGAAAAAATGTCCCTGTTAGGAGTGCAGTTTCCTTTCTCTATTGCAGCTGCTTAGCACAACACTGCAAGCATGCATTATTTTTACTGGCACCCACACATCATTAGCAATAAATTTCCTTTCTCAAACAGGATTAAATTATTCCAAAAACAAAACAAACCCGAAAACAGGTATAAACTTACATAAACCTACTGTCCTGAGATATTCTTAAGAAAAGTGTGTGTTTCTCTCTCTTTAATAATCTAGAAACATTCTACCTTAAGTAGACACCTGCATCCCGACACAAAACTTGTGGACAGATTTAGTGATTTCTTCAGTGAACTCAGTTCAGTTAAGAGGTATAAATACATCCTGCTTTGAAACAAACCAAGATTTCACTTTCTGATATAATCATACACAACAAATAATTATTTACTGTCATTACCATAAGGCAGCACCTACCTTTTACAAAGGGATGCTTGCCAGTGAAATTTCATTTGCCTCTGCAGATTAGCAGCAGGCTTTGACAGAAGTCACTGGTTCACTGAAAACTGATGCTGCTTCATCTGTACAAATCTCTGACACACACACCAAAATACAGAAGTCTTTACCCCATCCTAAATGATCTCCTGAAACTGTTCTTCTGGAAAAACAGAGACAGGGAAGTGAAAAATCTAATACCACTAGACCCTTTTAGATGAGTCAAATCCTCTTTTGTTTTACAGAGTATGTAAAGAGGATATGCCATTGCATTTGCAGATCAAAACCATTTGTACCTCATGCTCTGCTTTTTGTGCAAAAAACTGAAGGCAGATCTGGAACTTAAGAAGTCTAAAATGCTGCTACGATCAGACACAAGGTCTGGGCATTTTTCTTTTCTTTTTTTCCTTTTTTTTGACTAGATGAAGGGTAAACTCCAGTTTTCCAATCTAGAGTTCCGATTCTATCTTGTCCAAAAATCTGCATCTTGAAAGGCTACTACAAACTAATTTGAAGGAGCGTATATTAAACAAAGTGCTAGACAGGTAAGGAATAAGAAAGCAACACTACGGAATACCTACTTTTAATTTCTGATACTTAAAGATCAGCAGATGCTCTGAAGCATAAGCTTTTAATTGAATTTCAAGCTTTTTGTGTTTGCTTGCTTTTTCTTTAAACAGAAATGATAAATATGTTTCAATAAAATGTACATTTTACTACACTGTTTCTGAACAAGCTCTTTTCACTTTTTTAAAGGTGCAATGTTTTTATAGTAGCAAAAAAAGGAAGCAGAAAAACCTGGTGTACATTCTCTGTAATCATACAGTCATCATCAGTTTTATTTCATTTCCTGATTATGTAGTCAAGCAGCTACTGCACACAGAACCCCTATGGCACTTTCCATAATGATATTAAACGTTGTCTTGCCTTACCTTTCCCCTCATCCAAAATTCATGCAGAACTTCAAAAGAACATTCACATTATCTCTAAGTGGGAGTGATAAAGTCGTGGGAGTGATTTCAACCTGAGGTCACATATTTTGCTTCATACCCCAATATCGCAGCTCCAAGAATTGAAAGACCAGAAGGAAAGAGACTGGGAGTGTGCAACACTGGTATGACCACTAGTTACAAGTCTTTAAAACCCAAGTTTAGAATAAAATAACAAGGAAACTGAAACAGTATCTTTACTCCAATCCCTACAGACACTTGTCCAACTACTCTACTGGAGCAGTAAGGTCTCCACACCAAACTTAAACCAGCAGAGACACAGAAATCAACTGCCAGTTTTCACTGTTTTCCCACTTCAACTTCGTCTTTGAATTTAACATACTAAGCACCCTCAAAGGGCAAATTATTTAAGGCTGCATTTCAAAACCAAGTCCTATCATTGGCAAAGAGTTAAAATCCCTTTAATGGTGTTTGATGCAAAAGCCAGTTCTTGGAAACTTAGAGCAAAAAGCTGAACAATTTTAGACTTCAACTGGTTCTAGGAAATTTGACTTCATAGGAAAAGCATATGTTCTTCTACTTCGCCAACTCCAGCCACTCAAAATGCATAGCTGACCTGCTTCCTATCCAGATTCTGAGTATCAAGAAAACACATCATGTTATCTGAAAGGCTTAAAAATCCAGCAGGATCTGTGAAGAATGACCAATGAACAATAGTAGAAAAGACATAACAGTCCAAAAGACAAGGTCAACCTGACAGTCCAATTCTCTCAAGGAAAAAACCCCTCTTCTACATCATCATAATAATAATAACATTAATAATAATAATAATAATAATAATAATAATAATAATAGTAGTAGTAGTAGTAGTAGTAGTAGTAGTAGTAGTAGTAGTAGTAGTAATAGTAATAGTAGTAATAATAGGCAATTTGAAGCCTCTCACTATGAGGCCTGCAAAGGCACTGAGAAGGTAGGACAGCATGTTTTTACCAGATGCTCCACTAGACAAGAATCCTGACACAGGCCCAAGGACCAACCCCCTCCCCATCCCCAACTCCTTTGATCCCATGTCATCTTTTATGACTGCCTGTGCTCGGCATAAGAAGACCCTCCTTTTATACTTAGTTCTTTCCTAGATATTAAAATTTGTGAATTGCCCTAACAAGGAACTCTTTCAAACTGTATTTGTAGACTTGGAGGATGAAAGTCTGAGCCACAGGTCTTCACTGACACTTAAATGGTGGAGCCAAAGACCTCAAATCCATTTCAAAGATGTCAGACTTGAGTCTTGGAACAAAGTTCTTATCTTCAACTTTGAGCACTCAGGTTTTAGACCCAGCCTCCCCCACAGCTATTCTAACAGAGGCTCTTTTCTGATGCATTATTTCTAAAAGCCTGCTCCAAGAAAGAATACATGCTAACTATATTTTTTATTTTCTGTTTAAAAGCATGAATGCTATTAACCAAAATGCTCCATACCAAGTCAGTCCACCTAAAATATTTTTTCCAACTGATTCTCCTTCCCCTCTCTCTTCTAGCCACAATAATGGAACATTCCAAGCACTGTTTAAAAAAGAGCAATATCCACACCTACTAGAGAAAATAAAGATGAATGCAAAGCTTCCATCTGATGAGGAACATACAGAGACATAAAGGCTGTCTCCCTGGAAGCTGGGAATTCAGAAGCAATAAGGGCAAAGACTCTTCATACCTTTTGCTTCTGAATACTGGAAGAGAGGAGTATGTTTGCACATACCATTCAATAGCTTTGTTTTCTTCAATGGTTCTTAAGATTGGTGAAAGTGGCAGAGAGAGATATTAATTCCTCCTCCATTTTCAATCACCATTAGCATCACTGTAATAACCAAAAGCTTCAACAAGACAAAAACTAATTCATCCTGCTTCTTGAAGTATTAGTTGTCAAAAATATTGAAAACCAAGCCCTTTTATTAAAGCACAGTGATAGAAAAGGGTATGGTCCTCCTCAGGGGAAAAATACCAACAGAAGTTTCAACCTATATTAAGCACAGAAAGGTAAACTTCTGAGTCATTCACCTGCTATTTAGGGTCACAGCACATATTTGTCAAGGATCTCCACATGATAAATAAATGCAAAGCTCAGTAATTTAACTGTCAGATAGATTTTTTTTTTCTTCTTGACTGGAGTGAATTAAAGAGGTCACAAGTAAGAAGGCAACAGGAAAAGAATTTTTTTGTTTTCTTGGCTCAAATGATAAAAACATTACCCAAAATACACTGTGTACAACCTAGGTTTTCAAGGAAAACTCCTTCAAGCTCAACAGCAGCTAGCAGCTTGTCTCTATTTGCCGTCACTCTAGATCAGAAGAGCCCACATGCTTTTTTTGCCTTTCCTGCCCCTTTCAGTTACACTTGAGCTCTTTGACTGAAAAGGTCTGGAACAGATTAAAAGTCCGACCACAAAATAAAGAGCCTTGGCATGTACTCAAGCCTGTCTGGGATACACATACACAGTGGGCCCAAAAAGGGAAGCTATGCAGCAAGAAACCCTTAATCAGTCTTTTGGACATTTCTAACTTCTTTCAGTTTAACTGCACAGCCTTAACATTTGATGGGGTTTCAGTATGCACAAGACAAGCAGCTTTTGCCCTTACAGTTGGACCACTCTATTTACAGGAATACAAAATAGTTGTGAAATGCAAGATTCATCTCACTCATGACCTCTGTCCATAAAGGCATTTTCCACACTCCTTTTTAATTCCAGTTCATCTTTGGAAACTATAAAGAAATGCATGTAAAGAAAAACAGATACCCTGCAAGACTACGTGAGTAAATGTAATTGCAAAAGGCAACACTAATTTTCAAAATGACTGTTTCCTTTTCAGCCTTATTCACATACTAAGTAATTGTGAGGTTCCAAATTACCCACACACTCCTCTTGCAACATGCAAACAGGTCTGTAGCTCTGGCTGGTGTTAAAGCCAGCATGGATATTTGCCAAAGCTGACACCCTACCTTTGGGCTCAAGTTGCATAGTGGTTCAACCTGTCTTCAAACTGGTGAGCAGTTTATAAACAAAGTGTGACAATCTGGTGCTCTCAGTAAGAGTAAATGGATGTTGTAAGTAAGCACTCAAGCCTACAAACCAAAAATGCAGAATTTCTAACAGACATTTCAGAAAACAAAACGGAACAGTGACTGTTGAGTTTTGTAGCTCTGTATTTATATGGCATTCATGGAGTTAATGCCTCTCCCAAAAGGGGCCCACAGTTGTTGTTAGGTCAACCCCTGTAAAGCTTCAAAGGTTTTGCATCCCCTCAGCCTGACCTACTCAGCGATCTGCACACTGTTTTCATTTAGCTGCACTGAGTCCAAAAGTAAAGCCTGAAAACCACAATGATCTCTTTTTTTTTTTACTCCTACTGTTTTTCCATGGCTCTGGAAAAATAACTATAATCCGAAGGAGTTGAAAATAGTAAGTTATTGGGAAAACAAATCAAGGGCAAGCTAATAAGGCTGACACACACAGGTCACGGCTTTACAAAAAACCAGAAATTGCAATGCCATATGAAATACATCACTTGGACAATCTAAGAAAGTAGTTTAGAGTCTTCACATCATACATGATTTCTATTTATAGTCATCAGCGCCAATATTTAATCAAGAAGTTTGCAGCTCTGCTCTTCACACAGATCAAAAACATTACTGAACAAAAATACATAAAAGTTCTGTTTTGCTGAATTTCTCCATCTAGACTTTGTGATCATTAAGTTACTATTTCTATTTCCAGTATTACAGAGTCTTAACCCCACAAAAAGGTTATTGAAGTAGGAGCAACAAAACTAATAATTCCTCATCATATTCTTTTAAACAGAAAGTTCTGTCATGATAATCACTGTGACAAGCTGGAATTATAAGCTGGTATATATTTCAAGTGTATTTAAACAGCATGAACTATTATTTGACAATGCCCTCTTAAGATAGCACAAAGGAAAGCAAATATTTGTTTAGGAATTAAAAGATTCTTCTGTGGTGAAGTTTTGCTAATTTCAAGGGATGATTGAGCTTGACTGAAACTGTCTCAGTAAGTAACTTCTGAATGTCACCGCTTTGGGGAACGGTATGGATGATATAGCAAAATTCTAACCCGTAGCATTAGAAACTTGGGTAACATACAGTCCTGAAGGATACAAGCTGATAGTTTTTATCATAAAAAAAAAAATGTAATTATTTAAATAAGGCCTCTATAACTCAAAATATATTTTAATCATACTGTAAAAAGTTTTCAAAATATGCCTGCAAAATTAAAGCTGAGTGAACTGAAGCAAATCAAGAATTCTGAATTGAGATGAACTTTTACCAAAGCGTGGGTCAAGCCTTGGGTCTAGCCAAGATGTGGTCTTGTTCTTATGGTTTATGTAGTAAATTTCTCCATCCTGGGTCATAGCTTGTTCCCATCCATCGGGGAGTGGGCCTGCAATATAGAAGGAAGGAGTTGATGGCGGGCTCTTGTTTGCTCCAGCTGAAATTGATCTAAAAAAATTTTAACATTTTACATATATAACAGTACATGAAACAGAGGAGCTTCAAGCTCATTTCTGGGATTAAGGGCAAAGAAGTGCTGTGTGGGAAACCAAGGAACAGGAAACATTTCTATCGTTTTTATTTAGGATTTGGACTTTTAATTTTCAAACTTGTTTGCATCCTTTCATATGCTTTTGACACACAATGTTGCTATAGCATACTAGTATAAAACCAGCAATAAGTCAAGCCTGCCAGAATGAAACTGGCATGAGCACCAGGAAAAAGAAGCATAGAATAATTCTACCTCTCAGAGGGAAGTTCATCTAGTGATTAAGACACAGCAGCAGCAACAAGCTAGCACCGAGAAGATCCTGAAATATTCCTACCTTTCACAATTAAAAAAAAGAAGTGACAAAACTCATTTCCCCTTTACCTCATACCCAAAGTTTCGGTGAAAGCATTCAAGGCTTAAGCAGACAAAAATGCAAACCTGAAGAACAAGGCAGGCAAACAAGCAATGACAAAGCAAAGCCAAGAAAACACCAGGAGCAGCCACAAAGACACGGTGCTATGAACAGCAGAAAGGCACACACAGGAAAAACTACTTCTGGAAAATGGTCAAAAGGAGTACATAATGATGTTGTGGAGTCCACAGCTGATGTCTGAACACAGAGTGTGAGGAGTGGTTCCCATATGTTCCCATCAGCAGCTTTCAAGGAACTACCTTTCATTCCTATACAGTTCTTAAACCCCTCATTCCCATCTCCACATGATCACGTACATTCACCCGTACTTTGCTTAGACTGAAAACTATTTTAAAAAGTTATATTTATCTCATCTTATCTGGCAGGTGCTTTACAAATACATGGTTTCAAATTTTTATACTCACATTGACATGGACTTTAAAAAATAATCTGAATTAGATACAGGAAGATCTTCCTTTGTATTTTAGATTCAAGTACAATCCTCAAACTATACAACAAAAGATTCACTACACATGCTAAGAATGTAAAAGAAAATAGAACAAAACCTGCTGTGGCAGCAAGCCACTGTATTTCAGGTCCTTCTACTCTTCCTCAGTGTAATACATTAATACAGCAACAGAAGCCATCTGGCTGTTAGACTTAATCTGCATAATGTAAGATACACTAAATGTACACAAACATCATTATTTCACACATGAAATTCAGATATACCCAAAAATACGAGTCTATCTGATAAATGTCTACTATATCCATCTTCAAACTACGTTAGCTCTTGATTGTAACTTTGTCCTGAAGTCATGCTTCTGCTGAAGAATTCAGTCTAAAGCTGGGAGGAGAGGTGGGGAGGATAGGTTTGTTTGCTTAATCTCAAAAGATGTTCTTGGAGAAATATCAAAAAGAGTAAAAAAATAATTCAGTTGCGTTCCAGTAATATCCCAAGGCATAACCAGGGCAAGAATTTCTTACTGTGGTCTTTGAAGATCCCTTGCAAACTACGTTTCTAATTTAAACTTTCATTTTGGCTCAGAAAACAAAAGCCCTTCTCTAACAACTTCACTACTCCATCACTAGAGCTACAGATTTTCAAGTGAGGAAAAACACTGAACACCAGACATTTTCTTCCCACCTCTAATGCTCATAAGGTTTAAATGTTGCTTACAAGTAATGAGTATCTCAGCTTTTATCAGAAGCTAGTGAACAGAACAGGCAAGAAAGAGTGACAATACTGCAAATAATTCTTGAACCCTAAGATATTCACTATACAAAAGGACTTTGATGGAGAAATGAAAGCTCCAGTGCAAAGAATGCTGTATTTTGTTACCATACCCAAAGACCAGACAGCTAATCAGTGAGATGCTTTTTTATAAAACTGGGGCAGGAGCACAGAGACATGCCCCTGATCACACAAGTGTAGAAGCCAATAAAAACCAAACCCACTCCTTTACTGCTGTGCCAACACACTAGCCATTCAGGCAGACTTTCTCACTACCATTCTCAGAGTCCTGCTAAGCCACACAACCCTTGGAGAAACTCAGCAAGAAAATATTTGAGAACTGCAAAGCCAGAAAAACCCTCTTTGGCTTTAGGAAAAACAAAACCAGCCTTTGGGTGCCGGTCCTGCTGAACACTGAAGTCTGTACTGATCCAGCATGTTCCTTTGTAGCAAGTAAGAACAAAATGCCTTTGAAGAAGGCTGCCAGGAGCTGATCAGTCCATCCACCTGGTGGAATAATGCTACTCATGAGATTCAGTGATCTGATGAATACTAGCTTACTATTAGAGACAAACCTGAGCAAGGTTCCCTTTCTAAATAAAATGCACAACTGTGGAACAAGACAGAAAAGTCCATCTGCTCACCTGGCTGTCACAGCAGCAAGCCTTCCTCACTAAGTGCCATAAATGACTGCAAAAGTGCATTTATTTCTTTTATCTCTAGAAACTTTTGGCATTAATAACATAGCTTTTTTCCTTGGACAACAAACTGCTTTCACGTTTCTGCTGTCATCCTTACATATTGAAAAGGCAGTTCAAAAACTGAAACTATCGCCTTCTGTAATTCCTGTTTGGTTTTGTGAATTATTGTGAAACTAGAAGACAAGTCTGATTTTCTAAATGGTCACCTGACAAACTCTGTATTAGAGGGAAGTACCAGAGGAAAGAACTAAACCCATGCTTAGGAAGAGGAGACACATTCACCCAGAGCACCTAGGAAAAATCCTCTGCAATTACATGCCCCTTTTCCCCCAAAAGACTCAACAGTAACAGAATTTTCAGCGTTAGATAACCTGACTCACAAAAGCTAAGTCCTACATTGCTGCTATTCAGACTTTCTCACTAAAATTCCCATGGTAACTGTAGCTCATTTTATAAAGAAACAGGAATACTGGGTCTAACCAGAAGTCCATTTAGTCCAGGCATCTAGCCTGGGGTGATGGAAGGATCCTGTTGGTTGCTGAAAGCAGCCCATTTAGTGACTGTCACACTCTATAAACTTTTAGATAAAGTGCCAAATACATATAGAGACCTAAAAGATATAGAGGCAATGAATAGTCACTTGGTCTCCAAGTATGGTGGGCACTGGAACAGGCTCCCCAGGGACGTGGTCATAGCCCCAGCCCTGGCAGAGCTCAAGAAGCATTTGGACAATGCTCTCAAGCACAATCTTGGGGATGTCCTGTGCAGAGCCAGGAGTTGGACTCAATGATTCTTGTGGGTCCCTTCCAAATCAGGATATTCTGTGACTCTATCACAACTCATTCCTTGGGCCAATTTCTGACTGCTTACCAAGTGCCAAAATATCTCTTTTTCAAGTACTTCTCCAGTCTCCCCTCCAAATTTTGTAAATATTTAGCACAAACAATATCCCTGTGAAATGGTCTCCCAGTAGTTCTGTCTGGTGCCTCCTATGACAACTGAACACCATCACAACTCTTAAGTTTAGAATTCTATGAAATAATTTGCACAGGGAGACAACTCTTCTAGGTAGGGAACTAAGCCTGCACTGTGGTACTTTTAAGGACAAAGTTACCAAAAAAATTAAATTCTAATTTCCAAATGTAAGCCATCTTTACAGAACTACTGATAAGCCATACCTCTAACTAAATATTTATATAATGGTGCAACTTCACATAAATAACATGTAATTTTAAAAGCCTGTGTGCATGTCTCTTTGGTGCATATCTCCACTTTTTATGAGTATGTTTTGTTTTTTTTTTTAACCTTCTCATATGCTACGGAATCTGGAATGCAAAGCAGATCTTGCTGCTGGCAGACAGAAAGCAACTGGAAGAGAAACAAAAGCAAAAATGTAGTAGAGATTCAACCCATGCTGGGATAAGAAGTGAATCTAGCAAGACTCTACAGTTCTTAATGCTTAATTTTAAACCAAATGTAAACAAAGCCATATTTTATCAACAGGTCAATGCATATAAGAGGGCATCTGTATCTATCTACCAACCGAATACACACGGACAACCTAGGAACTAGAATACCTATGTTCAACAACAGGAATCACCTTCTCTTAATAAAAAACACTGATCTCCAAGACCTAACTTTTTCCCTTCAGTCACTGTGTTTCTAAAAACTTCCAAAAATTATTCCAAAGTCTACAAAATTTACTTAAAGTACGCCTTTGTCCTGTCAAATTAGTATAAAAAGACACTATTTAAAAAGGGGCGGGTTTTGCAGATGAAGAAAGAAATTAACATTACCGTGAGGCGGATACTTAGAAACTTGAGTTTCACAACAGATCATAGTGTTGACTGTACACAGAACAGAATTTTGTAGTATGACTGGCTACATAGGAGTGATCTGCAACTGAAATGAGCAAGGATCTAAGAGAAGAGCTAGAACTTGCTTTAGTTATTGGCATAACCCGCCTGTCCCCTGAGAGGTACCAATTCAAGTGTCCATTTTCTTACCAACACTTAACATGGCACTACAGCCTTACCTTAAGAGACAATGGAATTCCACTAGGTCTACAGACTTTTACTGGGAAACTCAATTCAAAACTGCCACATAAGAACAAAGACAAAAGAGGACAAAGACACAATTTGCTCCAAAGCTAATTATCTAAGTTCTATGCGCAAGCAGAAGAGGCTACAGTATGCAGTGCTGTCAAGCATGATTCAAGCCTGATTCAGGAAGTAAAAAGTATCTGAAGAACAGAAGTACATAAATACAATTACCCCATCTCTGTTGCATCAACTGTAATTGCATACGAAACAGCTACTGTTTATTTACAAATGTATAACTTTACCTCAGTAGGAAATGTATAGGAGATGTTCCTAAGATGAATAACGTACCATTATTACTACCTTTTTAACTTGTTTGTTTTAAATCAAGACAGAAGAAACTATGTTCTTTTTCTCTGTTCTTTCTGTTTTCCTTTAGGGAAAAAACGGTTAGAAACATAACGCAAGAAAATCAGAACAGTCACAATGAATTTTTTTATACGTGTGGCATATTTACAAATAACAGGCTTGTTTCCTTCCCTTTCCACTTCACTACTGAAGATGCAATCCTATTTCAGATTAACCAACAAATGCCATCTAAAAGAGCACTGTGCTGCTTCTCTGCATACATACGGCCCAAACTATTTTAGTTGATTAAATGTAGCAAGCTAAGTTAAGAAAGACTGAGACAAAAACACCCTCACTTTTCACATACTGATGACTTCCTATAAAGGATGTTGCTAACTAACACGCACACAATAGCTCATTCACAAAAATCATGCCTGGTTCAGATAAAACTGGTTCAGATGTCCATTAACTTCCTTGAAGAAATGTAATTTGCAGCAGGATACCTGGGTTCTCATCGAGTCTTAAGTGCCCTAAGAGATGGAATTTCTTAAGAGAGACAGCCTAAAGATGTCAATCTCATGCTAAACTACATCTTTCCCATTTTTATATTTTAACAACCTTTTGACTTGCCCTTATCACATCTTTCCTGAGCTCTTCTTCCCCTATTTATCCAAAAAAACAACAGGTTTATCTCCAATATGCACACATCAGCTTTCAGAGTTTTCTTCCGCACATCAGCTTTCATAGTTCTCTTCTCTCTCCGCATCTTCAGTTTGTTTTCCTGTTCTTAATTCTAGCTAATGTCAAGAACTCTAATTCTGGCTAAATGGTTAAAGCTTCTAAAAGCTCTCAAGACAGCTTCCAGAAATCTCTCTTACGTTTCAGCACAGCAACTTGACTTACAGGCTCCTGCCGCAATACATTAGAACGTGGACAGTAACTTTAAGGGCTAAAATTAATGATACAAGGTCTATACAGAAAGGAAAATATTCTAGTTTGTGGCATTTCAGACACGTTTTTGTAAGTCAGTGATCTCCAGCTGTCACAATACTTACACTCGTTCTTTCCCAATATCTTTCATGAAAGGCTCTCATGCATTATGGTATGTTTCACTGCCAGCAGTATTTCATAAAAGGAAACTTCTGTCTTAAAGGTCTCAACTTGATTTCCCAGTTCTTGAGCAGGAATACCCAAATTAGAACATTAAGTAGTCTTAAATCTGAGTGTTAACATCATTACTGTAATTTCCACTTACAGTAGTAAGTGCTGAAGTGGTACATAGTTACTTGACTTTTCCATTTCTCTCAAAGATTATTCAAGAGGCTACCCAGGAAGCACAAGCTATTCAGTAATAAAACGTAACAAAAGCAGGTATAAGAGACTTTAGTAAAAACAAATATACAGTCATAATTTAAAGTTAATACATAAACATTTGCCAGATAAAGTATCAGAAACAGAATCACACCCAATAAATGCAGGTTCAGTATTCTTCAAGTCAAGGCAGACTTTTGTTAATAGCAAATAAGGGTAAGCAAGTGCATCCAAAGAGCCAGTTCCAAGTCATACTACCTCAACTGACTTAAGCTTAAAAAAACCTAACACCACATAACATGTGGTGTAATACAGTATACACCGGAGTTCTGAGTCCTTCCTGCACTTTATCAGATTCAGAGCACTGGGGGGAAAAAAAATCATGGGATTTTCAGTTGATATTCAACACAGTATCATCTGTGAAATTAAAAATAAATGTTCAATGCACTTGTATCCAAGGAAGTGCTTCCTCAAATCACAAGACAACCCACTTGCACATTTCAACTGCATTGAAATTTATTGCATGAACAACAATATGTATACAGCACTCTCTCACACACATCAGGCAATTACATGTAAATTCTTCATGTTCTTTTTAAAATAATCCTTGTGTCCAGACTGCTAGCTTCTTTTCTAGTTTGTTACCACCCTGTTACAATTTAACAGTGCATTTTTTTTGCTAAGGACCCTTAATTTCTTTCTAAATACATAAAGTGATTCCTACTTTACTATCAATATTTTTTTCTTTCAATTCTTGGTACAATGGAAGGTTTGAGGAGTTGTCTTGAAATACAGAATTTATGCCAATATTGAAACAAAAAAACATCTAGTTTCAGCACAAATAAGTGAAAAGGCAGGACAGACCAAGGGAATTGTTTCCTTTCTCGTATTCTCCCTCCTTTAGAAGTGTCCCTGCAAAAACACGCCACGTCTATTACTGCAGGTTTCCTGGGATAAATTTACAGAAAAAATAATCACACTATTTTATTTTCACATCAGAGCCTGAGACCTTAATTGCTGTGAATCATGACTTCCTGAACTTGAACAGGACTCATTTGTTCCAGGATAATCCAGCCTCCTGGCCTAGCCAGCAGAAAGTTTGATTAACTTCCCCTCTAATACTCAGTCATGAACAGCACAGTTTGGTCACGCCGGTTAATCTTTCGGTATTGTCCACAGCACATGAATTGCAGCATGAAACAAAGCTGTCTAAACAGACCACAAAAAGCAGCACCAGAGAATAACCCTTGGGAAGTACAGGAACAGCAGACACACACAAAATACAGCCAGACTGTGAGAAAATAAATACAACATGAACCTCAAGTGACAGACAGGAGGTGACAAAGCAAGGGGAAGACCAAGCACTCAAACCAGCAAGGCACCAAATTTATCTGCTTGCTCTCTGCATAATCAGATGAGAGAGCTCTGAAAACATACAGTAGATTCTACAGCAAGAACAAGAACATTTTACTGCTGTCTAGTGGCAGCCCCCCCTCCAGGCCAGCTGAAAAACAATTCTATATTCCAGGAAAAGATATCAGACTTCCCCAGCCAGACCGATAATACTGATACTGGATTTTGGAAGTAACAGAAACACAAGAAAAAAACCAAAACATCTCTACTTCCAAAAAGATTTTTAAGGTATTTGCTTGATCCACTTAGGGAGGACAGGAAAAAACTGTATGTTCATATTAAATGTAGGAAACGTGAACAAATGGCAGTATACCATGTTGGTCAGTGAAAAAATGGAGGCAGAAGAACACTATGAAGCACAAAAGCTTTAATGTAAATTGATACTAATTTAATGAAAATTCTGGTCTTCATCAGTTTAACAGCATGTTTTAGTCAGAAAAAAATAGACAAAAATTCTGCTTCCTTAGAAGTTTAAACCATTCATTTGAAAAAATAAAAACACACATTAAAGAACTACGGTGTCCTTTCTATTGACAATATAAACATTATACAAATTCTCTTACTTCAATGATCAGCCTCTTGCTTGATCGATCAGGCATCAACAAATTTAAAGTTTCAAGCCAGCATAACTAGAAGAACATTTATTAAATCTGGACTCACTCCCCCTGATTACCATAGCTTGTGGTTTACTTGTATGATCTTTATCATAAATACAAATTTTGCTTACCTGATGCCGAGTTCATGATGTTCTGCTGCACAGAAGGACTGGTGGGAGCTGTAACATTCATCTGGGAAAGCATGGCCTTCCTAGGATCTTGCCATGTTGTTGTTTGATCAATATGACTAAGACAAAACAAAGCAAGAGTTAGGACAGTCATGCATTCACAACGATCTGCTAGCACAGAAAGTTTAACAACAAAAAGTTAAGCCCGCCAACAGCCACATTCAAAACCAAACAAGAACTGTTTGGATTCTCTCCAAACATCACTGTATGTCAGACTGTCAAACCTTTGTCCTGGCCACCACCACCTTCCCAACCAACAGCTGCAGCAATCAGCTAGAGCAATGGTGAGATAAGGTTCATCATGAATGCTATAATCTAAACGGTTGTACCATAACTAGATGTTGTACCCTTGAACTAAACATCTGTTTCCTTCTCTCTTTGATCAGTTATTTGCCATTTTAAAATGTGACTTCACAGATTTTCAAACCAAGCCAGTTAGGTCCGGAATCTCAAGCATAGTCCAGTACCTTGGCATGACAAGTTCATATTCAGGGCCTAGGGAGTGATAATGAACTGGCTAGTATGAAAACATTAGTCTTCCCAAACTTTCTGTGCACAGACCACATCCTCAGACTGTGGGACAGACTACTCTCCTCACCACTGACACCTGAACAATCTCTCAGTGGTAGTTAAGTAACCAGTCACACTAAAGAAGTAACATGAAAGGGATGTGCAGCTGCCTTTCAACTTCATGCAAAAAGATGAGGACAGTGGGACTGTCAAGTAACCCACCCAACTCTCTGCAAAACTTTGGAAGCTTACATTTCTCTGTTTTCAAAAAAATGGCAAGTACATTCACAACTGTCATTCAAGGAAGTACTCAATTCAGTGAAAATACAAAAGTGTAGTGAATCATTATTTTACTTTTGGAGTATGTGATTAGCATGTTTTGCTAATAAGCAACAAATGCAGTCTATTCATAACAAACATCAACATTATCTTGATGCCATTAAGCAACACTGCTCGGAGAAGTACATGGGGACAAAGATACAATTCCAAATGCACATAAACACTGACAACAAAATCTGTTATCCAATCATTTAGAACTGGCATCAACTGAAAATCATATTCAGATAATATTGTTACAAATTAGAATCCAATGCATTATTAACTTGGTACCATTCTTTCCTTAAATAAATTATCCTTAAAATTATGCTTTTCTGGATTACAGCCCATTTCCATATATTTCAGCAAAACCATGACAAGTAACGAATTCAGAAGAACATAAAACAAGGCAGTAGTCACTAAAATAATTATTTATGTCAAATTACTTATCACATTCTAATCTAACCTTCTGTTACCAGGTAGACATATTACGAACTGGCTTTTTAAAAAGTTTTAATACATGTATATTTGCCCTCTCTAAACATGTACACAAGCAATTCCAGATCAAAGAGTTACACACTGCAGTAGGGTCACAATACAGCTCATTTAATACAACATGTGCTGGTTTTGTCTGGGGTAGAGGTTATTTTCTTCACCATGCCTAGTACTGGGCTATGTTTTGGATGAACCTGACCTCCTTCTGATCAACACACCAATAAATTAAACTGTTTGATGGCTGGGGTTAAACCTTGACAAGGTACTATTAAGCACACTGCATCTCTGGTTGCGTAGGTTTTCAAATATTCAGCTTCACTGAGAAATATGCCACCTAGAGCAAGACTTCTTTATTTCTTTTTAAGCCTATTTATTTATAAAACATGGTACAACACAGTAAAGACTGCCCTATACATACTGGACTACACATAAACCTTATACATAAACCTCTTCATGCTGGAGAACAATTTTTCACTTTTCTGCTGGTCAGTTTTGCAAAGCAATGAAAACATGTAAGGATAATACAGATGTAAAAACACTGCACTGTAATGCTTCACAGACCGTGTGTTTAAATTACTGTACCAGCATGTACTACTCCTCCCCTACATTTCTGATTTGTTATATTTGCTCAGCTCAGTTCAGGGAATAGTGGAAACTGGGAAAACACCACTGTACCCGTAATAACACATTCATCTATTTCCATTTAACTCTTATAAAAATCCATGTAACACTATGAACTAGAAAAATGTAAGGCATATAATTTATAGCCTTTGTTTTTACATGCAATTTGCATGCAGGGTAAGAAATGGAAGGAAAAATGTTTTCTCTGTGCATTACAGAACTATTTTAAAGTTTTAACTGTAGAAACGCACTGGAACAACAACATCCATCAATTTTCCAAAACATATCTGAACACGGGACACACAAACAGACTATGGAAGAAGCAGTTTTAGATGCACCTCCAATTTTGTGCACAAGGACATCATTACTGATTCCTCAAGACAGCTTAAGCATACCACACAAAGTACAGTTAATGTTCATATGGAGTTGCTAACAAGGATAGCTATTTTAGGCAGCAGCAGCTTCCAGCTTTTCCCTAGCTCAGTTTCACTTGAGAAAAGTCAGCATGTTCCTTATGTGACCAACTGAACTACAATCAGCAGTCTTAGAGCCAAAAGCCATGGAGGAAAAGCCTCAAAATAAGCAAGTTGATTATATTAATATCATATTGACCATATGACTGGTTCGATAAGGCAAACTTTTTTCCCTCCCACTCAGTTCAGTGCTTCATGACCTACACATCCATTTTCTCTACACTTTCCTTCAAAACCTTCCTCTTCAACCTCCATCAAATCACAGTCCTCATATGTATCTTACCTGCTCCATATCCTGAGTGTTTGAATGCTATATACTAAGAAACCACCCAAAACACATCACAACAGATCAATTCTTTCCTACAAATTCCAAATAATGCTCAGCAACTGATGGAATACAAAGTAGGCAGGTCCTCACTTAAATGGATGAAATGCTTAAATAAATCCTATACAGGGAGGAACACAGGACTTCATTTTGTTCCTATTCGCAGCATGTGGACCAGGGTAACCTACTATAAACACCTTTCTGAATTCTCAAGTGTTCCTAATTCTCTGTATTTTTAATTAGCAAGTTAAGTATTGAAACAGGACATTCTCCACAGGTAGAGATCTTTCCCTCTGTTTTGAATAGCATCACAGAAAAGGTCTCAATGGACGTAACAAGAACTGACATCGACACTACATTATCTTTCCCAGTATTAAGTAGATTTTTTTCTCAAAGGAGCTGAATTACATGAAAACTGCCCCAATCCTTACATTCAAGATCTATTTTACCCCAGCTTCACTGTATCTCAATAAGAAACTAGTGTCAACACAAAATAAAAGCTTAAAAAACATTAGCGAATAATATGAAATCAGCGTAACCTATAAATCAGCCACTATATGTAGGATGTATTATTAAATTAAAACTTAAAATTCTACCTACTCAGGAAGGAGAAACACAGCTCTGTATTGTGTGAACAAAACAAAGTGAGTAAATCTTCCTGGAATTACGTTAACATCTCCAGGATAATCAAGCAATATAAAACATTTTATTTCACAGAATAAATTCTCAAATCTATCTATCTGGCACTACTTATTATTGTTCATTTATGTCACTGAGATGCAAAACTTTGTTAAACTAGACAAACATGTATAAACTAAGGATATTAATTCAGACTGTACCATAAATGTAGGTCTATGGTAACAGGCCTTAGAAAAACAAAGCTGAAACACCCACCACATGCTAAGCATTTGTTAGCAAACTTACGTCAATTCTAGTATCAAGAAGAGTGACTGTTCCAAGACACATCACCCACCATCCTCCACCAAAAAGGACTTTCAAAGTGCTGTGCATTGCGAAAAACACAAGCTGCATCTCCTTACCCATCTTCAAGTTTTACAGTCAAATACAAATTATTCACATTTTGACAAGAACAACTTCAAAGAAAAGAAAAATGTTCTCATTTTATGTACACAAAGAGTATTTCTGCAGTTACTAAGAATCAGAATTTGCCAGTTGAAAGAAATATTTACTGGCACTAAACACTATCACAAGATTTGTCAGATTCAAATTCTAACCTAATTTTAGAGTTTAAAGTTTGGGTTTGCTGTGGTGGTGGTAGTGGTTTGTTTCTTTTCTTTTTTTTTTTTGAGCGACAGGGGTGTTGAAGATTCTGATTTGAGTTTTTGTGGGTTTTTTTTTTATTTTTAAAGTACATTGGAAAAGAAGCAGAAGATCTAGAGACCAAAAAAAATTACTATTTATGAACCCTTTGAATCCTAGTAGACTAATAAAATAACACCATTTTTAAAACAAAGAACTCATGTGCCCTTGTACAAAGCCTAATATACCTTCCCATTCGTTCTTCACTTGCTGCACTGAAAAGACATATTCTGTTAAAAGTCATGAAAGAAATGAACTAACACAAAAAAGACACTCAAAGAATTAGTTAAATGCTTCAAGAAAGGCTTATCCAAGAGGCCTTCAGTTTTGATATTCTCTGGGAACTGGCAGGTCCCCACTGGCAGGTACACTTCCCAGCGTGTGCTGAGAATTTAATTCGTGCAGCAGAACTCCCAGTCATTACAAAATCATATGTCTTTCTCACCCTTTTTGCCTTTATTAGCCTAGAATCACCTTATATATGCTTCATCACTTGTAATTAGAACTTCCCTTTCACAAAAACAGGTCTTCTTAGGACAGATATTATTAACATAAGTAGGTCAGAACTGCAAGACTATTTTAATGAAGTGTGCAATAGAAATGTAATGTTAGGAAGAAAAGCAAAAGAGAACGAACAGATATTTTAATCCTCAGTACCAGATGAACATACTATATGAAATTTCTGCAACAGCAAAAAACCATAAAAGAATCTACACATAAAAGAATAGATAAGAATAAATAATCTGTCGCTTCTCAGTACATTTGGACATGACTCTTCATGAAAGGACATTTCAAAAATTTAGTTTAAACACACAGAAAGACAAGTTGTTCCTAAGTATAAAAGCATCACTGTAAAATACTATGCATGCATCTCCCCATAACGTAATGTTTGTGTTTTAACAATCTAGACAAGACCTAGATTTTATGTCTGTGAGAAAATTATTTTTAGTCTCTATTGAACTTGAGATGACTAACTTTGGATTTTGCTTTTCAGATTTTGGGACTGTTAAGAATTCACTGGAAATCACATTTTAGGAAAAGCAAAACATGAACACATACCACTGACCACATCATGACAGACCTCCCAAGGCTGTTGACATGGCATTGAATAGTTTTTGTTCTGGGGATAGCTAGGAAAGTCTTTGTGTAACATAAGCAAGTGCACAAATGAAACTAAACCTAATTATGTTCTATTTTTGGTGTGAAATTTAAACTTTTCATTAAATCCCAAACGTCTCCTGCTCCATTGATAAGCATGTCACCTATGATTCTGTTTTACATTATATGAATGAGATATAGATTCTACGCTTTCATTTTTCCTTTGTCTTCCTAACCAGCTAGTTTCTTTAATCCACATAATGCACCACTTTCTGAATGGTTTTCTCTTTCTATTTATATTTGTATATTAATTTTAAGGACTAGTAAAGAGAAAGTGTCTCCTCATAAATGCCAGAATTATTTTAGAGTTCTCACCAGTACATTTCAGCATGCCAGGTCTTGATGTTTACACTGAAAGTTAGCCTTCCTGGTGATGCCAGGAGAAACTGTGTATTTCTGCTCTCAAAGCTACCATAAATTGTAAAAAAAAAAAAAAAGGGTCAACTAACCTCTTTACCAAATCTTATACAGAGCTGTCCTGTGCACAGGGGGTGTAGGGTACCTCCAAGATACCCACTTAGCTATCATTTTAGCAGGCAGAGAAGAAACCAGAATATCTACTCTGCAAAGGCCTGAGGTCTACAGCAGAATACCAATGTGGTGGCCTGACCACAGGACAGCTGTGAAAGTGGCAGTATCCACTAATTCAAGAATAGAGCTGGATGCATACTCCTAAGAAAGTTGCAATAGCTAGAAGGCCAACATCAGTCTGACAGGGCTGATGAGCTAGGGGGATTCCCACAGGTAAATTTTCCATAGCTGCACTTAGAAATGGGATGAAAAAGCAGGTTTAGAGGCATAAGGGGCCCCAACAAGAACCGGTCTAATTATCACTCCCAAGAACTACAGTGTAGCATGGAAAGACTTCTGGATTATGGCTGCTGATGATCTCAGCATATTTACACACAATGGAGTGGATTCAGCTTTGGGTGAGGATAGAAGGCATCATATTCTTTGTGCATGCACCCTTTTCTATCCTACTCGGGGGATTTTGAGAACTGGAAAGGATTAAAACATGAATCTAAGTCTTCAGATATATGGACCATTTTTAATTAGCATAGCTGACTTTCCAAGTGTTGTAACAAAATTACAGATTTATACTTTAAATACATTATTTGAGATGATTTCAAATCCAAGCAGCAGCAGTACAGAGAAAAGCCTGAAGGGGAGATGAGGTAGCTGAGTCAGCAATTACCTCTACCCTCAGTTCAGTCCTCTATAAACATTTTCCTAGATTTGCACCGTTCTTAGACAAGGATACACATTTAAAGTGGCCCTAAACCCTTTTAGGACTTTCCAACCGGCTTTGTAAAGAAAAAAATCCAAAAAAATCCAGCAAAAGAAAAGGCTGTTTACAGAGCAATGAAAATCTCATTGCTGAGAGATTATATTCCACCCATTGCTGGGGAAAGCACTGTTTCTCCACTTGTGTTGTCCATGTACTTGCAATATTTCCTTAGGTTTCAGGACTGTTACAGCCTAATTTACATAAAACTATATGGCAGTAGAATTCAGAACTTCCTAATCTCACTATTTCCCAAAAGCATCAGGAAAAAGCCCTAAAATTTGTAACAGTTTATCTCTTAAGGATGGTAATGTCTCCAAGCATGGTCTAAATGCCTGAAAGAAATAGAAATATTGATACAATCTTTTGATTATTCCTGCAATACATCAAACAACTGTAATTTTTAAGTTTTCCTTATTCTTCCTTCAGCTTGGCAGCCTTAATGCATCAACTAAACAGAGCTTGTGTTGGACTACTTCATCTACATCACTGATCACATTCTCACCAAACTGCACCACAGGCATACGATGCCAGAGAGCACACTGGTGAAATGACAATAGACAAATGACAATGAATGTTCAACCTTCATTCAGTTTGCAAAAGCATACCTTAAAATTGTCACGCAAGTGTTCAGTGTGCAATCCTTTGGTGCCACAGCTGTGATTTCATTAACTTTGGAATAGAACAAAAGCAAAAAGTAAGAGAATGGTGGGTACAAGCATCCTGTTGACCAGGTGGGAAGAGAGCCTGTCAGGGCTCAATTTCCTTAACCTAAGTGTGAAATAAAACCACACATGGTATCCTACGAAATTACAGTCCTAGGCTGCAGAAATTCTTCCAGGAATTAATGGCTTCAACCTGAACTAGAACAATGCAATAAGGGAAACATAAATGCATCTGACAAAAGTCTAATTTGTCAAGAAATAGATTTTGCACACAGTCATTACTAGTCAGACAAGTTCTTCTACAAATCCCTCTGGAATTTATTCCTAAAGTGGCTGAATATTGCAAGATACTAAGAAGTACCAGAAATTCCAGAAAGCATGGCCCATGAAACTGTGGACACTGACACACAAAATAAAGATCTTTTACAGATACCCAAAACACAGTATTTAGTGTTAAATACTAATAGTATTCTCTAATAGTAATATCAATAAATATCAATATAAATAATTAATCAATATAAATATTAATAAACATTAACGTATTCAAAGGGAGTCTTCATTAGCACTGGCCTGCCTGCAGACTGTGCACAATGCATACACCAAAGAGTTAAAAACTAAGGCTCCTGTTCTGAGTATAAACACCATGCTGTTTTGAAGCTGCAGAACAGCAGTGCACTTCTTAGGAAAGCACTCACAGAAAGGTCCTCACATCAGAGCGTGTAATACTAAAATGGATGTGTGGGCAGTAGGCAGCCTGACCACACGTGCATGATTAACACAAAGAGATGAACACATGATATGATTTTCAAAGGTCTGCCAAGGCAGCACCACTTTTATTATAATGTGCTCCCGAAACAACTACCTTTTGTCAAAGCAAAAATGGAAGCAATAACATGCTTATTTTTGCGTTTATTATTCTTTTTCCTCCTACCCCGCACTTAAGGACCTCATTTAGAAAAGTAGGGCTGGTATCATACAGTATTTGCAAGGTTTTAAATTGATTCTCAAAAGTACTATTCTTGGATTCCTCTGTGGATTTCCCAAATAAAATAATTTTCTGAGTTTCAGGAACAAATAAGGAGTAAAAGGACATTTTCATTTCCAGAGCTTTTTCCATTTCTTTGAAAATTATAAGACATAGCAGTATTATAAGACACTAAAAAGAAAAGTCGTTGTTTTATAGTCTTTTTACCAGTTCAATTATTTTCCGAAGTCTATAAAGGACTAAATGCTGTTAACACATTCTGTGTCACCACATTAATTTAAACTTCTCAGTTCCCCAGAAGAAAAGAGAGGCTATTTTTAAAAGAAACTTCCCTTTCTTGCTACCTTACCCCCAAAGTTAAGAAGTTTGCTTCCCATGACTGTCATTCAGCACATGCAGAATTCTTCTTTTTTCTCTCCTTAATTTTCAATTAAAGAGATAAAGATGTATCACCAAGGAAGGCAAATCTAAAGGAGGAACTGTCTCTGCTGCTATTTCAAGTGAAATTGCTATATTTGTTTGACTTTACAGATACTCTCCTACACTCCTGCTTAGCAAATGCAGAAGGCCTCCTCAAGATGTAACCACTTTGGCCTTCTGGAACACTAAAGACAAGATTACACAAACACCAGTTTTCAAAGCTACTAAGGGAAGGCAGATGATTTTCAGAAGTGATGGGCCATGGAATACTTTATCACTTTTGTGTGTTTTTATCTCTGAGATTCTATCTCATTCCTCTCTCTTAAAAGGAGACAAAGCAAGCAAGAGGGAAATTAAGTGCTTCTTTGCATGAAGAGAAGCCAGGCAATTTTACACCCCTCTCAAAACACCCTACTTTTGTTGCCTGAAGGTTTCAAGTCAGAGAGGCTAGCCTAAGCATGCTGCAATAAAAGCTGCTACAGCCAGCTGTCTTAGTATCTAAAGGGGGTTGTTGCTAGCAATCCTCTCCATTAACCCTCAGGCTAACCACCACTAAGGAAAACAAAATATTAAGATAAAAAGATTCTTTAGGTTGTTTCCTTATTGCTCTAAGTAGGAAGTCTCAGAGGGCAGTTCCAACTGGTTGCTTGAGTATTCAGACAATGATCACTCCCAGATGGGCCTTGGCAGGATGAGCTGACTCTTAGGGAACCATTAGGTAGGACCTACTGGAAATGAAGGCACAGCTTTCTGTTACAAAGCAAACCTGTTCTTCTTGCCATTAAAATCATTGATATTGACATCTTTTTAATTTATGTTTCAGAGCTCACAGTTCACACCTTAAGTTCATTATCTGTTCAGATGTTCTTGGTTTTAGTCATACAAATCGTCTTATGGAATATTTTCCCTCATTTGAGGCCTGTACTATATTTTGTAAAAAACCCCGAGTCATCTGTTTCCTTCTTATGACACTTAGGACTGTTTCCTTCTTATGTTCCAGGGAGAGATTTTTATTTTTACAATTCAGACAACCACCACGTGCCGCTGAGGTAGGAGGCAATTATTCCTGTCCCTTAAGACTCAGATTGCTAAGCAAAACAAAGAGAATCTTCCAACAGCAAGTTACTGCCTGAGTCAGTACTTGAAAGATACCTGCTCAGTCAACCCTAGGCAATGGCAATCTCATATACTGTTTTTTGCCAGCAGATGATTCTTCTTCCTCCCCCACCCTTCAACCCTCTGAAGACAGATTTCACAAGTTGCAATCCACCAGAGGCAACAGATTTCTTGACCCTAGATACACCATATTATCTGAAGGCTATGCTTTGAAAAGTTACTTTTATTTACCCATTTAACCTAGAGTGGCAAAGAAAATACAGAGCAAAAGCCTGAGAATAAACTAAATTACTTAGTGTATAATTTTAATTATTACAGTTATCATTTAAATGTACAGTACACTTAAACATAATAGCTACTATATTTATCTTTAAAAGTGACCTAAAAATGTTTTCAACCTGAGGATTTTAAAGCTTCAGGTTTTACATTTCTCTTCACCATTCACAAAGAGTTTACGAAGCATCAGTTTAAACAGTATTCAAAGGCCCATTGTAAAATAAGCAAAGGAAACCAAAACTAATTTTGAACTCAAATTTCACTGCATGTTTCAGAAGTTATCAACTGGAAATATTAATTTACTTTTTGGTCTATTATTAAGAATTTGGGTATTCACAGAAACAGAAAGGTTGAAGGGATTACCGGAGGTCATCCAGTCCAACCTCCCTGCTCAACCAAGTAACAGAGCAATAGCCAAGTCGAGGACTGAACAGAAACTAAGTCAGACTGTAAAATCATCAGCAGCAAAATAAACCCTAGCTTTCTAGAAACAATCAAAGTTTTAATTTATTTCATTAAATCATCATAATTGATACTAATACCTCAGCATTTATGTATTTGATTTGCAGTAATTTAATTTGCTTTCTGAGTATCTTTTGGTACAGAGGGCATTACAAATAGGGATGACAGAATGTGCCAAGCACATGATTTTATTTGAAAGCATATCACTTATATTACTAATAGTTCTTAAAGTACTAGCAGTTTAGTCTTTGCCAAAACTAGCAACTACCACACTTTATCAATAAACATAGTGGAGTACTTATTTAGAAATTGCTCAACCGTACCCTTAGATACAAAACAGACCACAAAGCAAAAATCACCGATCTGCTAATTCCACTAAATTTCAGCAGATTTATAAGCACTGAAGTTCCAAAAAAATCCTAAATAACTTAAAGTTATCACTAACTTAGTATAAATTAATCCCAAATTTATAATCACTGCAGTCTTCGTCTACTAGTTATGAAAATCAGCATTTGTCATTGGAGGAGGGGGATGGTGAAGGGATTGTGCTGCTGCCATGAGAGAGGGGGAAAAACCACTGTATTTACTTATTGTCATCCATTTTTTAAAACCATGTACTCACCAAATATATGTTTAGCACTTAAAATCATATTTACTAGTAACAGACGTCTCTAAAGATATGAATATATTGTACCCACACAAGGGATCAGACTACAGGATACACACTACTGATTACTACTAACTTCTGTCCCAGAAGACAACTGTGTGGGTTTTTAAATGGCTAACGTCATTATAATAAAGCTTTCCTTCTAGCCTCATCCCTCCCCACTTTCTAACAGTCCAGTTTAGAGACTGCTCCAGCCCAAATTTTACGCTTGGATAGTTTAGAGTTTACTTTCCTCTAGGAAGTGAGATCAGCTCTTAATACAAGAACTCCCTTACAGTGTTTGCTCACCATTAGTCAGCACATCCCTATGACCCATCCCTTTCCTCCACTCCCTTTCAGTTCCAAGACCTGTCATTATCGGCTTCCAGCTTTTTGGGATTTTTGCCTGCAAATTCACAAACTATTTTAGAAATCCCCTAGAGGGTGAAACAGCTTTTTTCTACAAGTATTATCACTTTGAACTCTTGGACAAACTGAGTTCCTGGATAGATTTCCTATAGCCAAAAGTCTTATTACCATCCTACAGGATTACTTTTGTCCATCAACTAGGCGGCCAAAATAGTTTTGAAACTTTCAATTAAGACAAAATTCTAAGTGCAAGCTCTGGAGGTTGTCTAGGTTTTGTCTATTTGCCTGCATTTGGCTCATAAGTTTTAGCACATGAAACTCCAAAGACAAAACATATTTGTTTCATAACCCATGTTTGGAAAATACAATGCTCCTGATGTCAGAAGAGCCAATGTACACTGTCACATATCAGTAATTTCAACAGCTGAGTAGTAAGACACAGCTTTTCTGAAATTTAAGCAGTAGCTTAGAGAACACAGTTAATGGAACCCTACTGACCCCAGTTCTATGCCAAGCTCTCAGGAAGGAAGCCTGTATAAAGGTTACCTGATACACACCTGCTGGGGCAAGGCACCTAAACTTCACATGAACAGTTACAACACTCAATGATTCACTGTCACTGCAAACTTCAGAATATATCCATTCCTGCCCTTTAAACTCAGTACTCTAGATTGTAATCTTCAGATCAGAGGATGTAAACCGTACCTGAAGGCAAAAGATGAAGGATATATCAAGAGTAGACTGAAACTCCCAATATATTTTTCAATTTATAATACTCCATAGTCAACCACACTTAGCTTGCTAAAACTGAACACCGAACTAATACAATCCTTTTGGTCTGTCCCATTCCAGCGATCTTCGATATTCCCACAAAGTGTCTGAACTGCATTTATCAATGTGAATCGATTGCTTCTAGTCACCATGTAAAGAAAGCTTATTGTAACAGATTTTTTTTTCCACATCATTTTTACATTCAGAATTATGGAAGAAGGAAAGAAATCAATCTGTTCTTCAGCTCCAAGTTTCTTAGTTTTGAACTACGATGCTTGAATAAACCAAAAAGTAAACATTTACTTGGCGAATGCTTTCTAAGATGTGGTTTAACACTTTATAGTTCTAGGTACTTACACAGCAACTTCCTTCCAGAATTTATCACTCGAAGTTCAGGAGCAAACATTCACTGTTCAGTGTTAAAATTTATTTTGCAATCACTTAATTATCACTACACAGGTTATAATTTTAAACTTTATCTCAAAAAAAAAAAAGTAAACTGTACATTAAAAAGAAATAAATCTATTCCCAGATATTGTGATTCTAGTTGTATAAACTGGGACATTAAACATTCTGGTCACTCTTCTCTGATACCTTGTTACCTTTTATATGTATTTTCAGAAATCTATCCCTCATAGAAAATTGTTATAAAACATTTATGTTCAAATGAGAACTGAAAAGGACTGTTACATGTCTGACAATGTAACATGCTTCTTTACAAGAAACCTACTTATATTTTCATGTATATCAAGAACAAAATTTAAGAGTATACTGCAGAAGAGGTATGAAAGAAAGTCAACCAGGCCCTGGAATGAATGGCTGTATTTCAGAGTCCTACTTCTTCGTGCTACATTTCTCCTCACCTCTGACTTGACTACACATATATGCTGAGCTCTTCAGGATTGCAATCCTAAGTAACTTGCAGTAGTCCTGTAACCTTGCAATCTGTCTGGTAACTCTCCTACTCTACTACAGGGAATAGCTGCTTGGACAGCAAGCATCACTCAAGCAGCCAAATACCACCTTCTGTGCTAGAGCATGCACCGAGCTGGCTGGAAGCTGCTGCTGCTGCCAATGCTGCTCCCACATGTGGGAGGAGCAGGGCCTGGGGCACCCTCATCGTGCTCACAGAGCTGCCAAACTGCTCTTTGCTGATCCTGTTGATGCAATCAGTGGGGGATTTGTCCCTTAAATACGGTAACTGCACTGAGACCATATCAGTGTCAGTACACACAAGACAAATCTGCTGATAGACTCATTAGAAAATTATCTGTGATGAGGGATTTCAAACAGATCCATTTCCTGAAGCTCTTCATCAGATGCTAAGTTATCTAGCACCTTATCTGAAAATCACTGCATATGTTAAAGAGTAAAAAATGTTCCACAGGCAAAAGCTACTGAAGACCAGTTTGCACTAAAATAAATCGCATCCATTAAAAATTAATTTGCATCCTATCCAGGACTGTGCAAAGATCTAACAAACTGTTTAATTACTGAACACCTGTAGCTATTTTGTGAGATAATGACATTCAAGTAATTTCTATACTTCCGTAACACTGAGAGGCACAACACTTCAAAACGGTAGATGTTAAAACATGGTTTACCCAACTCCGTAACTGCTATTTATTTATTTATTTATTTACAGTCATGTAAAAAAAGAAAATCACTGTGAACCACTTCAGCACAGTACTGGGGGTGATTAATTACGGAGTGGCAGAGAAAAGGATGAAACATCAAAAGAAAGTGAATACTGTAAGCGTAAAAGAAAAAACGTCTTGCAGAGGAACTGGAAATCTTGTAATATCAACTTCTCCCAAGGAGCCAATCTGCATGAAGAGATGCTGAAGTAGTCAAGGAAGGAGGTCAGAATCTGCAAATTTACAAACCACAGGAAGAATCCTTGCCGGGAATGAATGAACTGTTGAATCCACTGGATAGAAATATACTGGTCTGGGAGATTAAAACTGGGAGGCAGACTCTCACAAGAGTGGAAGGAAGTACTGAACAAAAACATCACAAACACTCTCCTACTCTTGGGCAGAGAAAGAACACAGAGCACTTCAGCTCAGGTGGGAGAATGAACCCAGTTTGCTGAGCAGAAAACTACCAGAGATGAGCAACACAACTTATCAGAATAGCAACAGTAACAGAAGGACACAGAGGCATTTGTGTATCAGTGGCAGAAGAACAGTGAAAGAACATAGTGGAGAGGAGAAGATAAAAGCTGATATAAAATTTTCCCAATGTTAAGAACAGGTTTGATTTTCAATCTGTACAAGCCAAAACAAAACTTTACATACTTTACATACAGTTCTTTCTTTAAGCACACATCTGAAATTCCTTATAAGCATCAACTGAGAAATGGAAAAAAAATCATCAAAAGCTGCAAAGCAGTAGGTTTTACAGTAAAAAATACATGCCAGCTGCATACAAGAAATCATCACTTCCCAAAGCTAGAATAATTTTTTTAGCATTGTGCAATCCCCTTTTGAAAATCCTGACCTCCAAGAAATAAAAAGGTTTCCTCACTCTCACATTCCAAATTATTAGATTAAATGCTTTTACTTCACCATAACTGGTAACAACCAAGATTTTCCCTCAGTTTTGAACCGAAGTGTTTTCTAAATATGCAACAAATATCCCAGTATCCTACAGAAAGAGGGTGCACATAGTCTATGTAAGGTGGTAACACTGTTCTCAGCACCGAGAATGCCAGTACTGACTTAGCAGTTTGGTGCACAAAGCTGCCCATTTGCTCCTCGCTCTCCTTGTTTTTGCTTTGCTGATCAAAGCAGTTGCCAAGTTTTTTCTTTACCATTACAAGGCAGGAAAAATGGCTCTCCTTGGAGAGGCCCCTTGTGAAGGTCACAAAGGTTAGCCCCACAAGCCCTGGAGTCTACTCTGATGCTGGAGTGATTGGCTGGCTTCCCTGCAGTTACCCTGCATATCCCCTTCTTCACAATAGAGCACTGGTTATGGAAACTAAATATGAAAGCACTTGGTGGGGGAGGAAAGAATTTCTATGGAGACACATTCTAAAACGCTCACAAGTTCTACTTGTTTGAGCAGCCTAGAAACCTAGCATTCTAAAACATTTGATTTCTTTCTGGAAAACGCAAAAATTTCAGCCTGCAAGCCTCTCTACTTTCAAAGGAATACCCACGAAGTTTGCTTTCTTTTGGCACACAAATGCATAGATGCTAGTCTTCCCTGGTCTGGAAAAAGTTTAAGATGTTTACTTGCTCCACCTCTGGACTTAAACAAGTGGAACCCACATGTCACACCATCTTAATGAAGACTAAAATGAAGCCAACTAACCAGGATTCAGGTTTGTAGCACTTTTCAGCTCCACAGCAGTATCACACCAAAGACACGTTTTACATTTAGGTCCGAAAGTTAAGTAATGAAGACATCTTGAGATATCCAGCAAAACAATCCTTGAGTTTTAGACGGCTAATTAAATACACTCCCCATTTTCAAACCTACCAATCCACAGGTAGCCACAATTATTCAGGTTATTCTTATACATAAAAAAATTAACCCATAGCGTATACCCTGAAAGCTCTAAGCCACTCCAATCCTAGAAAACGGACTCAGCATTGGTCCAAGTAGGGGAAAGTAATACAAATTTTGTATATTGAAGAATGAACTTTCTGAGGCTTCATATTCTGGGGACACAATTTCTTATTACTTTACAAATAAAAATTTGATTCTCAGCATTGCTCAAGAAACTTTCTTACCACCCTGAGAGTCAAGCCAGGGTGACTCTCCTCTCTATATAACTGTAGGTGTCAAGTTCTGTCTCTAGTGCCAGCACCCATATGTTTGGACAGACGAAGCCAATTAAAATTCAGCCAGTGTGTTTGGTGCTGAACCTTCCTCCACAGCTGTTCTGAGTTCATTGTGTTACATGGAGTCAAAAGTACTTCCAGAATAGTGAAGATGTACAGCCCCACTAACTAGGTATTTCAAGCTGTTTAAATACTTTCAATATTTAACAATACCTAGTAAGAGAGAGGCTCATAGTACAGCTTTATCTTCCTAGGTAGAATCAACAGGCTTCCTCTTAACCAACTGCCTCTGTTCACAAAACATTAAGGAAAACAAACCCTCTCTATTGGGACACAGCAACAAAATACTGAGAATGCCAGAATCCTAAGCTGAAAACAGTAAAACATGTAATTAAAGAAGGAATATTATAGTTCACATACAAGCACAGAAGTTTAAGTGGGATTTTGACCCAGTTACTTGCTCACCTGTAAAAAGATGTAATGAAAGTAGAGACACCTCATGGGGTCTCCAGACCTACTTCAACAAGTTTAGATGTAGATGCAAGGAGAAATTCATAAAATAGCCATATTGTAATAAAAAGCAAAAAGTACATGTAAGAAAGAGCTGCATCTGATCGTCATTAATATTTACTGGAGAAACTTTTAAAGAGATACAAGAACACAATACCAAATTCCTTTTCTCCCCCTTTGCAGGTGAGCTTTTATCAACACTTGCCATTTTTTTGTTAGCTAGTATAATAAGGCATAGCACTTCTTACAGAAAGCTTTATCAAACTTCTCAAGCCTCTTTAGGGGTGGGCCACAAAGGCCAGCACACCTAACACCGACCAAACCCAAGCCTTCCTCTACTCTCATACAAATGCTGGGTACATAATGTGATGGCCAGCAGAAAGCACAGACACCAGATCACCTGAGACATTTGCAGCACCAACACATTGCTTAACTCTGGAACTCGCCATGACAATAAAACCCCAGGAGAAAGAACTGGGTCAAGAATCAATAACATATACTATTTTGCTACCAGGCACATATTAGACCCCCTCAGAACAGAACAGAAATTCTTATCCTTCTGGCTGATGTTGCTATGCAGAGAAGCCTCCTATGGTATATGTTGTGATAACATTAAGGCATTTCTCCTGCTTTTGTTACTCAGGCAATACAGGGCAAAACCCCTTTTTTATGCCACCACCTGCCCAAATCACACTAGGGGGCTCTGCTGATGTCATCACATTTTCTGACAAGTATTTACTTCATAATTACATTAACCCATTCCTATCTAAGCAATTAAATATATTATCTGAAAAATGTGGTGCAACATCAGCTTACTGCAGCTTCTGTGCTCTTACAGTCCCCACTGTTAAGAGAAAAGAAAAAGCTTTGGTCCAAAATATCCAAAAGTAAAAAAACCAACAGTAGACACTAGGAAATGAACAAAAGATCCTCTGTGTAAGCAGCAGTGAGACCAAGACACCACTCAAGTCTGTAACATGGGAAAAGGCTAAAGTTTAGGACTACAGTTTTGTAAGTTTTTATGTTAAAGGTTCAGATTGCTGTAATGCTGTAATAATGACACAACTGGGCAAAGGAATAGATGCACTGTAATCAGCCTCTTTCTGCTGTATGTAATACAGGAAGGACGTCCAAGACTGTTTTGGAAAGCAACCCCCTTCAAAAACATACTTTACGAAAATGCTGAGTAACTCCCTGATGCAAGACTCAAGCAATGTAAGAATACTTGGAGTGGTTGTAGGACCAAGCATCCTACACCAATCCTGCAACTGTACAGAAGGAATATGTTCAGATCTATTGCCTTTTTATAAGCAAGTTACAGAAAAACTACTAAAACCAGCCTGAACACCTATCATTCTTAAAATTTGAATTGAAAAGAGCTTCACAGATGGCAAAAAGCTTAAATGTCTTATTTGCACCTGAGTTTCATTTAATTTTATGACTTATGACGTAACCAAGTGGTCAATAAGCTTCTAATTTCCAAATTAACAAAAAAAACCCACATAAATTGATATAAAACATAAAAGGAAAAGAATATAGACAAAAATGGGGATGAAGATCAAAATAATTCAGTTTTACATTTTTCACTTGAGTAATATGGATGTCTCAACTCATCAGTATGACACATGACCTCCAAAGTTAGGTTTTTAGCTTAATCTGTGACAGGCCTTGTTTTTTGATTTAGCCTATAAAAACCAGTAAACCTAACACTGTGTTGGTAAAAGTGTACAGTATTTCTTGGAAATGTAAATTATGACATAATATAAAAGTGCAACTTCCAAGAGTTTTACACCAGAGCAACTGAACTAAAGCAATCTACTACAATTCCAGACAACTTTATGTCACCTTATGAAGAGTTGCTTGCAATGCCAGTTAGGTATATGTTTGACTGCAACAGACTTTTATTTTTAACAGGGATCACATTTGTTACATTCTACCAAAAGTTTTTGAGACTTCTAGAAGTGTAGGGAGGAAACAAGGCAAAGCAGGCAGCATTTAACAGCACTAAATACTATTTCATGAGAGGTTACATAGCTTCACCTTTCCAACTGGGGAATCCATTTAGGTACATTACAAATATTACCTGAAATTAGAAGTCTACATTGAAAGCTACTGCTATTTCTGTTGCCTGTTTCCATAAATGCAAAGAGAAATCAGATCTGAGGCTCATACTGAAGGAGACTGAGTCTGAATTAATTCTCCACCAAAAACAAGAGGATCAGGAGAGGGGGTGAAAGGAGGAAAAAGATTCTAGTACAAAGCCAAGTCCAAATCCAGAAGACAAAACAAAATCATATGCAGCAATGAAACCAGGCCTGATGTAAAAGGCACCATCCACTACAAAGACAACAGTTCCTCTGTTTGCTGCTTGCTGCAGACAAGAAACCCTTTAATTTGCCATGATTTTAATATCAATTCATCTAGAAGGTGACCAGATAGTGACTGATCACCTCCTGAAAACTATTACTTCAGAGGATGCTGACTTTAGCTTGAAGGATGATGCTCTAGTAAGAAAACAGCTATGATAATTTACAGAAATACTTATTTCTTCTAAATGCTATTACTTTTTGGTAAATCAGTTAGGTGGTGTATTCAAGCTATTGAGAAGGACAAGTTCAGCAATACTCTTAGTGATTTCTGAGCCATTGGGCCACAAGGTTCCATTTCTACATATGGATAAACAGAAAAAAACAAATAAAAATCATGTGCCCAGGAAAGTCAGGAAGACGGACAACACTGAGAAAATCAGCCTCACGTTGATCCAACACTCCTCAGGCACACGGTATTAGCACCCCAAGACAGCCATCAGAAAGACTGAAATTCTCTGAGTACAGCTGCCTAAAAAACCCTAGTAAAGAAGCAGGGGAAATTATGGCCCACTTACTAAGCTTACATTTGTTATGAGAGAGTGCTATTTATAATGTCACATGCTGAAACTTGTTCCCAAGCTAGCTAAACCTACATGCTTAATTGACTCAATAGACAATGCTGCATTGTTAAGACTAATCTCTTCCTACAGGCTACAGTTTCCAAACCACAAAAGCTTTTACACATTTTAATTTTTTCCGCAGTTCTGAAATCAGAAAACTTCAAAATACACAGGCACATATACAGACACACACAGTATGATACTGACTATCACTAAAATTCACATATCCATATGCAAATGAAGTCATCAGAAAGTCCAAGTATTTTAAAGAACACAGGAGCCAGAGGGTTCTTAAAGTTGCTATTTCAGACATCCAAGATGAAAGGGGACTAAGGAAGAAAAAGCCTGGGAGCGTGTTCATGTCAGCATGGAGCAGCAGCTCCCAAGTCACACTAGATTTTGACTAAGCCACCTTATAAAGTATTTGTTTCAAGTTACTTCCCAAGAGTAAGGTTTTGGGAACTTCTAATTAGTTTAAAGTTCACAATTAAAAACCAATTTAAACAAAAAATACCCTGAATGCTGCAGACAGACTGGATTGCAGACTACCTTAGTTTTGCACAGTAAACAAGTTTCATGAAGTAATTCAGCCATGAAAAGCAACTCTCAAGTTTTTAAACATTTGCATACCAACTATCAAAATAACTGCTGAATTTTAGGAATTGAAGTGATTCAATTACTATTTATTTGAAACAGCAAATTGGTTCAATCACTTCTATAACCAGCTTCAGAAAGCTGAATTTTGATGTCTTAGGATCCATCAAGCTATTTTGATTTTAAAATATTCCTTCTGACTCCACCCCAGCCTGAAACGGATGAAAAGAAACAACTCAGAGAACAACACTACAAAATCTCAAAATTTCTTGAGTAGCTTTAGGAAAAAACAACAAATAAAGACAAAAATTAATTAAACTATGCCTTCTCAAACTACTGCCAGATGTAAGCGATTAGCAGAACTGAAGTCTTCATAACATCGTCAAGCAACTCTGACAAGAGCACTTGAGTTTTTTAAGTCAATGACTGGCTGCTCTAAATGCTTATAAACCACAACTACACACACCTAACAGTTACCAAAATACAGAGACTATAAGATAAACATTAAAAGGCATCAGTGTACAGATCTACTTATATTTTTCTGTACAGACTTGCTGTTTAATGAGTTTACCTTTGAATTTTTTATAGTTAACATAATGAAGATTTGTATTTGAATTCCCTCTTTTTGTTGCTAGTATCTCAACAGGATAGCACTCAACAACCAAAGCAATTATCCTCTTTAAACAACAATGCTTCACAGTAAAGACGGCCTCCAAATGGATATATTTACATACATGCAATGTTTTTCAAATAACATGACAGCAGGAATGACATGCTGAGCACTGCTGATAAAACCTGTTTTAGATAGTCTCCCATATCTCATGTTTCATTGACTCTCAAGCTGAAAACAGCCTTCTAAAGCACTGGAGGGTAAAATTAACAACCATTATGGCTTTCCTCTACAATACATCTCCTAATTTTCCCATACCAAGAAGCCATCAGGTTTATACTGTAGGAGGATAAAACAGCTTTGCAAAAACAGTGTATGATTCCCTTTAATCTGAAGGGGTTTTACACTGAAGGGCATCTGGTCCACTTGAAGGGCACTTGTTTCACTTTTTTCTTATCTTCACAAAAACACCATTATTCAACCTGACTGTAAAAACTGAAAGAAAAAAATGTAGATAGAGAACTGCTAAATTACTTAAAAGCATAAAAAATGGACTCAAGGAAGTCAAACCATGTTGGAAAGACACTCTTTCAACTGCCACAGGGTCTAATGATATTTTGACAAGACTGCAATTATGTTTCTGTTATAAGAACAGATCTTGTTCTCCATGTCTTGCCAGGATAATACTGCTTTTAATTAATGCTTTTGTTGTGAAGTGTTCCCTCAGGCAGTAATAACTTTTATAAGAATTTCAGTATGTAGCATGTATTTCCCCACACCATTTACTCAAAATTTCTCATCATTTGGCCTCATGGATAATGCCCAGGCCCTTGCTTCCCAGAAGGCTTCAAAACATGGCTAACCACAGCTGACACTGTTAAAACATGTCTTTGTACAATTGTTTTCCTCTGCTTCCCTCAGGAAGAAAGAAACACTACATGCCTATCAGACTGGCACAATCACAAGAGAACCAAATTTCCTTATAAATATCAGTCCCAGTTTCACTCTCAGGAAGCAGCACACATCTTTCTTACTTTCAAGTAGTTGATAGGCGCTTTTAGCATACATTTTAAAAGGAGTTGCAACCATTGCCAAAGTGTCATAAGATGCTGTCTTCAATTCCATTTACTGGTCACTAAATCTGGGGAAAACAGTACAAGTGCAGCTTTTCTTCTTACTGTATAATCCACTGTATAACCCACCTCTCAAATTTGTAAAGTTATGCTAGAGGAAGTTCCAAACCAGAGTTTCAGCAAACAGGCCATTACTGAAGGCATGGAAATGTGTGTACAGACACACATTTATCTGAAGTTTGAGATAAGCACAGTAATGGGTGGGAAATATTATGAAATCCCTGTCAAGAAAACTCGGCCTCAGATTTAATTCATTCACTGCCTCTTTCTACTGCAAACAGCTGTGAAGTAACTTGGTTTTGATTTAAATGTTACTAATTAATAAAACATGACCATTGAACTCCACAAGGAAGTGGGAAGTTTCAAACTAATTTCTATACGCCAACTGAAATTGGCTTCACAAGGTGTTTTGATAGATTACATTGACTTGTAAAGTCAATAAACATACTGCAGGGACTCATTTTTATCTGTCACGTGTTCTCTGACCATTTTCAAGAAAATAAATTAAAATATTAAATCTCACTTCCACTGAAATATTCAAACTTTGTGCCTTTTCCTTCCTTAATTAAAGTGGTCTCTGTATTTTAGTCATTCAGTTCTCCAAAGTTTTAGCACTAAAAGCAATATTATGTTTATACCTTCAACAGAGGGAAGAATTAATGTTACAATTACAAACATTATTTCCAATTATTTTCCATTACTTTTCTATTTCTCTAATAAAACAAATCCAATATTCTCTCTGATCTCTCAATAACAAAATTAATTTCAGAGTCCTGTCCCCATTTCAGGCACAAACAGTCTCTCCTGCATGGTCTTCACATGACTTCACTGGAAGTCAACATTGAAATAGACCACTATTTGTTAAGAACAAATGTACATATTGTCAACAGCAAAACTGATGGATTACATCATATGGCCTTTATCAAGAAGGTCAAACTAGGTGACAGATGTCTCTAGTGTTTCCAAATTCCCTGGCTGTAGCTGGAAAGTGCACGTATCTAGAAGGGCATCACTTGAATTTTTTAGCCAGGTTGGATTTATGTTTAGCCTAAAATCTCATGAACTAGTCAAACCAACAAGTTTTGTGATTGTAATTCACAAAAGCAACCAGTAAAAGAGTTCCAAGGCTTTCAATGTAATGAAAAATGAAGTTATTTAGTATGAACTCTATTTAACAGACATAAAACCACTCAAATACAGAAACAAAAAATGGAATTGTGATTATGTAACTATTTTTAAAGTCAAACCTACCACAACGTTGAGCTTTTGCAATCTTAAATGCCAATTTCTTTTACACTGCTAACATATTTGCCCAGAAAATAGCTACTGATGGACTTAATCAGATGTCAAGTACAAACCAATAATAAACACAGGTTTTCTTTATAAATGGCTGAATTGAATTGCCCTAATCAATAGAGAACCACTGGTCACCTCTGAACAGCAGGCTATAAGCTTCGATTTAAGAAACTATCCTTCTGACCCTTCCCCTCTTCTTTCAGAGGAAGCCTTACTGGCATTACTCCATTCCCAACATTTCTCATAATAAAGCAAAACATAATTCTTGCAATTAAAATGGACTCACCAAACAGACTGAATAAAGAGTTGAAATACTAGACTTCTGGTAATCAATCTTAATACTATTAATACCAAATCATTCACTAAAGAAGGAAGTATCCAACCTCCAGAAACCTGTAAGATCAGCTTCAATTAACCCTAAAACCAAAAAGCTTGTATTATGAAACAGAGAAATATTAAAAAAGGAAATCAAACTATTGTCTCTCTCCTGCCTGTAGTTACTGGGTGACATTACCATCAATGGCATATCTAGTGCTACTAGAAACAAAAAATAGCTTACAACCAAAGTGTAAAAAAGTGCATAACTCAGAACTGAGATTTCTTTCTTTCTGATTTTGTCACACTGGCTAAGCTGTATAGTTATTGTGTAAAGACTATTAAAAACCACATGAAATTACTTCAAATATGAAATTTTCCAGAATCAGAACTACCACCTTTAGATCTCAGGCACACCTGATAATTTCTGTTTTGAGAGAAATTTCAGGTTATACTAAGTCCTTGACTGAATTTACACAAAATATTTAACACTGCTGTGCTTTTTTGTTCCAAGGATGTATCAGCCATTGAAGTTCTGTATTGAGCACTGGAAATTTTAATGGTATTTATTTTTTAAAATATGCTTTTGTGTTACAAGTCTGACTTCTGCTTAAAATCAAATTGTATGTATTTTGATCTATCTGATCATATACATATGGGAGAATAAAAGGTTCACAGATGAGTTGAATACATCTTTCTGTAACAAAACATACACTGAAACTATTTGCTGTATCCTCATGTATCCTCATGTAGTTAATTAAAGCATTCGAAGTTTACTTTAGTTTTACACAGCACAGCAGTTAAACCAAGCTGGTCAACTGGAAGAACAAGTCATAAATCAAAAAGGAGCCATGTGTAGCAAGGAACAAGGTCATTTTTTATTCTGATGTTTGGGATGAACTGCAGTAACTATTTACATAAGGAACAAGAGATTTTAGAAAAGGATTGAGCTTTAGAAAATTTCTAAAATACTACTGTCTACTCACACTTTCAACAGTTGAGTAGAATCTCTGAAGACAATGGTACAGGCTTGAATTCCTTGCTAGAATCAGTTCTTCCAAGAATAAACCATAACAAATTCCTTTAGTAGCAGACCTGTACCTACATGTTTCTTGTTTTCGTGTTTCCCGACATCAATTCCTGTTGGTCTGACACTCAGTGTTCTTCATAACCCTGTTTAGCCTACGGCGAACAAAACAGCCATGTGTATTTTCTGAGAAAAAAAACTGCAGCAGAAACCCAAGCCCATCTCTCCTCTTAGGCTTCCATTTCAAGCCTAACTTTACTACAGGACATAATGCAGTAGCATGCTAATTTTGTCACTAAAAAGCATAAGAGATTGTACTGTATAAGCATACAATTGTAATTTCAAACTGTCATTACTATTTAAAAGTGAGCTAAACCATTACCTCTTTTATTGCTCCTGTTGAACAATTTTTCTGTAACACAAGAAAGAAATTAAGAAATGCCAATACTGCATTATTTTTCAGTTCCTTTCTATTTCAGTCTCCCTCTAAACCCTCCCTCACATTACGTACTGTATGAATTTGAACCTCGCTCAATTTTGCTGGTAAGTGTACTTCAAGAACTTTCAACATGTTCAGCAACGAAAAAAAACAACCAAGAAATAAGAGTGTGGTGTGGATACACTTCTGAACAAATTTATGCATTTACCCTTCTAAATAAAGCTTGCATTCTGTGATTTATTCTACTGACACAGACCTTCAGAACATCTGAGACTTTTGCCTGCACAGGTGTATTTACAACAAAAAGCTTTTGAGAACAGAAAATACCTGTTCTGATTTTACCTGGACCAGGAGCAACCAGAGTTGCAACAGACCTACTACTTGAAAGTTGTGCTGCTAAATACAATAGTTACAGTGTTACATATCCCACTTCAATTTAGTACAACTCACAGTATGTATCAACACGTCACTTTAGATCTGAACCACTTGGCTTTTGTAAATGTTTGTGGTTTTTTTTTTTTCCTCACCCTCCATTTTATTTTTAGCATGCTTTAATCAAATTGTTACTGAGTAGTTTTGTGCCAACAATGCAGATATTCTGGTGGGAGTCTGTTACAGACCACGCAACCAGGATGAAGAGGCAGATTAAATATTCTGTAATCAGCTGGGAGAAGTCTCACCATCTCTGGCCCTTATTCTCATGGGGAACTCTGACTTACCATATGTCTGCTGGAAGTACAACACTGCAGAGAGGAAACAGTCCAAGATATTCCTGGAGTCTGCAAAAGAGACTTCCCTTACAAAGCTGGTGAGGGAGCTAGGTAGGGAAGGTGTCCTCCTGGATCAGCTGTTTGTGAGCAGAGAAGGACTGGTGGGTGGTCAGAGGCCATCTTGGTCACAGCACTCACAAAATGACAGTTTTCAATTCTCAAAATAACAAGGAGCATCAGCAGAACTGCCACCATGGACTTACAGAAGGCAGATTTTGGCCTGTTTAGGAGCCTGATTGAGAAAATTACTTGAGAGGCCATCCTAAACGGCAAAGGAATGCAGGAAGGCTGGAGAATCTTCAGGAAGGAAATATGAAAGGTATGGGAACAGGCTATCTCCATGTGGTAAAAAGACAAGCTGTTGAGGATGGCTGGCCTGGCTGAACAGACAGATCTCGCCAGAAGCAAATAAAAAGAAGAGTTTGTGATCTTTGGGAAAAGCCATAGGCAACTCATGAGGACTACAAAGATGTCAGAGGTTATGCAAGGAGAAAATTAGGACCAAAGCACAACTAGAAATTAAATTGATTACCGCTGCTAAGGACAACAAAAGAAAGTTTCTATGAATGCATTAGCAAAAAAAGGAAAGCTAAGGAGAATCTCCATCCTTTACTGGAAACATGGAGAAGCATAGTGACAAAGGATGATAAAAAGGCTGAGGTACTTAACGCCTTCATTAACAGCTCCTCTTAAGAGTAAGACCAGTTGTTCTCAGAGTACCCAGCTCCCTAAGCTAGAAGACTGAGATGGGGAGCAGAATGAAACTCCCACAATCCGAGAAGAAACAGTCAGCAAGCTACTACACCAGACAGACACGTGTCTGTGAGGTCAAATGGGATCCAACCAAGAGTCCTGAGGAAGGTGGTGGAAATGCTCACCAAGCCACTTTCCATCATTTACCAGCAGTCCTGGGATCTAGTGAAGTCTTAGTTGATGCAAGGTCAGCAAATGTGATTCCCATCTATGAGAAGAGACAGAGGAGCTGTGAGAGTACAGGCCTGTCAGCCTAACGTCAGCGCTGGGAAGGTCATGGAACAGACCATCTTGAGTGCCAACACTCACCACATGGAGGACAACCAGGGGATCAGGTCCAGCCAGCACAGGTTTATGAAAGGCATGTCCTACTTGACCAACCTGATCTCTTTATGTGACCAGGTGACCCCCTCAGTGGATGACAGAAAGGCTGTGGATTTTGTCTACCTGGAAGGACTTCAGTAAAGCCTTTGGCACCATTTCCTGCAGCATTCTCCTGGAAAAACTGTCTGCTAGTAGCTTGCAGGAGCGCATTGTTCACTGCATTAAAACTTTTAACTGCCGGGATGTCTGAGTCCAGAGAGCAGTTGTGAATGGCACCCAGTCACAAGTGGTGTTGCCAAGGGCTCAGTATTTGGGCCACTCCCATTTAATGTCTTTTCTGATGATGTGGACTAGAAGATCAAGTGTCCACTCAGCAGGTTTGCAGATGACACCAAGTTGGGTGAGAGTGTTGATCTGCTGGAGCCTCTGGAGGACAATCTGGAAAGGCTGGATTGATGATTCAGTTGGTCAAGGCCAGCTGTACGAGGTTCAACAAGGCCAAGTGCTGGGTCCTGCCCCTGGGTCACAACGACCCCAGGCAGTGCTACAGGCTGGGGGCAGTGGCTGGAAAACTGCTCAGTGGAAAAGGACCTGGGGGTGCTGGTCAACAGCAGCTGATCATAATCCAGGGTGTGCCCAGGTGGCCGAGAAGGCCGATGGCATCCTGGCCTGGATCAGCCATGGTGTGGCCGGCAGGACCAGGGCAGTGACCGTCCCCCTGCACTGGGCACTGCTGCGGCCACACCTCAAATCCTGTCTTCAGTTCTGGGCCCCTCCCTGCAAGAAAGACATGGAGGGGCTGGAGCGTGTCCAGAGAAGGGCAACGGAGCTGGGGAAGGGTCTGGAGCACAAGTGCTGGGAGGAGTGGCTGAGGAAGCTGTGGCTAGCTGGGAGAAAAGGCAGCACAGGGAGGAGCTTATCACTCTCTACAGCTGCTTGAAAGGAGGGTATAGCCAGGTGGGGGTTGGTGTCTTCTCCCAGGTAACAAGTGACAGGACAAGATGAAATGGCCTCAAGTTGTGCCACGGAGGTTTATGTTGGGTATCAGGAAAAATTTATTCACTGAAAGGGTTGTCAGACATTGGAATAGGCTATCCAGGGAAGTGGTAGAGTCACCATCCCTGGAGGTATTTAAAAGACATGTACACATGGCACTTTGGGATGGTGAACACAGTGGTGTCAGGTTAGCAGTTGGGCTCCATGACCTCAGAGGTCCTTTCCAACTTAAATGATTGCAGGATTAAAAGACATTTGTAGATCAGTCATTAATTCAACTCAATGCATTTTTTTACAGTAACTTTCTAATACCAGGTGCACAAAATTCACCCTGTTAAAAAATTAAAATTAATATTTTGTTCCCTCAATGAAAATTAACTACAGTAACATTATTCCTTTTGTGCAGATTTTAGATCCTCTTAGTGGCATGAACAGGATGAAATTCAGTTGAGCACTTGCAGGCTCAATAATCAACACTTAAATGCAGTGACAAAAATCCAAGTTGTCTTCCTCCCAGTACTCCTCCAAAAACCCACACTATTTCAGATCTTCCAGTTAAGCCAGAAGTTTTGGACTCTGATAAATCACAAGGAACAAGAGATTCTATACAAAGGCAACACAGTTTTATTTCAGCTTTATTAGCACATCGTCTTTGATAGCACACATCACGTGAGCTAACAGCTCAATTCAGTGTTCAAGCTTTTTAACCAAAGAAAAAAAAACCCACCAAGCCCTTCAAAACCACAAACCAAAACAAAAGAAAAAAAAAATTCAACCACAAAACCACTATACACCTCTTGCTGATTTCAGCTGAATTTAGTTCACACATCAAATCTGTAACTGCAGCAAAGTCAAGTTTATGCATATTGTTAGAATAAAACCAAGCTCACACTCAATGAATTGGCTACAGAACACATACTGGATCACAGCAAAGTGTAATACTTATCAAGCATTAAAGTATGTCTTTTTTTTTCTGGATTGTCCTTTTATTTTTAGTTGCCAGTCCTAAGTAAGTAATATGTATATTGATGAGATTGGAAGAACCATTGTGTCACTCTAGTCCAGTTTCTGTGAAGAAGAAAGGTGGTAACTCTACACAGATGGCTGCAATGAAACTTAAAGTTTACAAACCAGACAACCATGATTGCTTTTTAATTTTTTTTTCTCCATATGACTCACTAAAAACTCCTTTTCTCCACTTTTTTTTGCCGTCTGTGAAGTTCATATTAAGCTACATATTAATGCATGGGCTTATTTACTAAAAATAAATCAATTCACCCAAGAATGATTGCCCAAAACCCCCATCTGAATGAAAGAATTATACGAATTTTTCTATACTATTTCCTCTGTCCCCCACTGACGTACCACATATTTGGACCAGAAGACTGACATTTGCAGTTAGACACCAAAGCAAACCATCTTACACCATGTTTCAGGCGATTCCATTCAATGGGACCTGTGGTTCTAAAAACAGCAAAATGCAAATTCCACAAACAGAAAATCAGGATCACATACCTACAGGAGTCTACACAAGGGGGACTGGGGGTTTTTTTGTGTGTTTTCTGAACCAAATATCTCAAAATACAAATTGAAAAGTGGAATTTTGTACACTTTTTAACCTCACTTCTTGAGGACTGCGGTCAATCAGCTCTCTGAATTTTAGATTAAGGATTGGTGTATTTGTTGAGCATCACCATAGCAGATACAATGTGCATAAAGTTTAACAGAAAAACCTGAAGGGCCCCTTTTCTGGAGGTTCGTAACAGAATCTGGATTCAAGACAGCCAAGAATAAACATTATGTCTTACTAGTCAATTACTCTTGCAATGACTGTGTTTAACATCCACAGTGAACTTATTAGCAAGAAGAGTATCAAAAGAACACTGCTTAGAAGCTTTAGTCAAGAATTTAGAAGTAACATTTCAATAAAGCCTTAAAAAAATTATGTTGTTTCTCCTATACATGTAGGTTTATGTTCAATCACTACGAAGTTCATTACAATACTGTTTGATTGTATCACAGGGTAAGAGAGTAAAACCAGCATCATTTAAACCTAAAATACATTTATTGCAGACAAAACAAGTGAATCAAATACCCACTAAAGGTGCCCAGAACAAGGCAATATAGAATTCAGTAATTTGTCCACAGGAAATGGTAAGCATGTGATTTAGAATTGCAGAGAATAGTATTGACAGTAAATATAAACAATAAGCAAACTGTAAAACAAAAAACTAATGCACACTCCCTCCAAAAAAACCCAAACCAAAATCCATAACCCACCACACAACCAACAAGCTCCTCCTCTAAATCCCCCATCCCACTCAGTACATCCCAAGTGTAAACGAAATACTTTATGGAATAGAGGCTTGTTTTGACAAAAAGTAAAACTAGATTCTGATGTCAGATGGAATAATTCCACATGCATCTCTCTTTAGTACCATCACTGATTTGAGGCTTAATTAACTCTCAGGAAGTGTCTACTTCACTTCCTCCTCTGAGCAGTCACACCATGACCTGGATCAGAGAATGTTTAGTTGTAAAGATATAATCACAGAAAAAGCTGATATATGGCTTATAACAACTACACAATAACTATGCACAGCTTCAGCTACAAAACTCAGAGAGGCTGCCTCAAACACTATCTATAAACAAAAGTTTCTTTCGCTCTTCAAACTCAACTTCTTCTAACATCTTTAACCTCATTAGGCTCTGCTGTCTTCCCATGACTTGACTTATTCACATCCCATCTGCCATGACAAGTTCAACAACTGGAAGAGGAAAATTAAGACTGACTGTAGCACCAAGACTTGGGGAGTACCACTGCTGGCAAAAGGCCATCCCCATGTACCAGCGTGATGAGCTCACTCTGGAAGCAGATCAGAAGTCAGTGCTGTAAGACTTTTCCAAAATCAAACTACTTTTTAGGACATGCTATCCCATGGAAATAGGCTTCTTTCTCTCTGTTCTATCTAGTTTCCTCTCAGTTCTAGCTTGTTCAGAAACCCATAATTACAGTACACTGAGAGTACAAATATAGAGGATGATTTCATAGACAAGGAGCAATTTCTTTTATTTTGAATAGGATTCCCTGCTATTACGACTTAGCAGTCACCATATACATTTAAGAAACTGTGTCATATGCTGACTGAAATGCAATTGCTGTATTACACATCCATTAACCTGTCACAGCTTCATGAAATTTAAAAGAAATTGCATAAATATGATCACAACTGTAAGCATGATATACGTTAACCAGGTATTCTATTCCAGTAAGGCAGATCCCTGGATGAATTACTGAATACAGAGTACAGCACAGCTTGGAGAACTTACTAAATGTAAAATGGTCATGCGCTATCACAACACAGGACTGACTCAAGTATATGAAACAGACCGTGAAAATGTAGGCTGACCCTGGTGGCCCACCAAAGATGCACTCTCTCTCCTCTCCTCAGCTGGAGAGAAAATGTAACAAAAGGCTCCTGAATTGAGGTAAGGACAGAGAGAGATCACTCACCAGTTACCCTCACAGGCAAAACACGTGATGCAGGGAAACAAGTTTAATTTATTGCCAGTCAAATCAGAGTGGTATAATGAGAAATAAAACCGAAATCTAAAAAATGCCTCTATCCCACACTTCCTTCTCCCTGGGCTCAACTTCACTTCTGATTTCTCTACTTTCTCCCTGACACCAGTGCAGGAGAACAGGGAATGGGGGCTGCAGTCAGTTCATCATATCCTGTCTACTCAGGGGAAGGGCCCTTGTGAGGTCTCTTCCATGGGATGCAGTCCTTCACTAACAGCTCCAACATGAGATCTACTCATAGGCTGCAGACTGCTCCTGTGTGGGTCCTCCCCACAGGAACAGGCTGTTCCAGTGTGGATGCCCCATGGGCTCACAAGTCCTGCAAGGAAACCTGCTCCAGTGTGGGGTTCTCTCTCCATGGAGCCACAGGTCCTGTCAAAAGCCTCTTACAGTGTGAGCTTCCCATGGGATCACAGCCTCCTTCAGGCATCCACTTGGTCTGGTGTGACATTCTGCAGGGGCTGCAGGTGAATCCCTACCTCCCCATGGACCTCCATGGGCTGCAGGGGTTCAGCTGCCTCACCATGGGCTGCAGCAGGAGCTGCAGGGACATCTCAGCTCCAGAGGCTGGAGCACCTGGAGCACCAGCTCCTCCTTCTGTGCTGACCTGGGGGTCTGCAAGGCTGTTCCTCTCACTCCTCTCTCTTCAGCTGTTGCTGTTCTGCAGCGGTTTTTTTCCCTTCTTAAATACATTATTCCAGAAGAACTACCTCTGTCACTGATGGGCTCAGTTTTCACCAGCTTCTTAGAGCCAGATGGCACTGGCTCTGTGAGACATGGAGGAAGCTTCTAGTAACTTCTCAAAGAAATCATTCCTATAACTCCCCCAGGACCAAAATCCTGCTATGCAAACCCAATATAGCAACTCTCTTAATTATTATTTTTTTTAATCATAAGAAAATACCACCTAAAGAATATTTTTTTTTGCTAGTAGAGAAACTTCAGCCTCTTTACAAAATCATTGTGTCCATCAGGAGCTACATTAGCTATCTTGCTGTGCTGCAGAGAAATCATCTTATGAAGGATCATTTTAATAGGAGGAAGGGAGGATGCAGTATCTCCAACCTTGGACGTTTTCCAGGCTTGGTTGAACAGGTCATTTCTGACCTGATTAAGCTTTAGCAACTTTTGTGTGCTTTCAGCAGAAGGCTGGATAGATGACCAACCTTCACTAAGTACTAGGCTGGATAGATAATACTAATGACACTAATGGCTACGGTTGTGAACTTTAGGGGACAAACAAAGAAACAACTCAAACCATGTCTAGATCACTTGTTGATTCATGGTTTTGTACTTCCAGTCAACTTAAGACCTGAACAATGCTGAACTGTCTATGCAGAATCAATCAACCTTTACCGGTGTGAGAAGAAAGCTTCCATTGAGCTAATTAATTACTCAGGTGTTTTTCAGACTCAGACAACTCTCCCTTATTATCTATTTACCAATTTCTGCATTTGAAACAACATATCCAGTATCACAAAATCAGTTACAGATGGTTGACAATCTTTTTTTAAAAAAAATCACAACTCTGGAGAGCCAAATACTTCTTTTTTGATTACTGAACTGCTGTGCTATACAGACATACTGCATGACACAGAAAAATATGGTGTAAGCATCTGGTATTCAGATACTAGGAAGTAAAGCATGGTATAGGCAGAAGCAGTTTTGCAGTAAAATTTAGTAGAATCTCAAATGACAGTTCCAAAGCATGGTTGAGACTGACACTGTTTCAGCATCACTGAAACTGAGTACATGAAGAAACATAAGCCATCTTCCAAATACACTGCCACTGTTCACTTTAATCACATTTCCATTCAATTCAAGACCTACACACATTGAGTAGGTTCAGTACATCTGGCAGATCATTTAGTACATGTGTACTATCATCTACAGAATATTTTGTTCTAGAAATTAATCTTGCTTGGGTATTTTAAAGCACATACACATCATTTTATCACACCAGTACACTTCCATTTGGTTGAAGCAGCTCCCAAATATAAGTGCAGATAACCTTTCAAGGTGAATGTACCAACAGAAGTATTTGCATCCCAATGTTAATACAGAAGACACGGCAATCACAGTAGGCATTAAGCTTCAGAAACCAGTGACTACAAGATCTAATTAGAAACAGCAAGTATTGTTCGTTTTTAATAAAACAAACAAACAAAAGGCAGCTACAGGGTGCTGGATGACACAAAGAAACAGTTACCAGTAAGAAACTATAAAGCAAACACACAGCACTAGGAAGAAGGAATCAGCAGCTCTTGCACCAGAGGTGGGACTCTCACAAACTTCCACAGGAGCCTACACACTGGAATCTACCCAAGAGAAAGCAGCAGCACCATAGTTCCCCAATGATACAAATTTACTTTTGGTCACCTGCTAACTGCAAAGAACTGGGGAGAAAAAACAGGTATATAGCATAAAAGGCCAAGTGGCAGTAAGAATAAATTGTGTATTTTTAGATGGAAGGTTCAGAATGGTGAATGCTGCAAAACACTCCTAACCTTTCACTTGAAAAATAACGAAAATTGGAAAATGCATGAGTTAAGGATATGAAAAAGATGGGTTGCAGGGATACCTGAAAAAAGCTTCTATTCCAGGAAGATCCAACAGGTAAGGACTCTTCAAATTTCAAAAGAAGTTGTTTCCAGAGGAAGAGACAGCAATCTTGAACAGAACACACATGTACAAACTGCTGATTGTCACATTTAAAGTAAGAACTGGGCACCACTGAATGCAGCTGATGGGAGCCAAGCTTAGTAGAGATGGAAGGCATTTCTTCATGCCATGGACAAGACAACCAGTGAGACACACTCCTTGCCAAAGCCTGCAGCCAGTGCTAAAAGGGGCCTCAGGCAGAGACAACACAAGTCTTGGAGGACAGTTGGAAGGCAGCAGAGCTCTCAGAGAAGAGTATTTGCTTGAAGAGTATATGCTTGCCCTGCTTACTCTCTTTGCAAGAAATTTGCTCATGACCACTACTAGCACCAGGACAGTTACCTGGACAGGCACCTGGACTCGGTTTGTATAAATGGGGGCAGTTTCAAGTGATGCTGTTAACCAGCTCTTTTACAAAAGCAATGCTGGCAGGGCCCAGCAATTGGTAGGTTTTAAAACTGAACATCTTGAATACCTCAAGAACAGCAAGAGGAGACTTAGGAAGAACAGCACAGCTACTTGTACTGCATCCCTATTGCCAGTATTGCTGGTTTTTATCTCCACTTCTATCACATATCATCTTCTGATTTTTTCCTTCAGCTGATGATTTTAAGTATACTTTAGATTTGTTACTCAGAAAGATACTACGATGATAAACAACACAACACTATCATTTGATTCTGCAGTTCAGTCTTGCTGTAGGATCCACCAGCACTAATCTAAAATGCTGGGCATCAACACGTGCTAAACAGCCTAATAACTATTAGGCTATAGACAAATAAATGTTTTTTCTTTAGCAGAAATATTGCCTCAAATGATATGCAAGATTTATACTAACCTAAAAGAAAACCTAGTGAGAGTTTTTGAGTGTCCTAATGAAGTGCAAATGAAAGGACTGTAGTATAAAGCACAGCGTGACAACACCAGTTGCTACTGCATTGCAGTCTGTATATAATAATTTCATATAACTTTCTGGAGTTTGGTTACAAGAATTTGTATCTTTTTTAGTCTTCTGCAACTTGCAAAACATAAAGATTTTTAGCTGGAAGTCAAGAATTGAAATGCATGCTATACAACAGAAGAACACCTATCTAAAGAGTATCCTGCAGTTTGACTAGATGCATAAATGTCTACATAAGGTGGTTGAGGCTGGAAAATTTTAATTAACGGTGGGTGAGTAACTGAATGGTTACATCCAGTTTTTATATACTTCAGTGAAGTATTCTAAGGTCTGGTAAGTTCATGTCCCAGCTGCAGACAAAGGCCAATAATGACCAAATGCATTTATCAGGAAAAATCAGAAAGAAGTCATATAAGCTAGTTAAGAAGTAAAAGCACCATGCAGCATTAGCAAACTTGTAGGTTTGCTTATACCTTTCACATAAAGAATTTTACAAAGTTTTAGGCAAACTATGCAAAGATCTTGGCAAACTGAAAAGCACCAATACCTGTACTGATCTCCTGTATTTCAAATAAATTCCATACAAACATGCGTGTGCGTTTGTGTGCACAAAAGAAGAGCTCAACTGTTTCTTGCAAAAATAGAAGACTTCTTCCCATAAACTGATTTACATAAATTTTATCCATGACAAAAGACAGCAATTTTCACTTTATTGCCACTCCCTCAACTATTTGGTTAGTTGTTACCTTAGCTTGGAAACCACTTAAAATCACTCCTCTTAGGTTTCAGAGAGCAAGCATTTGAGGCCATTTTAAAAAGGTAAAGTTTGGCACAGACAGAAGCCTACACTTCTACTCCAAACAAGACTGCAAAGCAAAGGAATCAGTTAAAGTTCATTCACAATCTCTGAATTGCTCACCATCACAGCATAAACAGGATTCAAACTGCAGCCGTCAGCAAAAGCTACACAAACAGTTGCACCAGAAGAAAAAAAACAAGCATCCTCCTTCTGCTTCCATGCTCCCTACTCCAGTGCAACACTAAAACAAAGCTGGAAAATGGGTACCACAATGATGAAGCTGATTGATTGATTCCTTTTTCCTGGATACATTACCACATAAAACTGAAATTTAATTCATTAAGAAAACAATGAACTGTCCAAGTTCCTCAACAAATCTTCATAACACAAAACTGATCATGTCAGGACCCGTCTGACAGCATAATAAAAAATGGAGACAATTTCAAATTGCAAACAATTTTTAAAAGCGTGTAATTAAGACTTCCTTTGACCTTGTTAATATGGATGCTAAAATGTTAATTCTTAACTAACTGTTTATGCTAAGGTCTGTTTCACATTTTCTCTTCCTTATGCCTAACCAATGCCTAAATTACCAGGATATTGTTAAATATCCAATAGATTTTTTTCCTGTTATTAGTCATTACAGGAAGAATAAAAAGACAAAGCCAAACCCTCACAATCATAAAGATTAACAGTTCTAACACTACAAATCTGAAAGCTCCTGCCCTCTGTTACTTACTAATTATTTGGTTCAAAAATCTTAGGTCTGCTCAGTTTTAGAATTAAAATCTCATTACAAGTGAAAATCTGAAATACCAGTTATGAAAGAGAACGCTTACTTCAGTTCAAATGTTATACTCACTGGCCAGAAGTAAGTGATATACATGGAGAGAAATTAAGGGTACATGTGTTTAGAGGCCGAAGGTATAAAAATGAAACACAGGTCCACACTGATGGTAACACAATTCTGTCAACAGCAGCACAACAAAAAGCTCTCAAAAATCTATTCACACATGAACTAGAACATAAGCAATTTTAGCTTACTCAGGCTATTGTGTACAAAACCCTGTAACCACGGAATACGCTATTAACTGTTTTCACTGAAAACTGGAAGTATTTAAAATATTTCACTGTTAAATGAATACAATTCATCATGACCCACAGACCATCACTGAAGTCAATGGACACCTAAACTCCAGTTACAGCACAGCATTACCTTTTTCTGCAAACATGTTTTTCTTATATACACAAAAACAGCCTCTAAAGATGGCACAGAACATGCTTCAATGCAACTTTGTCACAGCCTTTTATATATCAGATTACACCTTTTTAAGTATATATATTTCATATCCTTAACTCACACAATGCTGGCTGCTCCGAGAGTGACTAAAGTTTTGTAAATAAAAATCACTACTGAATTATGTGTTCATTGGATATTTAGGTCTGTTAACCATATCAACTATACCAACAACATAGTTGGCAAACACAGTAAGAAATTTCTCTTTTACTCTGTTTTTCACCATTCTAAAGAGACTACACGAAATACTGCAACCAAAGTAATTGCAGAAGACTTGCCAACCAAGCTTTTCAAATAAGAACAACAAATTAGAAAAAATAATTGAGAAGTGAGATCCAATAAGAGAATACACCCGTGATTTGCATTTATTTCCTTTATTCAAAGAATTCCATTTTGCCTATAAACCTGTGCTTCTTTGCTTTCAGATGCTTTATTCAGCCATAGATGTTTAACTTGATAACATATACAGTAAAGGCAAAAAGTTTACTTGCAACAAGGGAATCAGAGAGGGAAAGGCATCCTTGAAGTTGTAACACTGTTTAAACAAATCTTGGTAGTGCAGATAGACTTCCAACAAAGTTCTCAATAAATCAGAACTCACTGGAGATAAACTAGCAATAGTAAATGACCTTCACTTGACTTTCCTATAAAACAATTCAGCAGAAAAAAACTGGCTTCACAACCTCAGTGTAATAATCAGTAACTACACTGAACCCTTAACACTGATCTAAGTTACCAAACAGCATGTCACAGACTCAACAAAAGAGATCTGCTCTTTCACTGTGAGGAAGCAAAGCCTCGTTAGCAAAATTAAAGCAAAGTCCAAGACTGTTTTCAAGACAGCTTTGTCTCCTTAGCAACTGACATGACTGACGGGCAGTATACTGGTAAAAGTCTTACTTTACAAGGCAGCTTTGTATTATTACTTCGACTTAACCAGCAATTTAGACTACTTGCCTGAAACACAGCCTGAAGTAACTTAGTTAAAAGCCAAATAAAAGAGCAACAGAGTGAATCCCAGAAAACAGACTCCAAGAAGGACTTCAAGAGGCCATGAAACAGTGACACAGCTTAGTCATACCTTACAAAAATTTTGTTCTCCAAATAAAACTCCAGTTTTATCTAGCAAAAAGCAGCTATAAGGTACTATTTTCATAAATAAAAACAAACTTCCTCCATGTTGTAGATTCCTATTCAAATGCTTAACAAAAAATACAGCTCATCTGGTAAATTTCCCAACAGAGCCTGACATCAAAATCAGGTTTAGCAAACTGTCTGGGGAAAAGTGTCCAGCCAGTTCATGGCATCTATCCGTTAACGTTCCAATACAACAACTCCCCAAGGATTTGTTTCCCATCATGCTAAACCCCATGCTGTTAAATTTACCCTAGACACAATTCAGTCATCCTCTCAGGCCAGCTACATGGTACCCTGCCCGCATCTTAGGGGCACCTACCAGAGGACTGCTACTCACAGTAATCTCCTGTAAATTTTCTGCATTCAACCAAGTGAAATTTTCTTTAGAATTTACGTGAGAAACTGAGTAAAGTAAATATCAGTGTTTACATAATCACTCACAGCTTGTTGCCAGGGGGAGAGAAAAAAAAAAAGAAAAAAGCACACCTTAAAAAAAAGGACATTTACTCAAACAGCAAAAGACAGCAAGTTCCACCCACCATTATTGAGTTTTACTGCACAGATATACGAGAACTATACAAACGATTAATGCAAGTATGTTGGAATGTATAAAAACCTAAGGACACAAATTAATACAAGAACTGAGCAGCTATCAATTTTAAAAGGTTAAACTAAATCTAGTTACATCATTTGAACTTGTTCCCAGCTATGAAGATAAACACATGCAGTGCTCTGGCCACGTATAAAAAGAAGACAAACATCTCTAGTTTTGGATGACAGATCTCTGTTGCTGTTTACCTCATTTTTGGTTTGTTTTTTTTTTTTTTCTTTGGTTGGTGGCAGAGGAGAGCTGTCTAGTCTTAATCAAGACTGTTTGTAACTCAGACTAGTTTTAACAGTTAATATTATACCTCAACCCTGAGCAACACCTCTTGCTCTCCTGGGCATCAGCCCCTTAGTGCTTACGTCCAATATGGGAAAACATGTCTTTGAGAGCAACAGGAACTCTGCTTCAATTTTACATGTGACCTAATTTAGGTCCTGACGTTAAACATTTCAGCACTCCCAGTGCTAGTAAGTTACTTTCTCTGAAGGTTTAGTTCTAAAATCAGACAGAGTGAAAAATCCAATTTGCTTGCTGTGTCAGCTTTTAAAAATTTGCAGCTGTTGTGCCACAACTGCAGAGGGAAACTGAGCAAAGTATAAATGGTGGCTTTACATTTCAAATTTTAAAGTTGCTGTTATTTTTTCATTTCCAGAAGGAGAAAGGTAAGAGAGTAAGAGATGAATCTTGTAAGAGTTGGTATGATTTTACCCAAACACACCACTGATCAGTTCAACAACATTTACCCATTAGAAGCTTCTCCAAAAATATGATGTAGTAGCGCACAGTCTTATATTCATGGGAATTTTCAAATTAACATTCTTTTATTATTTTACTGCTTTCTATCAAGCAGGAATTTCCATAGTGTGACTGAGGGGTTAAGACTATCCTGTGGTACAAAGCCAGATGACTACTAAAAACCTCACTACTGTAATTCTTTGCCATCTTCCACATACAGAAAACAAAAAAGTAAGAGGATAAAAATCCAGAAGATACTCATTTTCATTTAGGTCAAACTCTTGTTTGTGTTTAGAAGTCAAGACCTCAGAAAATAGAAATAGTTCCACAGCAGTGTAATTACACCCACGGAACTTAATGCTACAACTCTAACTCAAACATAAACAGATGAAATATTTAATAAGTAGAATTGCAGAAGCATCTTTTTTTAAACATGAAATTCTGATTAAACTCGTATTTGAATACTCTTCTTATTACTAATCAGAGATAGTTTGCCATTTTTAATTGTAAAAGACTGGTTAAGACCTGGTCACAATTACAGCTTTCAACATAATAAAAATTTTTCAGATCATCAGTAAGATAAAACTGATTTCAAATTTGATTCAAGAGATAGGAAAGCAGTGCTACAAAGCAGCATGAGATACCTAAAGCATATAAACCCAAAATCAGACACTATAAAGCACAAAGACTATTTTTATGAGAGATATGTGAAAGACAAAACCTGTGGGAAGAAGAAAGGTTCAGATCAACAATTAATTTAAAAAAAAATCCTTAGAGAAAATTTATTATTAACTTCCAACTAGGTGCCATGGATGCTGTATTTTCACCAGTTCTATTTTTGTCTGAAGATAATAAATGTCAATATGCTTATAAATAAAAAAAATACATTAGTGAAAACCACAAGATACGTTTTTGGCTTACCTGAAATCATATCTAAACTGCGTTTTGGAATAGTCTTATAAAATCACGTTGTACAGCAGGGTACTGAATGCATGGATATTGTTCCACTAAACACAAGAAAATGTGCGCCACTGCTTTCACTGCTGCCCGGTCTCAGTGCTAACACAAATGAGGCATGTTTGCCTTTATTCTTCCTCAGCCCTTTCAGAGATACACAAATCTTCAGTGGAATTGCGAATTTGAAATAACTTGTGTTACTGTCCTTCCATAGGACTTTTCAAAGTAAGAAGCAGAAGGAAAAACATACACTTAGTAGTACTGTGACTATCTTCCCTTAAATTGTCAAAAACATACCACAGCAAGCTTTCCTTTGAAAGATTTTTAACTAATGTTTTTCCTTCAGCTATATTCTGAAACTGACAAGTGTCCACAAGGCCGTTTTCTTCATGGCTTTTTCTAGGGAGGTCTTTGGTCTTTTGAGTACATTCTTGAACAGTCCAATCATCAAAATAAAAATGCAACTAGCTTGACATATTACAAATAGAATTTAGCAACCAAAGATGTTCAAAAGAGGAGAAGCCATTAAAAGTAGTGGCTACTGTTTTGGCTTCCAACAATACAGGTATTTTACTGACCAGCCTGGCTGAACTATACAATTAAAGACACAAGAAGTCTTACTGATGACTCCAAATATGTACTTCCACACTAAATTAAGGTATTCAACAAAATATGCAGCTGAGGCTGCAGTTTTTCCAATGAACATCTTCTGTCCTCAAAAACTAAGATTACTTTGGCGGGGTGGGGAGATCACGGGGAGCAGAGGATATCAGCGTAGAGGGTAATACCAGTTAGGGGCAAAACCAGACTGCAAGAGAAATTTAACAGCACCACTGGCTATTTTTCATATGTGACACAAGGAAATAAAAAAAACCCCAAAAAACAAGAAGCATAGCAACAAACAACTTCCCTGTTTGTCTTAAAACTAGTTGGTTCCAAAACATCCAAAGCCATACCTCTGTATGGAGCACATGAGAAATGCGTAACAGCAATCTTTTTTTCTGCCAGATGGATAAACACCTCAAACACGCCCACAAATACTAATGAAAACCACCTTGGCCTCCTTCAGGAAGTCATTCAATACTTCACAGAAAAAATAGGAAGTTGTTGATAAACTGCTTGCAAGAACTACTTCCTGTAGAAAAAATAATTACAAGACTTTTTTGCCGGACAATCAGTTAACTTTTTCTCACACTACAACAAGAGAAGAGTTATTACACAAGCTCTGTAAGAATTAAAAGCATAACTCTAATTTAAAAGGATCCAAGAGTAGTTCTTAAACTGAGCAAAATTTGGTTTTTCTTTCTGCAAGCTGCTGTCTGCTGCTCCCGTTGCACATTATCTTTTGCCTCGAGAGCGATCCCGTATCTTTCTGCACAGTTCACTGAAATGTCAAGCAGCAGCTGGCTAACAGGAAGCGGTTAAAAAGCAATGCAATTGACATCACCCCACAAACCCAGCTCGGCTTTTTTACTGCATGTTTAAGAATGGGCTAAAGCTACCGCACACCAGGGAGGGATGACTCAGATGTGACCACTTACTAACCAGGCAAGTCTTAACTTCTGAGCTCCACTGAAGGAGCAGTATCAATAAAAGCTGGTTTTACCAGCTGTACAGCAAGCAGGCCTTAACCCACCGCTCAAAACCACTGCTAAAGGAAAATTAAACTCAGCACTACTACTCATAACAGTGAGATGAATGCTAATGAGTGGAGTTCTGGCAAATCATATGTTGGGCATTCACACATAAGGGTGTCTATTTATTCAGATGACAGACCAATCTGGTTCAAACCCTGAAGTACCGCTCTCACCTTTTTTTAATATGTATGGATACCTGGGGTGTGTATATAAAATATCTGGCCAAATAATTCTGCATCTATCTCTGTATATATACACACACAGAGATGATTAAATATTTTCTCACCCATATACACTATTTTCATTTCTTTGCACATATTACAATGTTTGCAGTGCTTGACCCACTAATTAATGGAAGTGACTGTAATTCCAGAGTGCATTAAGTATGGTACTCAATTTGGTATTATTTTCTTTGCACTGTAGCATATTATGGTAACTATAACCATAAGGTTTACTGACATCTGGAAAAAATCTAGTATTGTTACCTATTCTGCAAAGATCTTTCTAGAGCCTGATTACCAGACTGTCCAAGGAGTGGCTATAGAACAGAGCAACTGGAAACAAAGAGCAATGCAGCCAATCAAGAAAAAAAGCTGAATACTTGGAAGAGACACTAAAAATCTGCATATGGTAGAAGGAACCACATTAAATGTATTTAGAATCAGAAATCTTAGTACCCACACTTCAGGCAAATGTTTAAGGTATAACCAGGCAAGATGTGAATTTTAGTCGGCTTGTAGATGTGAGATAGAACTTACCATTCATCACTGAAAAAAACCTTTAGTATACAAATTTGTTACTCAAAACTAGTCTTAAATTTCTTTGGGTTTCCTACACATACAGAGCAAACACTGTGCTAGTACTTTAAACGCTTTTCACAAATCTTAACAAACTCCAGTGAAGTTGGTGGATCTCACCTGTGCATAGTACTAAGCAACCTTTTATGGACAAATGTTCTTCAAGTGTGAACAGAGCTGTCCTCATTAGATTCTCCCATACCAAAGCATCACCCAAGGAAAGCCAAAAGGGAACAGCCCATTACACTGTTTAAAATCTCCCAAGGTCAGCATGTGACCCAGCAGGGAGAGGTTCAGAAAGTACAGCCTTTATTTTTTTTTCCTAACAACCTGGTTTGTTTCCACTCCTTTCCCCTTCAAGACACATCCTTCACAGCTAGCAGCTCTTTCAATCATTTACTTTGGATGTCTGCTTGAGAACAAACGATCTTGCTCATGCAGATGAGTTTGCCAGACTTGTGTGTACTTTCCAGTCTCAGGCGCTTTATTGTTCTTGCTGAAACCTGACCCTTTGAAATGGATACCAGGACACCAAGAAAGGACAAAAAAACTTGCAGAAGAAAAAGGAAAGATTTTTGTGGTAATAATCAAACTGCAGAAAAAGCTTTTTAAGAATAAATCTTTCATTCTGATTTCACCCGAATGAGTACAATTAAAAAAATCCATTAGAAGAGCATGAAGACATTTTTCATCTCGTAAGCTGTTTCATCTTCTGTAAAATTGACAGTGCTATCAAGAACAAACACTTGTGGCAGCAAAACTTTAAAATCAAATACCTATTTTTCATGCTTCATAAGCTGCTCTTTAAGAGCTCTCACTAACACAGTCAAAACAAAAGTTTGCTTTTCATTTCAAAACTCATTCTGTTCTTTCCTCAAGGTTCAATGAGCTACAGTTCTCAAATGGCATAAACTTACACTGTTCAAAAAAACCTTCTACTTGTGCCTGCTGAAGAGCTCATATTCTGGAACACACTGCTATGTTAAACTTCACCAAGGAAAATATCGTATCTTCAAGATCCACAGCTAATGCTTATTTTCACATTTCTAATAGAGAATGATTATTCCCAAAAGGGAACCTTCAGGCTCAAATAATTTCAGACAATTACTGCAACCTCTTTTTGGTTAAAAAAAAAAAAGCTAATTTCTCTGCATGGAAATACCACAGCTACAGGAACAAGAAACATTTTTTAAGAAGTTCTGCAAGTTCAATTTTCCTTGCAGACAATTTTTTGTTTTGTTTTGGAAGCTACAAGCTCAACTACTTCAATCAGATGCACACATTAATCACAATGTTTGAGTGAGAAAGGTACGGATAAATATGTTTTTCTTGGCTGAAACAAGTTTTACATAAATAACACAGTGTTACCTCTCCCCACCCTGCAAATGACATAATGGATTATTTAGAGACTTGTTGTTAAATAAAAAGTTCAAATTTTAGTCCAAATATTTGAGGGAAAGTTATGGTCTTGGTGGGCACACTTTCAGAAAGAAGGACAAGTCCCTGCTGTTTTAGAAAACTGCACAGAGTAAAAGAAAATGCTTCCTGATGGACTGGGTGTCAGATCAATGGCATGGGTAACTTTTTTTCAGTTATAGAAAAGGTGATACTAATTTCACTGTGTGAAAAATTTACAGCTCTAGGAACATGAAACAATGTTAGAAATTCTGAAATTCCTTTTCACTGCCAAGAATGCAGATGAGTTAAGTTACAAACACAAATATTGCAATCAAACACATACATTAATTGCTTCAGGAAGAGAGAGTAGGCAAAAAAACATTTCAGTTGTGTACTTAAACAATTGTCCTTAATCAAAACATAAGAAGTCCTGACACACTGTCACTACAACAATCTCTAAATTTAACTCTGTATTTTTACATCTGCATTATTAAAATGAAGTAAAATGTATCTTGACCTGCATGACAACTGACAATATCCAGCAAACCCAAAAGTCTCATTGTTCAAGAATGACTACGCTCATTTCAGTGATTTTTTTAGTACACGGTATAATGGATAACATTCTTTAGCTAAGATTAAGATAGGAAAAATATTCAGAGTATCATACAGTTTTCAGAAATAGCAGAGTTGATATGGGAGAAATACTGAAGTGGTAGGTTCCTCTACGTAAAATCAGGAGCATGATTTTAAAAATACATCTTTTAAACATGATGAAATTTACTGAAATGCTAAGATTGTAAAAACAAAATATATATCCCAACAAAAGAAAAAAAAAAGAAAAAAGGGAAAAATAACAGAAAAAAACAGAAAAAAAAGAAAAAAAAGAAAAGAAAAAAAAGAAAAAAAAGGAAAAAAAGAAAAAAAAAGAAGCCAGAGATACAGCTAACTGAAAAGAAATTACAGAAATTTTACTTACTTAAGAAAGTATCTCTGTCCAGATGGTGTCTTAGCCATCTCCCAACCTGGTGGCAGAGGTACATCATCAGGGATCTCAAAAGAAGACTGGCGGAGGTGTTGGGAAGATGGAGCTCCAGGTCCAGCCACTACTCCAGAGGGTGTAAGTGTCCCTGGAGAAACAGCTCCCAGCTGCAGTGATGCTGGAGAGGAATGAGCTCGGACATGCTGTGGGGTCAGGGCTCCTGCTGTCCCAGCATCAGTGCTGGCCTGCCAGGAGTGAAATTATTTTTATTAAGATTCCTGTATTTCAGTAGAAATTTAGCTGTCAGAAGACATTTCACTTTAAATGAACACTTTGGGAAATATTCATAGCTTAGTTGTTCTAAAGTTCTGCTTATTTTCCAGTTACTGTTCAAGCAAGCCTCCATGTAGTTTGGTTAATTATCATCACAAAAGCCCTTGTCCAAGTCAAGAAATATTAACTGTGTATGTAGAGAGCCCTTAGTTTTATTTTGAAAACTAAAGTTCTTACTCCTCAGCACAGGGTTAAGAACAAACCTGCAGTCAGTAGATCTCATCCAGGCATTGAGTGGTTTGCTACTGGACTGCACCCACTCACTACCATCATACTCACTTTCTGCTGGAGGAGTCAATTTCCCACTCTCCTCTTCAAGTGGGAGTGTGGGGATTCAAATACATGCACACACCACCACCCTCCCCACTCCCCGTAGGGGTTTTAATGCTCACACAAAGAGAAAAGCAATTGTAAAATGCCAACTGGCAGCAGTGAGTTCCAGTGGAGGAAGACTCACTAATTCAACCATTAAGAAAACCTACACAAGAAGACTGAACATAACATTTCCTAATAGCTCAAGCTTTTAAGGGTATAAAGAGTCTGTCCATGCTTTATCCAAAGCAAAGCTTCAGCAAAAGGTTGAACCAGTCAATCAGAAATGACTCACAAGCCCATTCACCCAAGTCACCACACCAGAAAGTCCTTCGCCAATAGTAAATACATGTCCAACATGGAACAGAAAAGGCAGCTCTGAAAACCTGATTAAAGTAAAAATGGTTTTTAAAAATATATTTACCAATTAACTGGTATTATAGATAGATTAGAACAATAATCACACTTATAATGAGATGCATATATCAATCCTGTCACACCTCTCTACACAAGGTATTGCACCATACAAGGCCCCACTTACACACTCAAGAGCTCTGCCTCACTCCATCTCCCTGTACACATGAAGTTCCAAGTGTTCAACTGGAAATGAATCAGTCTGCACTTACATTCAGACAAAATAAGCCAGTAGTAAATCAAGGGGATTTGCAATATTTTAATTCCCAAGAGTCACTGAATTACAGAAAATAGACCTTTTCTTTAAGCAGAATGTTTATGTGGCACAACAAAACAAAAAGGAAAAATGGAAACAGTCCACAATGAAGCAGATCTCTCTTCCTTCAGCTGGATTTCAAGCTTATGTTTTAGGAACCACTGAGTGGTACAAGGAACAGTGATCCAACTAAATATGCTTTACAGACAAAGATTAACATTCACAAGGAATATAAGGCTAAGCCTAAAAGTGCAACCAAAAGTTGTATGACCATCATGCACCTTAAGTGCATTTCAAACATGACAGCTATTTAACAAGACACAACACCAAGTGTTAAGTCTACTCATTCAGATTTGTACACAATGGACCCTCGATGAGATCTGCACGAGCTGGGAGAACACTATACATAAGTCCCTTATTCCATACTGGATTTCAGAAGCTAGCAAAACTACAGAAGCAGATCAGCTCCACCCCTTCCAATTTTCTTTTCAGTCTTCCTATATGAAGGCCAGACTGCTTTTTTGAGTATTTGGAAAATGAATTAACTCCTAGGATGGGAGAGTACGTGCCAAGGTTCAGCCTGGAATGAACTTCTGAAGTTAAGTTATAAATCGTTCAAAACAGAAGTTTAATAATGGAAATGTTGACAGACCCTTAACAACACGGGTACCAGGCACCAGTACACAGCGAGTTTCGCTGTTACTGGCGACACAGATAAAGTGACAATAGCCAATAATAAAACCTATTTTATAGCCCAGCCACAAAGTTCATTACTTAAAAACACTCGACTAAGTAGGCACAGCCTCCTTCCAAAAAGTTGGGAACAGCATTAGCTTTCACTCGTATCCACACCAGCACTCAGGTCTTGGTACAAAAGTCCCTCTGCTTTAACACCAAACGCTCCCGGAGGCCGAGTGACGACCCTGCCCCGCA